>CM053247.1:37099171-37526064 GCA_028583405.1 Pogonophryne albipinna | reverse complement strand
AGACTCTGAAACTAGAGATGAGCTTCGGACGGAAAATCTGGTTTCTCTGGACATGCTTAAAAAAGATCAGATGGACACTTGTGGACTTGCAAGAAAGGATCTTGATAATGAACGGGTCATCTGTGAGTTACAAACACACAGGTTTATGGCGATTATTTGTGTCCTTACTATGTTTTGTTTGTCTGGAACATTTGATCTGTGATTAAGAGAAGCACTTAAGACAAAGCAGCACTTCAGATTTGTACTGGAACTCCATCCCGTATTGTTTTTTTTACAAAAATGTACATATTTTTAAAAATGTACTCACATTTCTATTATTAAAACTAGATTTCTATATTTGGTTTGTTTCACATTTTACATTTTGTGATGGTTTAAACTACACGGACTGAAGCTACATCTCCTGAAGTGCCGTCAGGTTTTGAGGAGGTAGATTTGCTGAATTTATTTGACTTTTTTCTTGGTCTTGTCTTTTCTGTGGTCGGATAAACAGTAAATGTATTAAATTCAGTGCAGCTAAGCTACTAGCTGTCATAGGCATTTTCTATCAGGATCAATCAATGTTTATTTATTTAGCCCAATATCACAAAGGTTACATTTGTCTCAGTGGACTTCACAGTTTACAGAATATCAGTATGACAATACGACACCCTCTGTCCTTAGACCCTCTGTCCTTAGACCCTCACATCGTACAAGGAAAAACATCCAGAGAAAACCCCACAGTTTAAAGGGGAACATGGGAGAAACCTCAGGGAGATAAAAACTTAATTACAAGAGATGTGACTTAGCCCAGGTGTGTGTGTGTGTGTGTGTGTGTGTGTGTGTGTGTGTGTGTGTGTGTGTGTGTGTGTGTTTCTTCCACCCTCCATCTGTCTCTCTGTTACTCAGTCATGTCCATATTGGCTGCCGTCTCCTTCAAGGCCACTGCTGAAAGTGAAATGAACTTCCACTCATTTTTAACCTTGATTAAAAACAACAACAAACTACTGAAAGCACAAAGAAGATCACAACTGACTCCATTAAAACCTGATCCCCACTATTCCATCAAGGAAAACATGATCAGATGATGTCAAATAGATCCATAATAAAACATGTTATTTGGAGGCGCTGTTTTCCGGACAAAAAGTCACAATTCTGAGATTTTTCGAAAAAAGCCATTTTGATGTGAAATGGACCCATAGTTGTTCATATGTAAAATAATAATGGACTGCAAGGTCTAAACCGAAATATAACTTCATAAGAACAAAAATAAATGAAGGTCAGTTAAGACCTTCATCAAATGAATGGTTAGGAAATATCACAAACGATTGTATTTCTAATGAGAAACAGAAATGACGGGTTTGACCACCTGACTGAAATAAAACGGGGAATCGAAAGCTGAAGGGAAGACTAAACGTGTGTTATGAATGATGATAATTAAACCGGACTGATCTCGCTCTTTGATTACTACCTGAATATAACATGAGAGTAAACTGAGGAGATAGACATAACAAACAATGAGAACAGTTTAAAAGTCTGACGGCAGCACGATTGGTGATTGGCTATCGAAGATGTAGTAGAGTAACCTAAAGAGTCACGCCCACAATCTGCCTTTTAAATGCAGCTTTGGAAATGAGAGACAATTAATAACGTAGGTAGGTCTTGACTTGCACTGAGTTTCATAAGAACATGAACAAGCGAACAGAGTAAGAATGATTGAAGTACAAAACAGGTAAATTCAAAACCACGACACACACACACATCTGCAGGCAGAGCCTCATGCAGGTTAGACGGATCAGGTCCAGGGCAGGAATACAAATCTCACAATGACATGCTCACACACTGAATGTGAGTGGGAATCCGCCGAGGAGAGACACACTCCTCCAGACACCCCCCGGGTTTAGCTTGTTTGCTGTGAATTGAGATGTGATGAATACAAATACGCTGCTGCAGGCGACCTTGTGTGAAGTGGATGGAGAGTGTTTGAGAGTGTGAAGGAATGACTGGGTGGCCCTGACACATCCCTCCATCACCACCAGAATACTGAGCCCCACATTTGGAGTAAATAACACAAGGGCTGAATGCGAGGAGACAGCTCTAAAATCTATTTCCCTGCAGTGGTGACAGAGTCAAACCTTTTTACATTCTGTTGTGTTCCGATATACTCCTGCCAATAAGGGGCGCAGTGTAACCAGAGTAACATACAATGTTCAGAGAATAAGTATATGCCCGGGAGTTGATGCTGTGGTGAAAAAAGCATGAACAACAGTAAAGAGCTTAGTACCTGTATCCTCTGTCCTTTGCTTCATTAATGTCTTTTTACTAATACACAACACATTCATACTTTTCAAAGGGGAGAGGAAGGTGATGAACAGTGTTTAAAAGGTGTGTGACCAATGAACATGTGTTACACTAGTGTTGGACATGCTGTACGGAACATTTAGAGGGTGCATCGGTGCATTGATCGACTGTATGTCTGTAATATTGCGCCAACAACAATCACTTACAGGTAGACAGCTGGCCGTTCATTTGATGTCGCAGATATGGGAACTTGACAAACATCTTTGTTTATCTTGTCATTTTTAGCCGTAGCTGTACAATTAAAAAATACATAATTAGAAAAGGTATAAACGGTTTGGTTGTATCTTACTCCTTTTGATAAACCCATTACAAACAGCAGCGGTTAGACTTTTCATTTTCTTTAGTTTGTGGCCCAACTGGTAATTTGAGTCTTCAACCCAACGTAAACGTGTTGTTATAAAAGCATCAAATGTGCATTTAGAAAAACCAAAGCCAGTTACTGTGGTGTTTTAAGCCTGAATCTGGAACTGCAGATCATTGTTATCATCTCAACATTTTAATTAATTATTTTCTGACGGCTAAGATCTATGTTATCCCTGCTTACACATCTGGCAGACATGCCGTTACGTCTTCTGATTCTGTCGAAGTACGTTCATAATACTTCTCTTTTAGCTTTGTTTTGGTCTCCACCAGCCCCGAGCTAAATATCTCAACAATTCTGCTAAATATTGCACTTTCTCTCCTCATAGTTGCTATATTCTTCTAGTTGCTGTTTGCTAATGGGTAACTGCTGTGACGCAAGTCAAATTTCAGACTTGATCTGACGAATAAAGTATTATCGTATCGAATAGATAGCGTCAGAGCATTTCTGACTGAAACTATATCACAGCCTCCAGGTGTACTGACCCTCAATATGCTACTCATATATTGTGTGAAACTGTACAAACATGTATTTTTGATATTGTTTTACACCCATTTAAAAACGTATTTCCGTAATGTATCTTGTGCAAAATGCAACTTTTTGTGAGGTCCTGTTTTTAAATTTAGCCGATTACAATCACTTTAGTTGATTCAGTTAAATGGCAATTACATTTGTTGGAATGGGAATAGTTGAGTCTTAATTCAATTACAACTCCCAGTAATGACCAAGTTTCAGATTTAATACACTCTCACTAAACTGTGGGTGTTTCTCAATCTCGAGTAAAGCTGCTCCAGAGCCACTATTTCAAGCATACTACGTCATCGAGTCCCGCCGAACGACTGTTCAAAGGGCCAGGATCCTTGGAATTCTACAGAGGCCGGCGTACTTCATAGCGGGAAATTTCGAGGCTGCACATGTGTAGACTCCGGTCTTAAAATACCCACAATGCTTTGCGCACGGACCAATTTGCAAATCTTTGGCGGAAATCGCGCTCCATTTAAGGCGTGGCCTCTCATATGACGCACACCTGTTCCACCATTCTTCATTTTCCGAGGCTAGGAAGGATTCTTGCCTCGCTTCTGAAGCAAGTGACTCGGAAGACATGTGCTACCAAGCAAGAGTCCTCGACATAGAGAAACACCCACTATCTCTCTGCTTTGACTTGTGTGCTTAAGGTTGCAAACAGATGGCAGATGATAGGTAGGTAAAAACACAATGAAAAAAGATGGTTATAGTAAAAAGGATAAATATGACACGATTTCCAATGGAGCCGTTTACCAAGTATTTGTCTTGCATTTTACTGGCATAGCTTCAGTGTTTAGAGCTAGCCTCCAATGCCGATTGCTTCACCCTGTAACAAGCTACGCTAGCTTTGAGTTACAGCTGTTTGAACTAAATCCGGCCTCGCCGGTGCTCTGTGCTGTTGTATATCGTCCGCCAAAATGCAATAAGGACTTCATAAATGACTTCTCTGATTTTCTGTCCGGGATCATGGTGTCATATGATCGTGTTTTGATCTCCGGAGATTTTAATGTACATGTGTGCTGTGAGTCCAAACCCCTGGTTAGGGACTTTTTAAATCTCCTCGATTCTTTTGGTCTAGTTCAGTCCGTGGCTGGCCCAACACACGAAAAAGGACACATTTTAGATTTAGTATTATCGTTTGGACTATCTGTATCTGTGGATGAAATCTGTGAAGCAACAGGTATCTCAGACCATTTACCTGTTGTGTTTACAACCTCGATTCCTAGCGCAGGGCTCGAGTCGCGAGCCCCTGCACGTCGTCTGCGTTTAATTAACCCGTTGACGGCCTCACAGTTTTCTGATGCTTTTAATACTTCTCTGATCTGTAAATTAGAGATGAACTGTGCGCTTAGTGCTGATGAGCTTATCTCTATGTTTGACTCGACATGTACACAAATACTTGACTCTGTTGCTCCGTTTACGCTCAGACGCACCAAAGTTCTCCCACAGCCGTGGCTCAATGACTGTACTCGTGCTCTCAGACGCACTTGCAGGCGTGCAGAGAGAAATTGGAAAAAGGACAAACTCCATGTGTCCTTAGAAATCCTTCGTGCTTGCCTTTCTGACTATCAGACGGCAGTCAAAGCAGCCAAAACAGAGCATATTTCTCTGTTAATATCTAAAAACAGCCACAAACCTCAGGTTTTTTTTAATGTCCTCAACTCGATCATTAATCCCTGTGATGTTTCTACAATTGTACCATCGACTACTCTCTGTGATAAATTTCTGTCATTTTTTATTGAAAAAGTATCTGCTCTTAGGCTAGCCCACACTAGTGCTAACCCAGATTCTGCTCCTCTTCTGTGTCCTGCTGTCCTCGACCACTTTGAGCCTATATCACTCTCTTCTCTCTCGGATGTAGTCATGCACCTGCGGCTGACAAACTGCACCTCAGACAGTATTCCCTCTCGCCTTCTCAGAGACGTTTTCGATTCCGTTGGAGCAAGTATTTTATTACTTGTAAACACCTCTCTCAGCTCAGGATGTGTCCCAGCTGCCTTCAAACATGCCGTGGTCAAGCCACTTCTTAAAAAAAAAAATCTCGACCCCTGCATTCTTGCAAATTTTAGGCCCATCTCCCAGCTGCCTTTTTTATCCAAAGCCCTGGAGCGAGTAATCTACGCCCAGCTGCAGTCTTTTTTAACCACGCATGGCATCCATGAGAAGTTTCAGTCTGGTTTTAAACCAATGCACAGCACGGAAACAGCCCTTTTAAGGGTTTTTAATGATCTCCTCCTAGCAGCCGACTCAGGTAGCCCAGCTGTCCTGGTGCTGCTGGACCTGTCAGCGGCTTTCGACACCGTGGACCACAGCATTCTGTTGTCGCGGCTCAAACAGTCCGCAGGCATCACAGGCTCTGCTCTGGCATGGTTCAGGTCCTACCTAACAGATCGTAGCCTTTCAGTGCAGCTAGGTGCCTTCTCTTCCGCTAAAACCCCTCTTACCTGTGGGGTTCCCCAAGGTTCCATTCTGGGCCCCATCCTCTTTTTATTATATATACTGCCCCTAGGTGCAATTCTCTCCAAGCACAACATCCCCTTCCACTGCTACGCTGATGATGTTCAGATATATCTCCCTCTCGCTAATGCAAACTCCATACAGCAATTGATGGAGTGCTTGGCTGAATTAAAATCTTGGCTGAGCCTAAACTTCCTCACCCTCAACGAGAGCAAGACCGAGGTCATCTTTTTTGGACCCCAACCTCCGGCCTCCCAGGTTGACATTCTTGGCTCCCTGAGTAAAAACATCCTCCCCTCTGTAACGAATCTTGGAGTGATCGTCAATAGCACTTTTAAATTCGATAAACAGGTCAGCAGCGTAGTCAAAACCTGCTTTTTTAAAATACGACTATTGGCTAAGACCAAGTCGTTTTTATCTTTTAAAGACCTGGAAAGGGTAATTAACGCTTTCGTGACATCACGACTTGACTACTGCAACGCTTTATATGTGGGCATGGATCAGGCATCCATAAAACGCCTACAGCTAGTGCAGAACGCAGCTGCACGTCTCCTGTCCGGCCACAAAAAGCGTGACCATATTACCCCCATTCTGGCCTCACTGCACTGGCTTCCAGTGCGGTTCAGAATCGATTTTAAACTCCTTTTATTTGTTTTTAAGGCCCTAAACGGGCTGGCACCGGCCTACATAGCTGAGCTCATCCAGCGATACACCCAGCCAGAGCTCTAAGGTCCGCAGACCAAATGCTGCTGGTAGTGCCGAAAACCAGGTTAAAAACCAGAGGGCACCGAGCCTTCGCTGCAGCTGGTCCCAGGCTCTGGAACGCTCTGCCCTTGCCTGTGAGGTCGGCCCAAACACTAGGTGCTTTTAAATCCTCCCTGAAGACGCACTTTTTCTCTCTGGCCTTTAAAACTTGAGCAGAGCATGACGGTTTTTGTTTCTGTATTTTAACTGTGTGTGTCTGCCTCATATTTGTTGTTTAGACCTGTCCTGCGATTGTTGCAGTGTGCTTTTTTTTTGTATCCGTGTACAGCACTTTGGCGCAACCTAAAGTTGACTGGAAATGTGCTATATAAATAAACTTTGATTTGATTTGATTTTACAGCGTCCTAAGTTTTGATAATAACGTTTCAAAAGTCTGTGGCTCTGAAACAACAAACCAATTTCTTGTGATCATAATCATGGAAAATGTCTCGATAACACATTGCTTTATTTGTTTGTGATTTCATGTGCCAAATTAATATTTTTGGTGCTCATGAAATCTGTAGAAAGAGTGGTGGAAAATCTGTTCAGGCATCTTGAACCGATTATTGGCTGCATAATGAAGGAGACTGCTTTCACTTGTTTGTCTGCTTGTACGCAGGGTATGAAATGGATGCCTTCTCCATCGTTAAAACCTTCATCCTGAAGATTCTCTTGGAGGATTAAAGTGTTCTTAGCACTGCTCTTATCTATTTACATCAACTTTGACATCATATAATGAACCCGCCCATAATATTCATCTTGCAAATGTGCACTTTTCCCCCCTGTATCTTCATTGCCTTGGAGAACCTTTAGTATACACTGTGTATCTACATCTCTCATATTCATTTGCACAGACATGGAGCTCATCCAAGTGTGAGAAAATGATATGTCCTGCATCCCCCTCCCCTGTGTTTGTCTGTTCCCTGGTGCAGCAGATTTATGAGCTCAGCTGTATATAAAGCAGCTAACTGTGGCTGCAGAGGACCAGGTCAATTGGAGGCAGGGTGTTACGGCTGTCAGAGGAACGCTCTCTCCGTCTCCGCTGTCCATCATATTAAATCGACCTGGCCTTGTAAAGGATAGCCGGGCAGAGAGATAAATGGATGATGGAGGCTGCGATGAGAGGAAGAACGATTGAGAGGCGTCTGGTGTCAGGCCAAGATAGAGAGGGACATGTATGGAATACAGAAACCTCACTTTGAATTAAGGTTGAGATCGACTACTTTTAGTAAAAGGTAGTCGATCTCAACCGACCTACCGCTTCTTTACCCACTTCCCTTCAACCCTTCATCCCTCATTCCCTACATCCCTTCAATATATTAGATCCTTCCCTCCCTACATCCCCTTCCTTCATCCATTTATCCCTTCAACACTTTAAACCCTCCATCCCTACCTCCTAACATACCTTTATATTAGGGCTGCTCGATTATGGCAAAAATCATAATCTCGATTATTTGGGTCAATAATTGTAATTGCGATTATTAAATGCGATTATTCATTGACTTTGAAAACATCCATTTATTGGAGATTTTTTTTTTTAACAGTATGTTTTTAACAGTTGATTACCCTGAACTTTAAGTATAATTCAACTGAAAACCTAAAAAAATAATAATAAGACAATAATAGTTTTATTTCGATTACGTTGTTTTCGTAATCGTAATCGCGATTAAAATACGATTAATTGACATACCTTGGTATATTTCATCCCGCCCTTTTTTCATCCCTTCCACCACTCATCCCTTTGAAATGTGATCCTTTCTTCTCTTCGTCCCTCACTCCCTATACCCCTTCATTATCCCCTTACTTCATCCCTTCATAACTTCAATCCCTTGATACCTTCCTACATCATTTTGTCCATTTCATCCCTTTGTCCGTTTTATTCCTCCCTCCCGACATCTGTATCTCCCTTCATCCGTTCGTCCCTCCCAACTTACCTTTGTATATTTCACCCTCCTCCCTAGATCTCTTCATCCTTCCCTTTTTTCATCCCTTCGACCACTCATCCCTACTTCCTTTTGAAATGTGATCCTTTCTTCCCTTCGTCACACCTCCCTCCCTCCCTTCCTACATACATCTAACCCTAACCCTTTAAATGCAAGCCTTTTTAAACCTCTTTCAATTTGTGTTAACGTTTTGAACTTGTAACTGTTGTGTTGGGCTCTGCCCCATATGGAAGCACTCTATCTGTCCTCTACAAAACAGACACTTCCTTTAAACTGTTGGGACCTTGCACCTTCCCGAAACCACCGCCTGGAACTCTAAAAAGGAGACACCCACAACCATCCTACTTTAATCCTCTGAAGAAGCAACACTGTTTGCGAAACGACAGGATTTTATGTCCCTCCGCTGTACAGTCCTACCCTGGTATTTATCGAAACAATTTAAAACTATTTATCTTTTAGATTCGTGATTTTAAACATTAAAGGACTATTTTCTTCACGTGTGGGGGTTCTGCAGTTCTGTTGGCTCTGTTCTAACTGGCCCACAGCTAACTGGACAAGCACACCATAGCAACAAACATTTTGGGATGCTATGGTGAGCCTTTTTTCCCCGAAAAAGGATTTTTCCTGGAGCCGGTCTTGAACCCAGGTCTCCCAGGGGAGGGAGCCGCGGCCTGCCCGGTTGGCCATAGGGTCTCCTGGTTGGATGAGCTGCTTGATAGTCATCACACTACCCTACAGCTCCATCTCCAACACCAGGACGACCCAAACCATCGGAGCCAGACAGAGTCACACCACCCTGCGGACAGGTAAGGGCCTTCATAGGTGACAAAAAATGTCCTGTAACCGGAATCAGACTGTGCAGTGGAGCGGAAGAGGAGCACTGACACACCTTCCCTTCACTGATACATCCAGCAGCAGACAGACTCCACAACCACTTCTAGCAGTACGCACACACCCCACCAGCACACCACGAACAACACCCCACACCCCATTGATGGAGCCACAACGTCTTCTCTTTCACCCACCGCAACCAGACATAGCAGTAAAGACTACTTTAAACTCATCCAAGCTACACACCACAAAAACATAATAGATAGGGCCCGACTGACATGCATATATCCACCAGGTATGACCAGATCATCCCTCTCCCTCAGTCCCAGGCCTTCACTCTCAGAAGTTGTCTCCCAGTATCAGCGCCGCCACCCACCTTCCCAGTCAACCAACGTTGCCCAGACGTCATTGGATCCTGGCTTCCTGTCCCTCCTCCGGTAGCCATGACCGAAGATCCGAAGGTCTGGATTGGAGCACGCCAGGCCCGACTCTCCAATCCCCGCGCACTCTTTCCGGCGACAGCTATTAAGACCGTGTGAACCGTGTTAGTCGAGAGAGGTCTCAGACGTCTCTCAATATCCTCTCTGAAACATTCTATGTTAGTGTTGTTAACGGTGGTTAACAAGTTGTCCTAAAGTGTGTTTAATTGTGTAAACTCGGTTTGTACTGAGGAACAATATTAACTGTGGTTAATTTGTTCCCAGGCTGTGTTTTACAACAGTCTATTTTTTGTTAGCCCCATTTATCTTCCACCCTAGAGGTGAGGGTTCTTTTGTTTGTTTGGTTTGTGTAACATGTGTGATGCCCCTGTGGGTTCATCAGTGGAGAGGGTGTGGCTGTCCTGTCTTGGCTGCATTGATCGCACTGATTGCAGTAACTCAGGGCACCTGGGTCTGGTGCTCTGCAGCTATTTTAAAGCCTCTCTGCTCCTGTCTGGTCTCTCTCTGCTTTTTACTGCAGGCACCCGGCTCTGATGAGTATGAACCATGAGTTGAATTGAACAGTGTTGTGCAAATAAACACCTTTACCTACCCGTTGACATGTTGTGTCTCCTTTTTGTTGTGGCCTTTTGAGCCAGGTCGCAACACATGTAATACAACTTTTACTTAAAGAGTCTTCCTCAGTTCCATTTGGTGTGTGTTAAACTGCTGCCTTTGTGGCTTTTGTTTTGATTGTGGCTGTTGTTGCCCACTTTAATTGTATTCACTTTATTAAAACTCCTTCCTATTTACCAAATACAACTGGTTAAATGTAACTTTCCACGAGCCGGGACGTAACAGCACCCCTCCCATCCCAACAGCCAAGATTGTCATCATCTCCATCGGTATTAACAATAAGGACGATGACCCCCAATGCAACACAAGCAAACAACTCAGTAGTATGAGTAAACACGCTTCCAAGACCTTCCCCAGGGCTTCCATCTACATCCCCCCTCATCAACCATTCACCCCACCTGACTCCAGCACAAACACGCAACATCCTATTCCTCAACAACTCCCTCACCAGACATCACAACACCCTGCAACCCATTCCTCAGAAAGCCTTCCGGACTGGCCAGGACCACGTTCACTGGACTTCCCCAACTCATCCTGGACTCCTGGTGCAGAGAGTTACATTTCTGAATACCTCTGAACCTAACCCGGCCAAACGCATCAACCTACCCAACCCCCCAACTAACCCCTCCAGCACTCCACCTTCCACGGTTCTTAATTTATCCACCCTTTTTGTCCCCTCTGTAGTTCAGCAACAACTCCTACAGAGGGGCCTCATCTTTGTTCCACGCCCCTCCGTCATGACCGAGAGGAACTTCAAAGGGATTTACACCAATATCACAAAATCATTGATTATTTCCATACCAAACCCAACAGTCGCTCTTCACCATTCCTTCCAACTGGGAACCATTACTCACCCAAGTCAACCCCAAAACCAAACAAATCATCACCACCAATAAACGGGCCTTGCAATCCTTAAGACCACCGACAGACATTCCAGATAATCTGTCGGTGGACGAGCGCAGGGCCCTAACCCAATTCAATAAAAACCCACACAGTTATCAAACCGGCCGACAAAGGCTCGAAAATAGTTATTATGGACAGACACCACTACATCACAGAAGCTCATATTTGACCTTATGTCGAATAACACACACACCCATCCACAGATCCTTCGGCCCGTGCACCTATTCTCAAACCAGAATCCAAAACCCCAATCCTACACAAAACCTAACCCTTCATTGCTCTCCACTGAATCCCATATATATTTTCGTTCTGACTCTTCCCCTTTCCCTATGATTATATTCAGTTACAATTATTTATTATCTATCTCTATTTTTCTTTTACAGACACTTCCATGATCAATATGACCCACAGGGAACATTCAGACTTCCAAGTGCTCACCATCTTTGGGCTCCTGCGATCACATTATCACCGACAAAACGTCAGGGACAATATCTGGGGTTCTACACCCACCGCTAGATAACTTATACAAACCAAAAATCAGATTGCAAGTGCGTTCACACCATGTATCTCAACGACGGAGACTTCACACCTACTACAGGGAAATGCCACCAATTGGCTTCACACAGGGTTCCAAATAACGGACGAACATCACAATCAAAATATCGTGGCTCTACTGAGAAAACTTAAGGCACTGACTGGGGTGGAGGAACAACAAGCCTGGGAGGTGGCTTCAAAATGGGCAAGGTCCAAATATCCAAGGATCCAGGACCGAGTCTTCCTCAAAACAGCTGAGGATCTTGACCTTATGGGTATCAACATCTCTATTCGTCAACTCCCTCAAAACACCATTCCGACCCCCCAACCTCAAACTATCCCAACCAAAGGCTCTCAAAGCCCTGCCCAATCTTCCACCGTTCCCCTGGCTCCAACCCTTCCCAATCCGAATAACGGAACCCAAAAACAAAACATGCCCATTAAATCAAACGGCCCGGAGCCGAAACCAGGGTGCTCCAGACAACTCACACTAGAGAACGTTGATCTCCAACCTACTACCCCACTAAATTTGTTCACACACCACCATCATCACGGCAACAAAGGGGAGAATTGGTCCCTAACCCCTAGTTGAGAGATCATCATCATGGGCAGCTCGAACATCTCCCGCCTCTCACCAATCAATGATATTAGGATCTAGGTGGACTGCTACGCAGGGGCTAAACTATCCCACGCAATTAACATAATCAAGTACAAGACCCTTACATCGCCAGACGCAAAAAAGGTTCTCCTCTGCTTCGGTCTTAATGACAGGGACAATGGTAACGCGACCATCCTGGGGAACAACCTCATATCTTCGACCAGGGACACATTTCCCAATGCTGCGATCTATGTCCCCAGCATAAACCATTCGACAAAATCACGACCTAGAACAATCAGAAACATTAGGAATCTGAACAAGCTTATCCAACAAACCTCAGGCCATGTAAAAACGCTCAGGGGAGAAGATTTCAACACTGATAGGGACCATATCCACTGGACTTCGCGTACTGCCATACAAATGTGGGACCACTGGAGGTCCTCCTTAGGCCTTGGACACCTCTGAACATACCCAAAAAAAATTGTAACCCAGCCGTTACTCCAAGGGCGTTTGTTCCCCCCCAAACATTTTTTTGTAAATCATTCATATAACCCTTCAAGTAAAAGTTTTTTGTTAACCATCTATTCACAACCTTTGACAAATGTTTAAATGTATATGTTGAAGAAAAGAAAAAATATGTTTTTCTACAATTTCTAAATAAAAAAGACAATTTGGGGAACCGATGATGAAAAAGACCTGGGTCCTTACTGTCGGCTGACATAAGACCAAAACCACTACTGATGGTTCTTACCCTTCTCTCTTACAAATACTAAAGGCCAGGACCATAACTATTGTTAAATATCAACAATAATGCCTACACAAATGTACAACTATAGTCTTGGATCCAAAATACCTAACCCTAACCCATGGCTCAACGCTAACTTTTAAAAGTGGTTGCCAGGGTGGCAACCAGGCATCAGCTTTTGGTTGCCAAAACTGAAAATACGGTTGCCATTTTTAGTCACCTTATATTTTAAATAATTAAGATATTATACAGTTATACATCAACTTAATAATGAACATGTGACACAAAATTCAATTTCAAGTTTATTTATATAGCCCAAAATCACAAATCCTATTTGTCTCAGAAGGCTTCACAAGTCAACAAACAATTGGCAATGTAAAACAATGTAAAAAACAACAAACGTATCTTATAAGATCAATGTGAAAATACCAATTTAAAAAGAAACACAACACAAATACAGTTAGAGTACAATAAATAAAATTCCATAAAACGAAGGGTCCATGAGGATGTATAAACTGTACGATGTACTAAAAAGGAAAGTCTTTAACCTACTCTTAAATGTGTGGGCACCGTCTACCTCCCTAATCGTCACTGGAAGTTGATTCCAGAGGAACGGGGCTTGGTAGCCGAAAGCTCTAGCACCTGACCTATTTTTGTGGACTCTGGGAACCACCAACAGACCTGCACTCTGGGATCTTAATGCCCTAGAGGGGCAATAGGAGATTAAAAGATCCTGTAGGTACAGTAGGATGGTCCCTGACCATTTAGCGCTTTGTATGTGAGTAAAAGTATTTTAAAATCAATCCTGGACTTAACTGGTAGCCAGTGCAATGCTGCTAAAACAGGAGTGATGTGGTCCATCTTCTTTGTTCCTGTTAAAACCCGTGCTGCAGCATTTTGTATGAATTGAAGGGTCTTTAATGATTAATTTGGACAGCCTGATAAAAAATTGCAATAATCCAGCCTGGAGGTGATAAAAGCATGGATTAGTGCTTCTGCATTGTTGTGATTTAGGATGTGCCTGATTTTTGCAATATTCCGTGGATGGAAGTAGGCAGTCCTTGAAATTTGCTTTATATGGGATTTAAAAGACAAATCCTCGTCAAAAATAACACCAAGATTTTTTACCGTGGTGCTGGAGGTCATGGTAATACAATTCGAAGAAATTATGTTGTTGGACAGTTCGTTCCGAAGGTGCTGGGGGCCTAGTATAATGACTTCTGTTTTGTCGGAGTTTAATAATAGAAAGTTGTTGGTCATCCATGTCTTTATGTCTGTGAGGCATTCTTGCAGTTTAACTAATGGAAATTGTACATCTGGTTTAATTGATAGATACAATTGTGTATCATCTGCATAACAATGACAATTGATGGAGGTATTCCTTATGATATTGCCCAATGGTAGCATATATATGATGAACAGGATGGGTCCAAGTACAGACCCTTGCGGTACTCCATGACTGACTGTAGTTTGTAATGAGGATTCATCGTTGACAGATACAAACTGAGACCGTTTTGATAGATAAGACCTGAACCAGCTTAGCAGTTCCCCTTATACCTATCAAAAACTCTAATCTTTGGAGTCGTATGTTATGGTCAATAGTGTCAAAGCACACTCAGATCTAACAGAACCAGGATAGAGGCAAGTCCATATCAGATGCACAAAGCAGGTCATTTGTGACAAAAGAATGTTCAAATGCTTTACAATAAGTAATTAACACAATTATCTGAAACTTAAGTGGTAGGAAACGTGTCCACCCTCAATTGCTGGTATACAAAATACCAGTAGTGCAGCTGTTGTCATGTTCTTCACAGATCCCTCAAATGAATTGAGCAAGTCACTAGTTTCTTGGTCATCCGTTGTCTTTCTTTCAAATGTGGGTTTACTTGACCTTTGTGCTGACCCCCACCATAGATCCATTTGCCCTTCAGCATTTAAGTCTTGATTGTGGTTCTGTCATTGGCCAGACTTTTACATTTCTAATGTTAAATAAATGAAAATAATTCACAGTTAAGAATTAGATATTAATGCTGTAAATTACCTTTAATATGTCTAACTATATTTAAAATGTGTTACCTTTTTATAGAAGTGATTATATTTGTATGCCAATATTTTTCTATGGTAAAGTTTCGTTTAGCACTTTTATTTTGGTAGTAATATTATCGGGACTCTTATTTTGAAGGAATTTTACCGGAAGCGAATGGACAACCGAGCAGAATGTACATATATATTTCGCCTCCCAAGACTTTACACATTTGCTTTTTGCTTTCGTTCGGGTTCATCTTGCGCTTTATCAGTTGAATCACTTTGAACATTCGTTTGAGATGTTGACGGGTTGAAACTTTTTACCGCAGTCAAACAACTTAATTTGCTTCGCCATTTTTTGTAAAACAAACACAGGACGCACCGCCCACGCGAGTAAAGGTGCATCGCTTTCTGGCTCCGTAATCACACCAATAATTAAATATCACTCTTAATACAACAAATAATTAACATTTATCTATTATGTGGTGCACATTTAACTGTTTGCTGTCCTTATTTCTTTATGTTAAAAAAAAAACATTTTTTCTGAATGGTTGCCAATGGCAACCTGGCAACCGTTACTGTCGAGCCCTGCCCTAACCCCATTTGTTACTAACAGAACAAAACAAAATAATCTTCTATTTTATCCTAAAAACCTAACCTTGATTAATGAATGAGTCTACCATTTAAACCTTAAATCTGACCTCCGTGAGTCTCCGATCGTGGTCAGTTCAGCTGCCGTGAAGAACTTGTCTCTACTGTCATGGAGTTCTCATATAAGATCAAACGGAACATTCCTAAAACACTGTAAATCTCTTTACAAGCAGTGTGTAACCTGCCAGGGTGATCTGACTGAGAACTTCAGGTTGGGATTTGTTACTGACAGAACAAGACAAAATAATCTGTTCTCTAATCCTAAGAATCTAATCTTATTTCATTAATAAGTGTACCATTTAAATCTTAAATCTGACCTCTAATAAACTAACCATAACCCCTAATCATAACCCTAGCCCTGGCTCTAACCCTAACTCTATTGTGCCCATCAAATGGAGAACCAATTCTACTTCTTACCCCTAAAATACCTAACCAATCATGCCCATCGTATGAATTTACCACCTAAACCTAAGTCTGATGACTATATTGACTGCTTTGACCTACCCACTTAATCCCTAATCGCTGTCCTAATATAAAAAATTAACACCTAATAAGGATAATTTTGCCACCAATCGGATAAACATTCGTGTTTCTCCGCGGCTGGAGCGTCACAGGCGGTTCCGGCCGCCCCTAAGTAAATTTTGTCCATTTCATCCCTTCCTTTGTCCGATTTGTTCTTCCCTCCCAACACACGTTCATCCCTTCATTACTCCCTACCTACATCTCTTTAACCCTTCCACCCCTTCATTCCTCTGTCCCTACATCCTTTTGACCACCCTTGCCTCGTTGCCTTCCTCACTCCCCACATTCATCCCTTCCTTCATCAACGCTTATCTTTCTCTCCCTACATCCTTTTGATAGTCGATCCTTCCTTTCCCTTCATCCCTCCCTTCATCCCTATATCCTTCATCTTCTCTTCCTGTCTCCCCGCACACTTTCCTTTTTATCCGGTGCATACTTTGTGTCATTCTATGAGAGCTATTTAGGGTTTGTTTTAAGAGCATACAGACATCTTTCATCCTCATAATTTCAATAGCTCCTGTAATAAAAACTTTAGAGGACATATTGTTGTGGCATGATCCCTGCTAGTGAATTACTCTGTCAACAGATATTCCAAGATGTGTTGAATTGGTGAATTGCTTATTGCTATATTTATGGATCATGCTGTGATGTGTAACTGTGGTATGATAGTATCTGTGATTGCGGAGAAAATCTAGATTCAACGTAATTTATTTGGCTAAAAGCTGGCAAACAAAAGCACACATTTAAAGATGTTTAGAGAGAAATATTCTTCATCTGTCTTCCAGTTTTTATCCTATTCAAACAAGCTTTATTGGCGCTGATGTCAGATATCAGCCATATTGCAAAATATATGATCCGTTTGGTTGATATCTGCCTTTTTACTGCACATGTTTGCCTCTGATGTGTGTTTCCATCTTCTGTCCTCAGCCTCCTGCTGTTAAAATCTCTCGTGATTTCTCAATGTCAGTCTATTCATTTCTCCCCCCTCTCTTATCCCATCAATTTTTCTCCCTCTTTGTTTTTGTGTTTCCATCTTTTATTTTCAGCTTCAGTTGTCTCATCGCTTACTTCCTCTTTCCTTCCATATCTCTGCCTCTTAATGGAAAGACATCAGATACAGCAGGTGTGACTGTGCTGCCAGCCATGATCTCTGGTTTGTTTGACAGAGGGCAGATGTGAAGGGAAGAACGGACATGTTTACTGCTACTCACTTGTCTCACTATGAAAGTCCTCACATGTAATGGATGTATGTGATAAAATAAGTATCTCAGTTACTGCACTGTGAGATAACCAGACAACCAACAGCCTCCAGGAGGTCAATTCATATGGACAAGATGTAGTCCGCCACATGCACCTTTTTTTACACTCTGGTTTCTGTATCAATAAACCAAATGAGATGTACATTACATATCATTCGTGTATGTATGTAACGTGTTGATTAGCACAAAGCTTTAGAGGTGCTTGTTGGTGTTATTTGTTATCACCCTATTCCAAGTCTTTATGCTTAGGTAAGCTAACGTGATGCTCGTGGTAGCTTTGTATTACCATACAGACACGAGCACGGTATTGAGCACTGTGATGACATAATCGTGTTCCATTACACAGAGATGATGTGGCTACCTCCCCTGCTATTCTACCTGGTCGGCTACCTGGTGCTGGGGATCTCCGGGACCGGTGTCGCTCCCGACGCTGATCACCCACAAGACACACCTGCGCTTGATGTGTGGCCTACCCCAGGCACCATGGCTTCCCCGGATTCAGTAAGAGTTTTTGCCATGATGACAACCCCGCTGCTCGCGGAGGACCTTCTCTCATGGACGTCTCATCTACCCGGGGTTCTGCCGCGAGGACTACGCTGTCTATGGGCCCAGGGAAATGGGAGACTTTCCCCCTATGCAGCGCGCACTTGCGACGGCAAGCCGACCAGCCCAGCGAGGAGGACCTGGCTTCTAATTCTCCTACTCCTGATGTCGGGTAACGTGAAACCGAATCCAGGCCCAGAACTGTCTCAGCTGCAAACGCCAGAGGAGTTTAGAACGAAAGACGGATTACGTCTTTTTCACCTTAATGTTCGCAGCATGATTAATAAGATGGACTCCATCAGAATATGGGCCGATTCGACTGACTCTGATATCATTGTCCTTTCTGAGACGTGGCTCAAAAAGTCGATTACAAATGATATGATAAATATAAAAGATTACAAAGTCTTTAGAACAGACCGTGTGGGAAAAGGGGGCGGGGTTGCGATTTATGTTAAAAACCATTTAGACTGCACCTGCATCGAATCCCTAACAAAACCAAAATGCTTTGAACTCTCTGTAATTAAACTATCGCTCCCAAGTGGTTCAGACATTATAGTGGTCGGATGCTACCGCCCGCCCGCTGCCTCAAGCGAAGCCACAAATATACTCTCCAATCTTCTCCATAACTGGACGAAATCCGAGATGGTTTTACTCGGAGACCTAAACTGGGACTGGCAAACGGATTTACAAAACTCTTTCAAGGACACTTGTGACTCTCTCTGTTTGGTGCAACTAGTTAACTCGCCAACTCGGTTAAACCAAAAAGATTTAGAGAAGTCCACTTTGATTGATGTTATTCTTACAAACGCACCTCACCGTTTCTCCGCAGTAGGCACGTTTTGTAATGATATAAGCGACCACTGCGCAATTGCTTGTGTGAGAACCTGTAAGGTCCCTAAAGGAAAGCCACGTTTCATTCACAAGAGGCGATTCAAACATTTCGATGAGCAAGCGTTTCTACATGATGTTTTTAATAGTGATTTACACATTGTTTCACTTATGACCGATGTTGAGTTAGCATGGAATTATTTTAAATCCACCTTCTTGGCTATATGTGACAAGCATGCTCCTTTTAGGACATCTAGGATAAGCGGTAAAGACAACCCCTGGTTTAATGATTCTATATCCTCTCATTCGACAGAGAGACACTGCCTGGGCTAAAGCAAAGAAATCGAATATTCCATTAGATTGGAATCTGTATAGGACATTAAGAAACAAATGCACTAAGCTGATTAAAGACTCTAAATGTGCCTACAATCTTAATGCAATACATGACAATTTGAATAACCTTGCAACATTTTGGAAACTTGTTAAATCCTCCTCAGGTTCTCTCGCTCCAAAAAGCCTTCCTGATCTCTTAAGGGTAAATCAGAGTGAAATCAAGGGCAAAATGGATATTGCAGACAGCTTTAATAATCATTTTATTTCTGCTGGCTCAATCTTTGATTCTAGCAACTCAGGGATGATCGCTGCAGAAGGAGAGCCAGGTCCTCCGCCACTTGACCCTGATCAACTGTTCACCTTTGCCCCCATCTTGACCTCTCAGGTTCACAAAGCTTTAATGAGCCTAGATGTAAAGAAATCTTCAGGCCCAGACAAGATAGAGCCGTTCTTCTTCAAAGTTGCTGCAGGTCTGATTGCAGAACCCATAACCTCTATTTTGAATCTCAGTCTTTGTGCTGGTGAATTACCTAGCTCATGGAAGTCGGCCATGGTTCTCCCCTTGTTAAAGGGCGGAGACCCCTCTGACCTAAATAATTATCGCCCTATTTCCAGACTGTCTGTAATGGCCAAAGTCTTTGAATCTCTTGTAAACGAACAACTGAAAAAGTTTCTAACTGACCATAATATTCTTAACGAGTCTCAGTCAGGCTTCAGATCAGGCCATAGTACTACTTCAGCGGCTATGCTAGTCTCAAATGACATAATTGAAGCACTAGACAAGAGAAAACACTGTGCAGCATTGTTTGTTGATCTGTCTAAAGCTTTTGATTCTGTGGATCATGCATTGCTACTGCAGAGGCTTGGCTGCATAGGTCTTGGCAAAATGGCTTTGAGCTGGTTTAAAAACTATCTATCTGAAAGAACTCAGTGTGTCTCAGTAGAAGATTATACCTCAGCTGCTCTTACTGTAAACAAAGGTGTTCCACAAGGTTCTATTTTGGCCCCTGTCTTATTCTCCATCTTTATAAATGAATTAGGAAATGGGATAAACCCAGCACGGTTTCATTTATACGCCGATGATACAGTTGTTTACACAGTGGCTTCCTCTTTAACTCAGGCCATAGAGCTTCTACAGGATGCTTTTAATACACTGCAACACTTCTTGCTAAGGCTAAGACTGGTCCTTAATGCAAAAAAGACCAAGTACATGACCTTCTCTCGCTCTCGAGCTAATACAGCTGTCCCTCCGATTCTGACACTGGAAGTGACATGCCTTGACAAAGTAGCATCCTACAAATATCTGGGCATATGGATTGATGAAAAGATGGCCTTTGATGTTCATATTGGGAACCTACTGAGAAAACTTAGACCTAAACTGGGCTTTTTCTTCCGTTTAAAGAAATGTTTCCCGTCTGAAGCCAGGAAGAGAATTGTGCAGAGTTCCTTTCTGTCTGTATTAGACTATGGCGATGTGATCTATATGCATGCTCCTTCCTCCCTGCTTAAAAAGCTGGATTCTGCGTACCATACTGCTATACGTTTTGTAACGGGTGCAGGCTCTCGCACCCACCACTGCACTTTGTATCAGTCCTTAGGATGGTCCTCTCTGTACCAAAGAAGACAATCACACATGTTGATTTTTTATCCTTAAGTCATTGCTAGGTAAGCTGCCCTTATATATCTCCAGACTTCTGTCCTTTTATACTTGCTTTTTTAATACCAGACGAGCTGCAAATGGGATGCTTTTAAATGTTCCTTTGATGCAGTCAGAGCTTGGTAAAGCTGCATTCTCCCACTATGCTCCCTTTTTATGGAATACGCTGCAAGTAAAACTTTGTCTCGAGGCACTTCCTACTGTAAATGCTTTTAAAGGTATGCTACGATTAGCCCTTCATGAAACATGTAACTGTTTTACCTGATGCTATTGCTGATGTGATTATGCTTCTTGCCACTGCACAAATGGCCTTCTGTATTTATATTTGAATTGTATGTTTTTTTGTTTAATGCCCTTGTTTTATGTTGAAACTTGTTGTGTGCCGTGTTGGTCAGGACTCCCTGGAAGAAGAGATCTTGTATCTCAATGGGACATTCCTGGATAAATAAAGGATAAATAAAAAATAAAATAAAAAATTGATCTAAATGTAACTTCAAGCAAGAGTGCAGATTTCACACTGCAGTTTTTTTGGCCTGCTTTCAGCCCTAGATCTTACAAAATATGGTGGTCAACAAAAATAAAGTGTTGAATTTGTGCACGTCAAATTACAGATGGAGTCATGCAAGGACTTGTTAAGGACTCAAAATGTAGGACTTGGTAATTTATTTTGCCTTTTGACCCCTGTTTTCTGTCTTTATGCTAGGCTAAGCTAACACTGGTGATAGCTAGATCTTTACGGTACAGATATGACTGCAGTGTTGATCGTAATGTAACTCAAGCAAGAATGCCAACGAGCAAAGTATCAAACTGTTCCTTTAAGCAATGCTTTTGGCAGCTTTTGGCCCAAGTAAATCTGTTCACGTACAATAGCTATGCCCCGGTCAACAGAAAATAAAATATTGCGTGTAGAAAAATGACAGATGGAGATGTTATGACTTGTTAGGGAGCCAAAACTCTTAATTTTGAAATTGGGACTTGACTCGAGACCTGTCAGTCTTCATTTGGGACGTGACTTGCAAATCATTGACTTGGTCCCACCTCTTAGTATGGACCCTGAGATATGACTGTTGCAACTTAAGGGCAAATGATAACAGATAACTCCCCTTTAAATCGATTAAGGATATTTAGAAGTTAAAATGATTTCTATTTAAGCAGGATGCTCGTGGCAGCATTGACGAAGTGGATCCAAAAAGGTCAACAGCGTTACAATCCCCTTCTTCACAGCACTCTCCCTACACTTCAAATTTGCTGACAGTTGCTTCTGCCACAGGTCAGTGAGTCCACTGTTGATGGATTACTACGAAAAGTCTGCATATAAAGGCATGAACAATGCAACAAATAACGATTAGAAAATGCACAATCTCTTGGAATGATCAATATTTGAACTTGCTGCTCTGACTGGACTGATGTAGGAGAAAATAGATCATAGGACAGAAAGGTAATTTGTCCCAATGCAAGGCTTGTATCCTTTGAACATTGTCAACACCAAGGCCTGCCCTATATGAAAGGATCCAATAAATGTTGCCAAGAACTTTCTTTTGCCTTAGCAGTGTTGCTAATTAACACGGATATTAAATAAGAGATACATAACCTTGGTTCTTTGAGGTGAGGTTTGTTGAGGCTTTTCATAATGCAATAATGATTGATAAGAAGCAAAGCAACACCTGTGATCAAATCAATGACCGTTGAGCGGCCCGACCAAGCAAGGAGGCAGAGGGTTCAAATATAACCCGGTGTGGGCATTTATTACTCCTTGTGGTACATGACGCAGCCTCAATCTTACTGTCTCATGTGAACACAGTCACCAGCAACAAGGATCTCCCACACACAAACATGAAACACCTACAGACTAATCAACCAACAAGACACAGGTGAGGGGGGAGGAGACAACACAGGGCACCAGGTGAACACAATCAACAACAATGAAGCTATACAACCCGTAACGGAGGCCGAGATCGATGGGCCCAGAGATCACCGCCGTGACAGTATTATAGCCCCAAATCACAAGACATGCTTCAAAGGGTTGTACAAAGCCAACAAAGACAAAAACAAAATACAAACGTCATAGCATAAACATTATAAAAACATTATACACGATTATACATATATACATTGCCATGTGATAAAAGCATGTGACTGAAGTGATGGTAATGTTGAACGGAAACTAGGTGGTGGTGATGAGGTTGAAAACTGAAAACAAAAACATTGGTGGGTGAAGGTGGAGGCAGGCATGGAAGGAGGGTGCAGTTGGGAAATGGAGTCCACGAGACAGATGGCAATGGGTTGCTGGGAGAATTCTCGGTGCCATTATGAAACACAACAAAGCACGAAACTCCAGCTGTGAGCGGCACCAAGGGTACCGCCAACAGCCACCGAGAGGCAGCAGCCTGCCAACAAACCTCCACTAATGAATGGAAAAAGCTGGATTCATAGGCACCAGGGAATGGAGATGGGAGCGGTACGGCCTCTTCTGCATTACACGCTCGCCTGCATTATCAAGCGGTCATGGTGAGGTTTTATGTGATCCGTGGATTAGATAGATTTGCAGACTGATCACCAGTGACGGGAGGGAGTGGATTTCATCTGGTGGAAATGAGGGAGGCGACGACAAGGTGGAGAGTGACAGAAACAGAGTCATGCAAAGAAATGGGAAAATAACACAAGGGAGGAAGATATGAGGCTGAAACAGAAAGAAAGGGAAAGCAAGGAGGCAGGAAAGGAGCAAAGGAACCAATTAAACAACATGTAGGTAAAGAAAATGCATATTATTACATGTATAAAATAGAAACATACAAAAAGTCAGATTAAAAATACTATAACAAACGTGTTTTTTGTCCGAATTTGTACACTACAAAAACTCGAAATCTTGCCAAGTATATGTGTCTAATATCTAATCAGAATATGTCTCTACACCTGAAGACACAATAACTTCAGAAGTAACACTGCAGTGAGATATCGGGTCTTGTTTTTAGACAATGCATCATCTTGTTAAGTCAAACAATCTCAGATGAAGCACATTTTTTTACATATTAGAAAATCACCAACTAACATCAGAAAACTGAAAACCTTTGAGTATTTGTGGCCACAGCATTTCCTGATTCTGGTAAAATATAGTTCAAAATGAGTTCTCCCAGATAATTACAAGATGTGATTTATCTAAATATCCCTTCTTATTTAAAGAAATCTTCCCAAGCTAATTTTCACTTGTTCTATTGGCAGATCTTTGTACTTATTTCAAGTGAAAACAGCTTGTTTTCATTAATGTTTAACTTGTTTTTGGAGCAGCATGTTTTCCAGTGTACCTTTTGATTTCACACTAGATAGTTCTGTCCTCAGATTTCTGTTTACTTGTCAATCAGGCTTCTCCTTTCCATACAAACCAACAGGAGAAGAAGGATCAAGCTGTGATTTTGTGTGTGAGTGTGTTCATACAGTACGTGTCCTCTCCATACCCCATTTAGCAGTGAGAGGCAGGCAGGAGTATTCAACAACCAAGCCAATTTCAAATTCCATTTCGGCTCTAATTAATCGAGGAGCAGGAGACTTTAATACCAAACACTAGGATTCAGCCGGATTTTCAAGGATTAGCCTCTCTGTCTGTGATTTGCTGCTCCTGTCGGAGTGCTGCTTGACCAGGAGAGATGCATTTACAGTGTAATGCTGGCAATTAAGATAAGATGTGTTTCCCTTACAGCAGCATACAAAACAAGGCGTTGCACAAAATTAGCAATTAAAAAAAGGAAAAAATAAACAATTATAAAATAGAAACATGTCAAATAGAAATGAAAGAGAACTAAAGAGTAGAAAATATACAAGTTGACCGTGAAGATAACAATCTGCAAACTATCTGACAAATAAAACACAATTGAAGGGCCAATTGACAGCTACCAGAATATAAAAGTAGGATATTATTTACATTAAGTGTGCAAGATTTAGCATTACTCTCTTAACCATATATTGTTAATAAACAGGGACGTTGTAGAGTGGTGCAGGAATATGTCCGAAAACACGAATGAGTCAGCATTTTAGCATTTATGCGTTTCCCTCATCAAAGTCAATTGGTTTTTTTTGTATAAATGTTTAGATGCCTGAAATAAGGTCTGTGGTCAACCCAAGCTTAAGATATGTCAGTAAATACCCCAATAGTTAATGTCTGAAGCTTTTACATGTCTAACAAACGGTGGTTGCTAACAAA
This sequence comes from Pogonophryne albipinna, assembly GCA_028583405.1. Classification (NCBI taxonomy): domain Eukaryota; kingdom Metazoa; phylum Chordata; class Actinopteri; order Perciformes; family Artedidraconidae; genus Pogonophryne; species Pogonophryne albipinna. The sequence goes on along the minus strand of CM053247.1, from coordinate 37,501,018 downwards.
TGTCTAAATGAGACTACTGGAAGCCATAATGCTGAACATTAGCCACCTTTAGCTTAGCGGTGGTGATGTGAAGTCATGATCATGCTATGGTTCCTTTATAGCCATAGCTTTTCACCTCTAGAGACTGCATTTACACTTATAAAAAGTTATCTTGTTGATATTATCCTGCCGTACAAAACGTGGAAATATCATAAACGTTTGTTTGACACAGAGATTATTTTCTGCAATAATCAACAACAAAAAAATCCAATGGAAAAACCCCATTGGCTTTTGTCATGGGAGTCTTGCGATGCTATCTTCTGGGTCGACCTACACAAATACATCGTCCCATCACCAATCAATCACTGTGACAACATCCATTTGTTTGCATTTTGAAGTTTACTTATGCTCCCAATTAGATGGTTATCTGTGCCATACATTTATCAGCCAGTACATTAACCTCACATACCGAAACTCAAAGATTGTTGATTTGGATATCTTCTCTTCGTGATGCAAGATGCTCTGACAGTGAGCTCTGAAAGCAGCGAGGCTTCTCTCTCAGACGCTGAGATCAGATCTGAAACCGCTCCAATTATAAAGGACACTTCAGGGCGCAGGCAGCCAGTCCTGGCAGATTTATCTCACAGCTGAGGCACACACTTATAAATGGGTTTTCACTTCCACACTGCTCTTTTTGAGGGTTTGTTTGTGCCACGATCTGATTTGCAAACATTTCTTAATAATGAACATGCTGTATGAAAGTACAGCACACATTTGTCCATGAAACTACACCAGTTTAGTAGCTGGTGAAGAAGATCAGAAACCAGATCTGAGCCAGATTGTAGTTTTTAAACTGATTTTCAATTTTTTTTTTTAAACTAAAATGTATGTCAACAGAATTTGAGAGACTTTAAGATAAGATGGACCTTTATTAATACTTGTGGGGAAATTCAGGAGTTTAAGCAGCAACAGATTACAGTAAAGATTCACACAAGATTAATACAATTAAAGATAACAATTATATAGGCTACAGGTTAAAACTGTTAAAATAAGAAATGAAGAAATTAATTAAATGAACATCGATACATATTTGAGTCCGGATTGCTAAATAGATTTAAATGAATGTGTGCCAGTAAAAGCATGTTTGGTTCTAAACAAATTCTGAGAATGTTACCATTCATTGACTAGGAATGTTTTCAGCAGGAAGTTTCATTTTGGTTCCCAGAATGTTCTTCTGAAAGGTAGGATAATGTTCTCTAAAGATATTCTTAAAATGCTTGGTATAACCTTTCTTAAATGTTTTTGATAACATTATGCCCCAATATTCTTAAAGCGTTTTCAGCGTCAAGTTACATTTTTGTATGTGGCCAGAATGTTATTATTTTAGAGTAGGATAACGTGCTTTATCGTTCTGATTTAAAGCTACGACCAGCAGCTAGGACAAGTCACTGTCGATGTACTGGAGGGGACCCAGAATCAGACTCGGGATCAGCTGGTGAAAGTAACATTTGTTTATTAGAAAAGGGGAGCTGGGTTATGGCGGCAGTGGGAAACAGTTGTTCCAGGGTGGGTAGAGAGGCCTGGCTGGTCTTGGGAGTGTGGCAGGCCTTGGATTCCTCCTGGGAGAGACATACAAATGAGTGTGAGGCTAAAGCAGGCAAAGTTGTCAAAAGATCTGCTGGCAAAAAGCTAGAGCGGCAGGCAACAAACCGTTCACAGCAACAATCCGGCAGGGAATGAGTGCAGGCTGCAGGCTTTCATAGTGTGGCTGATGAGCAGGTTGCAGGTGTGGTTGATTGGAGATTGCTCCCAGCCGTGGGATTTCCCCTCCTCGACTCCTCGAATCCTCGGTCCTCCGGTAGTGACCCGGAAATGAATTTCAGCGCGCCATGTTGAAGGGCATCTCATTTCTCTAAATGCACGTCGAGGAGGCTCTCTGGAGGAGCTCTAACCGAAGCAACCCGGTATCATGGCAAGACGTGAACATGTGACGATTCACCATGCTGGGAGACGTGAAGATGTCACGATTTCGTCCCTTCAAACGTGAAAAAAAAAAAAGAGTAAAGCTCTTTGGCTCAAACCTGGTTTGTTTTTTAAAGCGCTCTACAAATAAATCTCACGTTGACGATGACCGTGTTAATATTTCGCATCACAGGAACGTTTTAAAAAAAGAATAACCTCCTGAAAACCTATAAAAAACGTTCTGTCATCTCAGACCTCAATAACATCCTGAACACAATTTTCTTTTTTTGTTATCATGTAACATTGAGGTAATGTTTTACCTCAACAACGTCCAAAACGCATCCTCAGAATGTTGCAGGCAAAACGTTCCACCTTTGTTAACATATCACATTAAAGGAACGTTTTATAAAAAAACTTTCTGTCATCTCAGGCCTCAATAACATCCTCTGAATGTTGTAGTTAAAACGTTATGTCTTAGTTAACCTTAAACCTTATAGGAACATCATTTAAAATAATAAACATCCTCAAAAGGTTCTTTGAACATCAGATTAAAACGTTTTCTTTAAAACATTATTAGAACCTGTAGGTAACGTTCGACAACGTTGTGAGAACGTTCCCTGCTAGCTGGGAGGTTTTTAAATACATTTTTAATCACATAGATATTCTGTTTTAATTGAGACCTAGAACAAATCTTAACTGTGAGGAGAAAACCTCGAAATGATGGAGCAGTGCCAAGTGATTGCCACCATGTTTGGTTTGCTTGTATCCAACAATTCCCAATTCTTGTTTAATCTGTGCAAAATGCTGTTTAAAAACAACTATTTGTGGTTTTAGTGGGTTTATGAGCAGGATTACGCCAGGAGCAGCGACTTCCTGAAGGGAGGTTCTTAAATCCAATGTTGCCTGCCAACCAATAGAAACTCCAGAATGTCACTAATTTTGTACAACTTAAACAAACAAGATACAGCTTGATCATTTGTTCACTTTTGAGGAATTAGTAGTTTTGTAAACATTTGATAGGGAAAACAAACCCCTTCTGTCTCAGTTAATGCTAAGCTAAGCTATAACCACCTTCTGCCTGTAGCTTTATAACTATATTACAGACATCAGAGCATTATTGATATTCTCATTTCGGGGCGGTGGTGGCAAAGTCGTTAGGGACTTGGCAACTGGAAGGTCACCAGTTCAAGTCCCGGCAAGACCAAGTGCTACCGAGGTGTCCCTGAGCAAGGCACCGTTCCCTAACTGCTCCCCGGGCGCCGTTCAAAATGGCAGCGCACTGCTCCTAACACTAGGATGGGTCAAATGCAGAGAAACAATTTCCCCACGGGGATTAATAAAGTATATCAATCAATATCATTTAACTCCTCGAATGGATAAAAGACATGCAAATCTAGAAATCAATGACCATTAATATGACACATTTTCATTTCATTCTCCAAAAACTCTGTTACAGAACACATCAACACATTATGTTAACATGACACATGGCCTGTATATTTAAAAACTACCAGAATGAAAAGCCACATGTCAGTGAATGCATGCACTCAGGTTGACCTGCTCTATATCAACAAAGCTAAGTCTCAACTGTGAATAAGGAGGTGGTGGGCTTTTCTCTAAGGCACTACTTCTGCATGAATAAACCTCACAGACATGACTTCATAGAGTATAACCGGCAGTGATATGAACATGCATGAGCACGCACAGGCTGGCAAACAAGATGGCAGGTGGTGGAGCAGCAAGTTAGTGAGGCACGACGCATACAGAAGCAACCAGAAATCCCTCTCCCCTTTCACACAAAGCTTCCCTCCCCACATCACTTTGCATCGTCTGTTCCCATAATCGCTCTTGACATTTCTTCGCTTTCCCGCGGGCTCGCGCTACGTTCCCACAGATGCTAACGTCATCCTCGGATATCCCGGCTCTCCAGATCCAGCGCTCTGCAGTTCGCTCACGTTCCCGTTCCTGGAGCCACAATCCATCTTTCCTCTCCATGTGCGCCGGTGGGGAAATGTTTTGAGGAGGGTCCTTGGATGATTAATGGAGTTTAGGGTCAGGCAGGTCTGTAGACGCCCTCCCTGCTGAGAGACACTCTATTAAAGAGTCGCCATGTTTCCAAAGAATATGAAATATTTTGTTCAGGGTCACATGCCATACAAATAATGTTAGAAAAATACAATGTGCTGCCGTCTGCGAGAGGCAATAAGGTTTATTGCCCTATAGCTCTCAGTTCTATAGTGTATCTGAGCACTTTATATGGTTGTTCATCAATACCAACACAAAGTGATTAAAATTACTGCACAGCCTCAACTTTCTTCGAACCAGAAACACGAGACTTTTCAGACACTAAAGCAGAGCAGTGAGGTTCATGGCTGGTGAGTCAGATTTACAAATATTATTATATTTTGACCTTAATCGAAATATTCTGTTATTTGCAAAAGCTTTTTTAGTCTCATGCTTCGATTAATTTTAAACAGACCGTTCAACAAAAGGATACCCAAAAATGTAATTTAATTTAAAGGGAACCTATCATGCAAAATGCACTTGTGTACGTCTTTTATACATGAATATGTGCCCCCGGTGTGTCGGGGAACTCACCAAGTGTCAGAAAACACAACCCTCTCTCTTTTCCTCCATACCCAAATCTCTAAAAACGGGGCTGCAACGGAGCTGATCCAGATTTGAATTTTTCTGACGTCAGAAAAGGGGAGCTCCGCCTATATGGCCAACTCTCCACCTATCAGGGGAATGGGGGGTTGGGCCACGAACGTGTCCGTTCACACGAGACCGCTCGAAAGCGCTGGAGACGCTGTAGATATGCCAGGCCTGTAGTCACAGAATCAGCCCTTGCAAAAACAGGGCTGGAATAGAGCGAAATGAGGCATGGCTAAAATGCAGGATCTGTTTGGTATTTTGAAAAAAACAGACAGGTTTTATATAGGTATGGCCCTACAATATATGTTTCAAATATAGCATGATAGGTCCACTTTAAATATTGGATTGTTCTTTCTTAGTAAGATCCCATTTTCAATGAAATGTGGTCTTACCTTGACTTGAAGATGAAGTCCATGTTATCCTTCTGGACAAAAATCTCTTACTTTTTTGTAAAAGTCCACCTTATCTTCCTCTAGCTTGTTGTTTGCATCTACCGTCGCTGCGTAGAATAACAGGAGCAACAAGAACCTGTGGGCTCACGTACGCTCCCTTCAGTGCGGCAGGGTACTGTCTGCCTCACCTTATCAGTGGCGTTTTTATATGTACAAACGTGGTGGGGCACAAAAAACTTAGATGTCTATAAGCTTCTGCAGTGAGGTTCATGGCTGGTGAGGCTCTGACTCTTCAGGTTTACAAATATTATATTTTGACCTAAATCAAAATATAATATTATTTTCAAAAGCTTTTTTTGTCTGATGCTTCAATTAATTTTAACAGACAGTTCAACAGAAGGATACCCAAAAAATGTAATTTTATCATTTAAATATTGAATTGTTCTCTCTTAGTAAGATCCCATTTTCAATAAAATTGCAGTCTTACCTTGACTTGAAGATGAAGTCCATTTGCCTATCCTTCTGGACAAAAACTTCTTACTTTTTTGTAAAAGTCCTCCTTATCTTCTTGTAGTTTCAAAAGTCTATCATAAATCTAATCTAATCAATAGATTTATGATTCGAAAATTATAAAAGTAGGGTAGACATGTGGATATTATCCGGCTGAACAAAACGTGCATCTATCTAACAGCTACGTTTCCCACAGACCTTATTTGGAGCTATTTTCTAAAATCCTATGGAGAAATCTCATTGCTTTTTTGTCGAGGGAAGCCATGCGCAGCTTACTTCCTGGTTTTAGGACGCCTCACTGCAGCTCTCTCGTCTCCTCTTCACACACCACACCTTTCGCGGCACACATACTTACAGCCAATCAGCTCTGAATGATGTGAGATGACGTATGGTGGGGATTGGCAGCACTATGCCCTATGGTCATTATTTTTTTGCCACACACATTAAATAGGAAAATACTCTGAGCATGCGCAGTGTAGTTTTTACAGTCACCGTTCACTTAGACAGAGAGAGGGAGGGGCATGATCGGGTTTTGTCCCACATGGCTCTAAACAGCGCAATAGGCACACACTGTAGACACTAATTAGAAGAACACGGACTAAAACAGCAATGTACAGACGAATCAGATGATCAACCATGATCTTAAAATATATTTTATAAATTTTTTTATTTATTTTTTGCATTTTGTTGTAATCATTATTTTAATACTTTCTGCTGACACTAGGTGGGGCTGTGCCCCACCTGCCCCGAATGACCAGTCGCCACTGCACCTTATGTATTTTTACTGTGCTTTTATGTCACATCAGCAAGACTAAATATGTCACACAGTGACACACATACATACATTAGCTAAACTATGGAAAGTCAGCAGGACGCATCGTAAAGTCTCTGTAAACATTATATTGGCGACTTACAGAGTGATAGCAACAGGTGCGCGCCAAATGCATGCGCTCAACCTAGTTTGCGAGGGATTGTGCAATCTGAGGAGAGGCTCAGCTCGTCGCTGCCTCAGCTCACATCTCTCACTGTATGGGAACATTAAGTATGCCATTTCAGCGATTTTTACTATAAAAATTATCGAAAGCATACAGAAAATACATTTATAGCACAGACCAGTAGAGAAATATTCATATTTTTAACTTTTCATGAAGACAGGTAAGGCACTGCCTCCCCTCCCCGCACGTCCCTCAACCAGATTATCACAGAGCACATACTGGCAAACGTTTTTCATCACTGCACGAATAATTTAGGGTAGTCTTTTCTAGTAAGTGGACATCGAGTAAATTGTACTTATTTAGGATTAAGGCCCCAAAGGATTAAAGCCCTGACACCATTGTTTTTTTCCCTGTTTCATATCAACAGTAATTGTGGGTTGATTTATTTAAGACTCTAGCGATTCCTTACCCTTAACCCTAAATCTAACCCTGTCAGAAAAGAGGACAAATGTCCCTTAACCGTAACAAAAATAGGTCTCTATAACCAGCGGTATTAATTGCAAACCCCAACGAAACCACGAGGAAAAGAAACAGCAATGTCTTCCTGTATGGCATCTGATCAGGTCACACCTTTTGAAGATCAAAGCAGGAAGAATGAGATATCAACATAGTCTTCATACTTTAAATGATATGGATCAATGTTTTAGTACGACTTATTTCTTCATAAATGTTGGTTCTCAGAGTTCAACATGGGACACCATTGTTTTTCCCCCGTTTCATACTGACAGGGAGTTTTTATTAATTGTTTTAAAGAATATAATAAAACCCTAACATTAACCAAGTGGTGATTATCATAACAAATATCTACTTACCATGACAAAACTTAACCCTCCTATTGCCTTCGTTCCCCCCCCCCTTACTTTGGTGTTCGCCGTCAAATTTGACCGGTCCTGTTTTAACTGCTATTACATTAACACAAAAACCATTAATCATCACCAAATGTGATTTAACACCCTTTCAAACTGTACATATTGTATCAGACTGCTGGTATACATGAAAAACTGCAGTAAATATACAAAGAACAGACACTGAACATGTATTGTGTGTGCCAGGTGTGATCCATGTGGGGGGAGGGGCACATAAGAGCGGGAAATGTATCAAATTGTTCTGTGTGTGTATTTGTGTGTGCCAGTTGTGATTCACATGGGGGGATTGGGCACATAAGGGGGGGGGACACATCTAGAGTGTGTGTGTGTGTGGCCTAGCATTACTATACTTGTGGGGACCTAAATCTGTTTACAAAGTCACGTGTGAGCTCGCCTCCCTTATGGGGACAAATTGGAGGTCCCCATGAGGGGAATCATTCATTTTAGGGTGAAGACTTGGTTAGGTTTTAGGGTAAGGGTTAAGGTTAGGGTAAGTCTCCAGGAAATGCATGTAAGTCAATGTAATGTCCCCTGAAGTGATGTATACATGGTATGTGTGTGTGTGTGTGTTTTATCTGTTCCGGATGGTTACTAATTCCTTTTCTTTATGGCAAAGTTGACTAAATCATCCAAAATGCAATGAAAGTGGTGATCAGCAATTGTATGTTCAAATGTCTACTGTGAAGGATATCATAAAGCCTTAATGCAATCGAATGTAAAACAAAAAAGTTATGATTGATGAAAGTAGTAAACCGGCCAGATTTGACCCGAAGACAACAGGAGGGTTAACCCCGTTTTTTTGGTGCCAAAAGCCACAAAAAAAAAGCAATGCCTTCCTGTAGAGTATCAGATCAGAAAACTAACTTTTTTTGATGTTCAATTTGGAGGACTTGTCGATAGGAGCAAAGGTTTATTACATCCACCTTTTCAATTACATAAATGCAGAATATAAAATGACCAAAAATGGAACTACATTTTAAAACTAAATAGTGAAGACAAGGATGTTTGTAACTTATTAAAATAAGCTTTAAAGAATAATGACAAACATTATGGAAATGATCTGATCTAATTTCCATTTGTTTCTTATCAAATTGAATGAGTGGTCTTCATACCCGCACATTGTGTGATCAAAACAATTCAAGCAATGACTGATTTGAAAAGTCTGCACTGTATTACCAACCACTTTTAATTGATGGCTAATCGTTTTTCATGTGGAAGTTATTTGGAAAACCTTTTGTGCCTTCCCATTAGTCAGCAGATTGTGTAGAGCAGGGGTATTCAACTCAAATTCAACGAGGTCCAGAAAATCTCCCCATGCAAAGGTCCGGAACTTCATAAAGTCTAAGTTGCTTTATGAATTAGTGTGATATATATTGAAGTAGCTGCAGCTTTATCAACGTCTGCATGTAATCAACAACTGACTGCCAATCAAATAAAGAAAGTACAATTCAAAAACAACTATTTATTGTCAATTAACATTGAACTATACAGATATACTGTGGATATGTGTAATGTTCCTCTCGGGCTGCTTTTGAAAATATGTGCTTAATTTTAGATAAATAAAATAAAGTGTAGCAGCAGCTTGAGTTTCCCTTTTTCTTTGTTAACAGTTTCAGACGATTATAGAACAATATCAGTCTTTACACATCATAACAATTGAACAGTTTTAAAGTGTCTCTTTCTTTCCCTCTTATATTGCAGACCCTCACTCACTTTGTTTTATTCAGTGTGAGAATTGAGCTGGAGCTTATTGTCCTGCCAGGAGTTTAGATCTGGGCTGAAATGGTGTCAGGGCCATTCTCATACACATGCAGGTGCTCATTGGTTAGCCTCGGTTAGCTCATTGGTTAGCCTCGGTTAGCTCATTGGTTAGCCTGGGTTAGCTCATTGGTTAGCCTGGAACGATATTTAGTTTTAGTTTTGATCCTGGTGGACTGATCATATCGGGCTCTGAGACTGCTTATGTTTTGTGACCTCAGTTCTGACTTGAGAGGGAATGTTTGGTCAAACACTTTGTGTTTTGTCTCATAGTGGCGTTTTGGCACTTTTAATGAGCGCCACGGTCTCTGAACAAATGAGACACACTGGCTCTGTGCTCCCAGTGGGCAGGATGAACATGAATGAGTCCACTCAGGGTGAAAAGCTCTGTTCTCACTGTCCACTTCCCTCTTCTTGGAGAGCGCCATGTGTCATTATTTGTCTCTCCCTGTCTGCCGCTAACACACCTGTTCACGCTCCTCTCCGCTTCTCTCCCTGTATCGCTAATTATTCTCTTCACTCACTCTCCTCTCCGCTTCTCTCTGCCGCTCTCTCGTCTCTTCTTCTGTGTTTCTCTCCCTGTATCGCTCTCTCGTCTCTTCTTCTGTGTTTCTCTCCCTGTATTGCTCTCTCGTCTCTTCTTCTGTGTTTCTCTCCCTGTATCGCTCTCTCGTCTCTTCTTCTGTGTTTCTCTCCCTGTATCGCTAATTATTCTCTTCACTCACTCTCCTCTCCGCTTCTCTCTGCCGCGCTCTCGTCTCTTCTTCTGTGTTTCTCTCCCTGTATCGCGCTCTCGTCTCTTCTTCTGTGTTTCTCTCCCTGTATCGCTCTCTCGTCTCTTCTTCTGTGTTTCTCTCCCTGTATCGCTCACTCGTCTCTTTCGCCCCCTGTCGGCGGCGATTAAAATAGAATCGCCCCGTCAAAATGGAAATCCCCTATTAATGTATTGATTATAGGTCCGGGTCCTTATAGGTCGGCGGTCCGCCTGTTGCCGACCCCTGGTCTAGAGGATAAATTACTACTTGGCACCTCTGAAAGCTCTATCATAGACTCAAAGAGCCACTTTGGCTACTAAAAGGGATTGTCTGGATTTGTTTTGAAGTGGGGTTGTATGAGGTACTTATCTATTGCAAATGTATCACCAACTTGAATACCAGCACAGTAGAAAAATAGCTTCGGAAATAGGCAGTCGCAAAACACATTTTAGGCATTTAAAAAAATCTATATCCAGTTTAGGTGTAAGCTATAAAAGGTATATTTTCACTGCTTTACATTGATATCAGACAAACCTTTTTCAACAGGGAACTGAAACTGTTATCTTTACTTTCTTCAGAGCCATCACACCAGTCTTTGAAGAACACAGGGGTTGTTGTTGGTATACTGCTGGTTAGGTAGTTTGTGTTATTGTGGGGTGTTGGTGAATAATGACTCACCCTTTGATACACCAAAGCCACACAATTAAGTAAGCGAACCGACCGAGGGGGCGGTACACATGCAACTGATCAAAGTTTTCTGTAACTGTCCAAGTCTGAACACATTTTCTTTTCCTTGAACCCGTCTTTAAACTCTGCCAGAGCCCATACTGTGTTTACTTCCTGTCTGTCTGTCTTCTGCTGATTTCTTCTTCCTATAGCAATGGTCAACCAATCAGTTATAAAAATCAATTACAGTTAAATAATTTGTCGTGTGTGTGTGTGTGTGTGTGTGTGTGTGTGTGTGTGTGTGTGTGTGTGTGTGTGTGTGTGTGTGTGTGTGTGTGTGTGTGTGTGTGTGTGTGTGTGTGTGTGTGTGTGTGTGTGTGTGTGTGTGTGTGTGTGTGTGTGTGTGTGTGTGTGTATGAGAGATTTTTACATATGTCTGTAAATGATTTTGGTTTCAGTTGTGTGTGTGTGAGCAGGCTCGGATTGGCCATCGGGAGATTCGGGACTTTTCCCGGTGGGCTTCTGCCTTCGGTGGGCCGCTGGCTCTGGCATAGGTGGGCGGTGGACTTTCACAGCGCCGCGGGCCGGTACCGCACCCGCCGCCGCAAACACCCGCCGTTGCGAGGCTCCGGCCGTAACAGTCCACTACCGCCCGCGAGGACCGCGAGGCGCGCCCCACACTTTGAGAAACGCTGGCGTAACAAGTTGTATGCTTCAATATCTGCATTTTAAGAGCATTAATAATGCTAGTATAACATTACAAGTAACTAAGAAGGCCAAGAGTCAGAACCACCGTGAGCTAATGTAACTCCGGAGAATGATGAATGACGTATGCACAAAGTGTCTGGGAATATAATACAAACTGAGCTGAAGAAGAAGAGTTAAAGCATCAAATGTGTCCTTCATAAAACCCAGCTAATTCACAAGGATGAAGCTCAGGCTAATAATCTACTCCACTTTGTCGTAGAGCTCTGCTGCTGAAGCCCATTTGAATTTTTTCTGTGTCATTTGTTACCGTGTTGAGGACATCTTTATGAGGCTCATTCGATACATTTCTGTCGGCACCACTATTGTGAAAGGCTTTTTCTTTCATTCTATAAACCACTGAGATATTCTGATTCATGGACCATAATGCATTGGGCTCTGCTCTCTGTTGGAAAGGAGAGAATGGCACAGGTTGCATGCTGGGACAAAGCCGTAGTGCATGAATAACATCTGTGTGTGAACGAATAGATGAAAGCAGACATGTGATCAGAGCTCAGGTGATGAAACGGTGGGGTCAGATCGGGTCCTCGTTTAGAGTTAATTAGGAAAAGAGTGAAATATACATCATAAATACAACCTGACACCATTGAATATATTTGATCATGTAAAAGCATGGGAGGTAAATAAACAGAAAAGAGGATACATGCAATAGAATATTTAATGTTGAATGACATTTCAATTCATATAGAACAGACTCCATTCAATTACAAATACATGGGTAAAATATCAGCTGTTACTGCTAGTTTGAGTTTCTCCTTTCTTATAGAAGTCCTCTCGTGTTTTGGATCCTGTAGTAAACACACATTCCTGCTTCTGTGATGAAATAATTTCCAAAATTGGGATCAATAATCCATCTATTAAACTTATTTTCACAAATTATTTCTAGAACAAACTTTTTTTTCATCTGATTTTCCTCCAATCATATTTTATACACACAGTCAATCTCTTTCTTAAGAAACACGAAGACAAACGGAACCAGGGACTGAGATCAACTGTCAACTATCTGGGTGTTTCTCAATCGCGAGGATGCTGGCTTGGTAGTCGCGTACTTCCAAGTCACTTCCTTCAGAAACGAAGCAAGTATGCTACCAAGCCACGGCTTCGGAAAACAAAGAAGAATGTAACAGGCTAACAAGTGTGCCACTCTCTCTAACGGTTTCAACAAACTGTACCGAAAATAAATACCTCACGATGTCTATCTAATTATGAACTTGCTTTACTTTCACGGAACACATTTTTGGTGATAACAAACAAATGTAACAAAGTAACATATTTACCAACACATGTTCTACGCCACTACATACTTACATTTAAATGTGTGCTGCGTCGGTTCAGCCATTCTCCGCAAGGGTTTTTGAAATTGGTCCGTGCGCAAAGCATTGTGGGGATTTTAAGGACGCAAAGTCTACCCATGTGCAGCCTCGAAATTTCCCCCAAACCAAGGAAGCGGCCTCGGTGGAATTCCAAGTATGCTGGAGATTGGAACAGCCCTTCGGCGGCACTCGATGACGAAGCATCCTTGAAATATTGGCTTGGAAGCCAGAATCCTCGAGATTGAGAAACGGCCACAATCTCTGAGTGAGTGAGTGAGAGACTCGCCTTGCTGCTGTTACCATGACGACCGGCTGAACCCAGGATCGGCGAGCTTGAGATTCTCCTCATCTTCCTCCACTTTTCTTCAGTCTGTCTTTCCCCTTGACCCTCCCTCCTCCTCTCCCTCTCTTCCTCCTCTCCCTCCTCTTCATCTCACCCCCTGCTGAGCTCTCTCTTCAGATCAAACATCCAATAATCCTTCCCTCTCATTTCATCCCTCTTCTTCTCCATATAATACCACCCTGACGCCCTTTCCCTTTCTCCCTAATGTCCTACTTATCCTCTCCTATCTCCTTCATCTATGTTACCACCCTCTGATTCCTCACTTCTGAATTTGCTTCAGGACCTTAATCAACTCCAGTATTGGCCAGCGTTGTATAAGTTAAAATCACATCTGAATTACTTTCTGTCAACGGCAACTTGACAAAGAACTATCTTCTGATGAAGACGGTAAATGCTTGTCGTAGTTTCTTCTTTACCTTGATTTTCATAGACCGCCCTCCCTAAAAAAAAACGTATAGGTCGTCTTTGCAAGCAGGTTATTGCAGATGAACTGTATAACTTAATACATATCATGAATCTCTGTTGCCTTTAGTTAGAAGTACACTCTTACATTTCAAATCAAAGTCTTTAGAAGTCTGAATAAAGACGAGGTTGGGTAAATAGATGGGTAAATCCAACAGGACTTTCATAAAGCAGATTTTCCAGGTTTCCATGTACATTTTTCGTTTGCAACTTCCTAACCCTAACAACGAAACATTCATTTCTTATCCTACCCTAACGTAGAGCTGCATTCACTTGATACGTGATGTGGTGTTAAGTTTCTTTTTCATGGTAACGTCCCCCCAGAGAGTAGGGCTTCCTCCATAGAAACACAACGTCAGCGCAGAGACGATTTACAGCGTAAACGTGAACAAAGCTCTATTGTTTTATGGCCAATCATTTTGATTTACCAAAAGTTAACCTCGTGTTCGAAACTGTCACCCTGATCTAGGAGAAGATACGTTTTGCTTATACATAAATGAGAATGCAGTTTAGTTGTATGTCGTTTTGTAAGAGAGTAAGACGTAGGTATTGAGGCATTCAAATGTTGCTTATTTCTTGACGACAGTCTCAAACTTAATGGTAAGAACAGTAGAGATAGAATCTTGATAAAGCAAACACCAACACTCATACTGTTTCATCCCTTTTCACTTTTATCAGCTGATTTATTCTCACTTTTGATAGCTTTGTTCGTTATTCTCGCGTCCAGGAGAGAAGCTTTAAAATAAAGAGACCAATGGAGTCTCTGAGAAGGTTCAAATGGGCACTTTAATTAAAATGGCGCGGTAATGTTACAAGCAGAAGATGGTTCAGAGAGAGAGCAAGAAAAGCTCCCTCTCGCAGTGTCGGCCGTGCAGAAGAGGCTCTCCACACATTCGTCCTTCCCGCTTGCTGGCTGTTTGCTCCTCCTCTCTGGGGGCTGTGGTGACGTAGGGGACTTCCCCCCTCGGTCTTCTGTGTCCGATACAGAGATGGGGTCGTTACTAAAAAAAAGTAATATATTACATATTACTTTAAAAAAAAGTAATATATTACACTACTTCGTTACTCTCTACATAAAGTAACTCGTTACTTTACTCGTTACTTTACTCGTTACTTTACTCGCAGGGCCGGCCCGCCCCTCCCTGCAGGCAGATCACGCAGACTGCTAAAGTTTCAAATGTTCTCTTTAGTTCAGTTCCCATTGTCGCATAAGACTGATCCAGATCCTGAATGTTTTCCTATCTGACCATGGCTGTCCTCTGTCTCCTGCTATCTGTATATTTTGCGCAGTCTATCTCTGCTCACGCTGTTGCGTCGGCGTGTTCTCCTGCGTGTTGGCCATGTGTTGCACTGGAACCAGACACCGCAAAGACTTCAGCCGAGCACGTACGAACTGCGCATGCGTGAGTGGCAATAACTCTCCTTACCAGCAGGCGGCGGTAGTGTGTATTCGTCATTCAAAACAGGCAACAACCGGAAAACAGAGAAGAAGAACAGACTACGTGATATAAACAAACAACAAATAGCTTTGCGTTAGCTTCACCTTAGCATGTGTTCTTTGCAGGTGTTTGTTGAGGTTTTATTATGACTGATTTTAGTAACGAAGTAACGCGTGTCGGGGCAATGGTAGTAACTGTAGTGTGATTACTGAATTATAAAAGTAGCGCGTTACACTACTCCGTTACCGAAAACAGTAATATTATTACAGTAACGCGTTACACCCAACTCTGGTCCGATATTGCGTTAAACAGAGGATTTCGACATTTTACATTCATTGCTTACTTCCACGTGCCTTTTCTCCTCCTTATCTCTTTCATAACTTTATATGTAATACATGTTAACGCTGTAATTCAATACTTTAAAAACACTGGAAATACTTGACTACAGTTATCATTTACGGTAGTCCCGGATGTTGTCATGCTACCCACGTCTGTAAACAAAACGTATTCAAATAAACTGTACCTTCATTTTAATATTCAGCAATAATAATATCTCTATAGTTGTAGTGTTGAAATCAGTAGGTTTCCGTGTGCATCACTCCGTGTCATTTCACTTCGAAATTCACCTATAGGGAAAGGAATATTAGCCACATGCTAAATGCTAACCGGAGATGAAGGTTTTTCAGAATAAAAGCTTGATATCAGACATTGTGCGCGAGAACTTCTAGTTTCAGTATAAATCAGTATTTAAACTGACGGTATGTTTAAGCTACATTATGCCATCAAAATATTGATTTTAATTTCTAACCCTTTCCTTCGTAGTCCTGTCTGCCTCTCCCCTTCATGTCCTCCTTATCTCCATCCCTTCACTTTAATGTCTCTCTTCATGGTCCTTAAAGCCCATTTGTCCACCTCTACTTCCACAGCTTCTCCTTGATACCCTCCCGTTCCCCTTCTTCCTGTTCCCATCCTTCTTCTTCCTATTCCTTTTTTTGGTCCAACCCGTTTCTCACACAGGTTTCCTATCGACTGTCCCTGCAGCGCTCCACAATCTAAAGCATAGCTCATCCACAGAGGAAGGTACAATGAAACTTCAGATCTTCTACCGCTTCGTGTGTTTGCATGAGAGTGTGTATGTGGGATTATATTAGAACAGCAGGCCTCTAGATTATACAAGTGTTCATTAGGCAATTTGAAAAGAAGGAACCTTTTTTTTAAATATCCAAATGTCACTTTGTTCTCCTTTTATGTTTGCTTTCAGTCTTTGCCTCTCGTTTTCCCACATTACCTCTCTTTTAGCCCGAGGAGGTATACAGCCGCTTCCCACAGGGTTCATTCTGACATGTTCATCTTCTTCCCTTTAATGCTCTTGCTGTTGCTGCTTCCCTCATTCTCCTTCAATTCAGCTTTATTAGAGACTTCTTTCCTCCTGTTCGTACTCCCTTATCTCCCCACCTCCCTCGAAGGCTGCAAAGCACCTTTTTACTCTCCTCATTGAAGTTTCTCGCAGTGGAAAGTCAAAAGAAACCGGGCTTGCTGTGTGGTTTTGAAATGTTTCGTCACTCGTATCAAAGGCTGAATTTTTCTTCTGGAAGTTTCTGAAGTTATCCTTGGAGGGTTATTCACGCCTTGATACAGTGTGCTCGTTTAAGATACTGCTTTTGATAACTTCTATGATTTAAATAGTAACTTTCTTACAAGAACATATGGTCGGATGTGTAGGTGTCTTTGTAAGCTGTGAATAAATAAGTTTACAGACGATATGCAAACTTGTAATCAACAGCGTTATCACCAAAGGCCAATGTTTGCTTTCAGATGGTTTTTATGCTTCATATCAGAAGGATTGTAGCGGTTATACAAATAAAGGAAACTCAGATCAAATGTTTGCTTTCGAATCCCCCCCAACAACAAGGTATGAGAATTCTCCCTGCAGTCTTCCTCTCAGGTAACATATGGTAACAACCTCTTGTAAAAGAAAAAAGCCAATATGTGTTCCAAGAAGTAAAACTCAGGGCAGAAATGTTTAGCTGATGACTTGGTTATACATCAGGGAGATTAATACATGGTGGCCGACAGGTGCAGATGCGTTACAACGGCCCACAACACTTACATTAAGGAGAAACACGGTGCAGCTTCATAAGCGCTGCAAATATAAAAACACATACAAATGAAGAATCATCAACTTGAGAATGCAGCATTTCAAAAACGTTCACCAACTTGAAGGAATATGAGGAGTGTTTACTAAAAGCCCTGCATAAACAAAACGCTTTGTGACGTTCAGGATTGTAAAGCTGGACAACCGTCTCTGGAAACTTACCTTAAATGTGAGTTTTATTGGCTTATTTTAACAATGTGATCACATGTCATTGCAGATCTGCTTAGCGTACGTAGCTACCCTAGACACATAGGCGGAGTTTGACATTTGCGCTTCGGGGGGCAAACCTTTTTTTACTGACGTCCCAACCAGGGTTTCCGCTAGGATTTTTTCTCGACGGTCAAATGTCCGGACAGAATTTATTTTACGGGACGAATTTGAAACTTACCGGTCATGTTTCAATAATAATAATAAGAATTGTGTAGCAGAGTTTCCGTTAGCAGGTAATCACCGGACCTGGACCGGATATGCTGATGTTTAAAACTCAGTTAATGGGAGTCATTTTTATATTGCTTCAGTTTATAATCGTAACAGATCGGAAAAATTCAGATTCATTTTTCAATAAATGATTCCACAAACAACAAACAACATAATTATTACATTCAAAGAAACTACTTGTAGTAGATGAAGTACATTATTCAAAAGTTTAAATTAACTTTGAATAATAACACGGGAGAAAAGGATCCTCTCTTTTCCCCTCTCCCTCCCTCTCTCTCTCCCTCCCTCTCTCTCCTGACAGCCCGTCAGTTTCTCATGCAGCTTGCTAAACAGTGGGCGGGGCTTCAGGTGATTATGCAGCAGCTGATCTGATCTCTCTCGGGTCCGGTTACACTTCACTCGCGTTTATGTCCATATCGATCAGATCCAGCTCTCCTGATCGGCCTTTAAAGAGAGCACCGATCAAACTATTAAGAGTGCACAGTGACGTGCGGTGAGGTTCATGGCTGGTGAGGCACTGACTCTTTCAGAGTCAGATTTACAAATATTATATATTTTGACCTTAAAGGTGGCTGGGTAGGTAATTTTGGAGAAACCAGCTCGAGTGAGCTAGAATTTGAAAATACACAGCCCCTCCTCCAACACACACGAACGCGCACATGACCAATGAGGGCACGAGATAAGTTTGTGCACAGATGGAAGGCTGACAGGCAGGTTATTTTAGCCGGGCCGGCTAAAATGAGTGGTCGTGCTTTTTACAGTACTACGGCTTCCACAGATGAAATGTTTTTATGTATTTTTTGTCAAATCACTTCAGATATTCATTGCTATCGGGATGTTAAGAGCATTCCATGGAATATAACCAAAAGTGTATATCGTGCCGGTTTCTCAAACTTACCTACCCCACCTTTAATCTAAATATTCTGTCATTTTCAAAAGCTTTTTTAGTCTGATGCTTCGATTCATTTTAAACAGACCGTTCAACAAAAGGATACCCAAAATCTAAATATTGGATTGTTCTCTGTTAGTAAGATCCAATTTTCATTACAAATGTGGTCTTACCTTGACTTGAAGATGAAGTCCATGCTATCCTTCTGGACAACAATCTTTATTACTTTTTTGTAAAAGTCCTCCTTATCTTCCTCTAGTTTCAAAAGTCTAGCTTGTTGTTTTCGTCTCCGTAGAATAACAGTAGCAACAAGAACCTGTGGGCTCACTTGCGCCCCCTTCAGTGCGGCAGAGGTTGTGGCTGCCTCCCCTGGTGCTTTTTTCATTGCCGTTGTATGATGAGACCAGCGAGCCTAAATATCATATATACGTGAAATAAGTTATTTAGAGACTATGGATGGCGAGGATAAATGTAATAAAGGGATCTACAAACATTACATTGGTGACATACAGTGAGATGGTGCAGGCATGCGCTTAGGGCCCGCTTTCCAGACAGTTTCTGTGGGGTGACGCATTCTGAGGTGAGGCAGAGCTCATCTGTGCCTCCCCTCACCACACAGTAACTGGCTTGAGCGCGCTCACAAAATAAGTGCCCGCGCTAAATTAGTGCCCGTGCTCCAGCAAGTTACTGTGGGCTTACGAGAGGCAGAGCTCATCCCTGCCTCACTTCTCAATCTCATCGCTCCCCGTAGTTGTAGCGGAGCTCGGCAAATTAGTCGATTTTTACTATAAAAAGCGATTGGAATCAAACAGAAATCACATTTACAACACAGATCAGTGGAGACATTTTATTATTATTATTTGTATTATTATTCTTTTTTCCCGTTACATTGGAGAATGACAAGTGAGGCTCTGCCTCACCTGCCTCCCCTGACCGCACGTCGCTGAGAGTGAATATCGGCCGATAATGATCGGCGGCCAATCGATCGGAGCATCGGACATTTTGACCGGCAGGTTTTGAATTTACCGGGTTTTATTACATTTTACCAGCTAAAAACCGGTAATTACCGGCTAACGGAAACCCTGGTCCCAACTATTGCGTGGGGTGCTACGGATACAGTAGCAATAAAGCCAGCGCTCACCGCACTGAGTATGACTTTTCCATACCCGCCGTACACACAGTCATATGGAAGGGGCGGTCTCTCCCCCCAACAACAGTGCATTACATAACTGTACAACTTATCATAACTGTGCACATCTTATACTTATTTGATAACTACTACATCCCTTGGTTACTCGAACACGCTATAATATTATTAACCAGTGTCCTACCTTATTAAAATATTGGTATACGAAATATTTGTATTGGAACAGTTTGACGTAGTAATGCTGTAACATATTTCAGCCACTAGGGGGGGCAATACCCCTCCGCAAAATCCGCCTATGCCTAGATATTTTGAATATATCGACTAAACATTTAGTTACTATTGTTTCTGAGGTTGCAGCACACTTCTCCTAATTGAAATGTTTTGGGCCGTTGAAGCATGTTTGCACCTGTCGGTCACTGTATGAAGGTGACCCTATCATCAATGGGATTAAAAAGAAATCCCTCATCTCTACAAAATAATGTTGTAAATATGATTGCATATTCCCTGAGGTTACAGAGGTTATGTCAAACAATGACTTGCTGCACACTGAATGTAGCTTCCTTTATTCTGGCCAGAAGTTAATAGTCCCAATGTGTAGAAAAAGCACAATGACGACAGAATCTACGTTGTTTGAAATGAGTGTCACAATGGATATCTTCTCTTTTTACTGCTAACCAACCATCTACCTACGGGTACAAGTAAATTAAGCTGAATGTATGCTGAAGTTTTAGTGAACTGTCTAAGCTAAAACTATATTTTTTCAAAGCTTTTTGCCTCTGCCTCAATAAGCTTATCTTCTTAATAGTGGCAGTTCTGACTATGTGGCTTTCAGCATGACTGGTTACTGGCACTCATGTCCTTGCAGACTTAACCAATAGAAGAACATAGTAGAAGAAGTCGCTGGTACCACTTCTTCAACATACCAAAGCCCTGAGAGAAGAGGTGGCTCCATGGTTGACTTTGTCACAAGAGTCTTCAAATGGAACTAATTGCCAGAAGCACTTAGACTTGAGAAAATAGTGACTTCGTATCAATCAGCTGATTACCTGTTTACATGTGTTTTTGATGTGCTCTAACATTGGTAATCTATAAAGCACTTCTGGTTATCTTTGCGTTCAATGTGTCTGGTTTACTTTGCTTTATTGGCCACCACTACAATGCAGACCCTGTTAAGTGGTAAATAGATGGTTAGATGGATTACCCAACAATCACTCCAATCATGACTAGATAATGGCAACGTCTATTTCTCTCAGCCCTGAAGAAAGGACAAAATGCTCTCTCTTATGTACAAGCTTCTTCTCTCAGGAGCAAATATGCACTGCAATGTCATTTGGAAAAAGGTTGGTGCATGAACGATTTCAGAACGTTTCCAAAGGATGAACAAAAATCAATCGTTAAGACTTTGAAAGCGGTCCATATTCCAATTTGAATATTCAAAACTCACATTGGAAAAAGACACTTTAAGGGAAACTTTCTACAGCAGAAAAACAACAAAACTTCTAAAATTAATCAGAAATCAAGGAAAACAGCAAAAGAGATATCAAAGGCTTAAAAATAATAAGCCCAAATATTAAACAGAGACAAACCAAAACCCGGGAAACGTTCAGTACACTTGAGTTTTATGCTAGAAATATTTAGCAAGGATCTCCAGCCAATTAAAAGCTGCCGGATGCCATCTTGCATATCTTGGCCGATCTGCACAATTAGCATTAGTTAGCAATGTAGCCTACAGTATATGGACAATAGCTCTAAAATGGCTTGGCTGATTGGGACAATATTGGAGTGGTGTTGGGGATTACTAAGGACGCTGAACCCATTTCTGATATTTTCAGAATCCAAAATGGTAGTTGGAATAAGAAAGTGGGCATTATCTTTCCCTCGGTGGGCCTTCTTTCTACTTTTGGGGTCCAGTCTCACGTGGCAATCCGATGAAATGTTTTTTTTTAGCATCTCCTTATAGGCACCATTTCTCAGCATCGGAATTTGCTGCTTGATTAAGACAAATTCAAAGAACAACTCCAACTGCACAACCCTGTTCAAAAACATGAATCTGTGCACAGTTTCATGGATTACTTTCATCTCCATTTGATTTGCATGAAATGTGTGTATTTCTAAATGTATTTCAATCGTAAGCTCTGTGTATGCAGTTGCACACCAAGGTTGTGAAGAGCAGGCATTAAAACTGCAAACAACTGATGTGAGATGTGCTTTGCATGTTATTCACAGGATGTGTGTGTGAATGTGGTTTTACATTTGACTGTGTCCGTCAGAAAACAAAGGCAAATGAAAACGGTACAGTCCGTGTTGACATGGTAAAAAGCAAAAGACTTAATTTCCCTGCCAATCACATGAAGAAAATTATATATCATCAGATTTGAAAGACACGTAATTGGGGATTTCATGTCTTTCTTCCCTCTATTTCTGTCATACACCCTCACACACGTGGTCGGAGCATGTGGTAAGGCCATTAGCAATACACTGTCAAACACTTCTAAGCACACAGCTGGTGACGGATGTTAAATGTGTATCAATACTCCCTCTGAGTGTGACAGCGGGCCAGCGGAGGCTCTCACCAGGGATACAGTATCATGTTAAATAAAGAAACCCTCAGTGTAGACTACAGCGGCTCAGCGTCACTAACTGTGTGCTGAGAGTCTGTGAGAGTCTTGACTTGATGAAGCACCTCTGAAGGCCGCACAGTGGATTCCACGGCGACACCGCGTCAGCATTAATGGGAGAGTACTCAACGCTGCTGCTCCAGTGAAAGCATATCAAACATTTCACTTCACTTAAGCTGTGGGTGCAGAGAAGGGTCAAAATAGACAGTAGCATCACAAGAAGGGTGGGTGAGGGAATTAGAATCATCTTTGGGATATATTTGTATTCGACCTTGCATCAAAGCCACATCATGCAACTTCCTGAAATCAGAATATATCCAATTGGTTGTTCGCACTTTTTTTATTTATTTAAATATATAGACTTGTTACTGTAAGAATTTAAATTCTATGTTATATTAATATATATTCAGCTTTCTTAAAGAGGACAAATTATGCTAATGTCTGTCAGGTGTATATCAGTGTGTAGTGTCTCTACTTTAAAGAGTCCTCTCTGCTGATGTTCAGGTGTATATCAGTATGTAGTGTCTCTACTTTAAAAGAGTCCTCTCCTGCTGATGTTCAGGTGTATATCAGTATGTAGTGTCTCTACTTTAAAGAGTCCTCTCCTGCTGATGTTCAGGTGTATATCAGTATGTAGTGTCTCTACTTTAAAGAGTCCTCTCCTGTTGATGTTCAGGTGTATATCAGTATGTAGTGTCTCTACTTTAAAGAGTCCTCTACCTGCTGATGTTCAGGTGTATATCAGTATGTAGTGTCTCTACTTTAAAGAGTCTCGCTCCTGCTGATGTTCAGGTGTATATCAGTATGTAGTGTCTTACTTTAAAGAGTCTCTCCTGCTGATGTTCAGGTGTATATCAGTATGTAGTGTCTCTACTTTAAAGAGTCCTCTCCTGTGATGTTCAGGTGTATATCAGTATGTAGTGTCTCTACTTTAAGAGTCCTCTCCTGCTGATGTTCAGGTGTATATCAGTATGTAGTGTCTCTACTTTAAAGAGTCCTCTCCTGCTGAGTTCAGGTGTATATCAGTAAGTAGTGTCTCTACTTTAAAGAGTCCTCTCCTGCTGATGTTCAGGTGTATATCAGTAGGTAGTGTCTCTACTTTAAAGAGTCCTCTCCTGCTGATGTTTCAGGTGTATATCAGTATGTAGTGTCTCTACTTTAAAGAGTCCTCTCCTGCTGATGTTCAGGTGTATATCAGTATGTAGTGTCTCTACTTTAAAGAGTCCTCTCCTGCTGATGTTCAGGTGTATATCAGTATGTAGTGTCTCTACTTTAAAGAGTCCTCTCCTGCTGATGTTCAGGTGTATATCAGTATGTAGTGTCTCTACTTTAAAGAGTCCTCTCCTGCTGATGTTCAGGTGTATATCAGTAAGTAGTGTCTCTACTTTAAAGAGTCCTCTCCTGCTGATGTTCAGGTGTATATCAGTAGGTAGTGTCTCTACTTTAAAGAGTCCTCTCCTGCTGATGTTCAGGTGTATATCAGTATGTAGTGTCTCTACGTTAAAGAGTCCTCTCCTGCTGATGTTCAGGTGTATATCAGTATGTAGTGTCTCTACTTTAAAGAGTCCTCTCCTGCTGATGTTCAGGTGTATATCAGTATGTAGTGTCTCTACTTTAAAGAGTCCTCTCCTGCTGATGTTCAGGTGTATATCAGTATGTAGTGTCTCTACTTTAAAGAGTCCTCTCCTGCTGATGTTCAGGTGTATATCAGTAATGTAGTGTCCTCTACTTTAAAGAGTCCTCTCCTGCTGATGTTCAGGTGTATATTCAGTATGTAGTGTCTCTACTTTAAAGAGTCCTCTCCTGCTGATGTTCAGGTGTATATCAGTATGTAGTGTCTCTACTTTAAAGAGTCCTCTCCTGCTGATGTTCAGGTGTATATCAGTATGTAGTGTCTTCTACTTTAAAGAGTCCTCTCCTGCTGATGTTCAGGTGTATATCAGTATGTAGTGTCTCTACTTTAAAGAGTCCTCTCCTGCTGATGTTCAGGTGTATATCAGTATGTAGTGTCTCTACTTTAAAGAGTCCTCTCCTGCTGATGGTCAGGTGTATATCAGTATGTAGTGTCTCTACTTTAAAGAGTCCTCTCCTGCTGATGTTCAGGTGTATATCAGTATGTAGTGTCTCTACTTTAAAGAGTCCTCTCCTGCTGATGTTCAGGTGTATATCAGTATGTAGTGTCTCTACTTTAAAGAGTCCTCTCCTGCTGATGGTCAGGTGTATATCAGTATGTAGTGTCTCTACTTTAAAGAGTCCTCTCCTGCTGATGTTCAGGTGTATATCAGTATGTAGTGTCTCTACTTTAAAGAGTCCTCTCCTGCTGATGTTCAGGTGTATATCAGTATGTAGTGTCTCTACTTTAAAGAGTCCTCTCCTGCTGATGGTCAGGTTGTATATCAGTATGTAGTGTCTCTACTTTAAAGAGTCCTCTCCTGCTGATGTTCAGGTGTATATCAGTATGTAGTGTCTCTACTTTAAAGAGTCCTCTCCTGCTGATGGTCAGGTGTATATCAGTATGTAGTGTCTCTACTTTAAAGAGTCCTCTCCTGCTGATGTTCAGGTGTATATCAGTATGTAGTGTCTCTACTTTAAAAGAGTCCTCTCCTGCTGATGTTCAGGTGTATATCAGTATGTAGTGTCTCTACTTTAAAGAGTCCTCTCCTGCTGATGTTCAGGTGTATATCAGTATGTAGTGTCTCTACTGTCTCCATGCTTTAATGTTCAAAACAAATCTTTATTTTTCTCATACTGCCTGTGCTGCAGTACCTCTTTCACCCTCTGTCTGAAACCAGAGCCCAGTCTGCTCTGATTGGTTATCCGGCCAGCTCTGTTGTGATTGGTCAATGTTTTGACCTTCAAACTCCTCCTTAGAAAGGACATATTTGCAAAGGTTTCGTACGACAAAAAAAAGGTGTATTGCACTCCTTTTGTCAAAAAATTTTCCTTACAGCGTATTTCTTCTCAGCAGGAGCAGAGCAATATCCGGACAGCCTCCGGCCGCTGCTGATTGGTTGATTCATGGTTTCGAGGTTTAGTAATTGGATGATGACAGTGTGGTGGAACACTAGAGGGCTGTGATTGATGGCTGGCGCTGCCTCGATCTGCTGTACCCAAGACGTATGTTCATATTGTTTTGTTATGTGTGTGTATATGTGTGTGTGTGTGTGTGTGTATATGTGTGTGTGTGTGTGTGGTGTGTGTGTAGTGAGTGGTGAAAATATCTCAGGGAATGGCAGCCCAACCAAGGTGTTTCTGCAAAAATGCTTTAGGGAATGAAGTCTTTTTCACCACCTGACTGCATAAGTGTTACATGCCTCTGTGAATCCATGTGTATGCATATTTTGACCTGAGTAGGATGTGTGTCTCTCTGCAGGAGACCGACATGAAAAACATTTCCACCACAGTTATGCAGCTCTAGCTTTGATTGACAGGCCATGGCAAACCCATGCCTCCACAAACAGAATTCTCTGCTCCCAGTGGAGTGAAGGAAAGGGAGATGAAGGAACTCTTTACAGACAAACATACTGGAAGAAATTCAATACAGCAACTGAAAAATGGCGAGATATAGCACTCTGCATACAAGAACCTCCATGGAGCCACACAAGAAAAGCACAAGCTATCAAAAAAGACCAGTTTCGTCCTCAAAATTGGAATAAATGTGCTTCTACAGACCCCACATTATCACAAGGCAAGTTCGTTATATAGCACATTCCAACACAAGCCAATTCAATGTGCACCGTCTCCCTGATGTATTTTGTATTGTGTGTGTGAGTTTAGCAGCTGAGGGCAGAGTGATAAGCAAAGCCTGAGGTCATCCATCACAAACAATGACAATAACAGACAAGCGGTGAAACATCTGACACCTAGCTTTGGGCGAAATGGAAGATTTGGTCCCCCTATTAAAAAAACTCTCCTTAGTTTGGGGTATTTTGAAAGGCCAGGTTATTATTATATAAGTTGTTATCTAGGACAAAACAGCCAAGTCGTTTATTTATGCTTGCATCTGATTGGTAGGTGGACTGCATTTGTTTCAAGTCTTTGGAACCCCTAAAGGCACATTTAGATATCAAATTGGTATTAACTTATTAACCTACAGGCTGCCATACAAGGCAAGGCAAGGCAAGTTTATTTATATAGCACTTTTCAACACAAGGCAATTCAAAGTGCTTTACAAAAAAATGAAAGACATTAAGAAAATGGCATTTAAAATCAGTCATTAAAAAGAAAAGCTAATAAAAGAAACATTAAAAGAAAAAATACATGGATAAAAGTTACAGTGCAGTTTACGATGTGAATAGTTCAATTAAAAGCAGCGACAAAAAGCAAAGTCTTCTTGCTGGATTTAAAAGTAGTCAGAGTTGCAGCGGACCTGCAGGTTTCTGGGAGTTTGTTCCAGATATTTGGAGCATAATAACTGAACGCTGCTTCTCCATGTTTAGTTCTGACTCTGGGGACAGAAAGCTGACCAGTCCCTGAAGACCTGAGAGATCTGGATGGTTCATCATTTAGCAGGAGGTCAGAAATGTATTTTGGGCCTAAACCATTCAGTGCTTTATAAACCAGCAGCAGTATTTAGAAATCTATTCTTTGACACACAGGAAGCCAGTGTAAAGACTTCAGAACAGGAGTGATGTGATCCACTTTCTTAGTGTTAGTGAGGACTCGAGCAGCGGCGTTCTGAATCAGCTGCAGCTTTCTAATAGATACAAGATGCAGCTGCTCAAGGAAGCTAACATTCACACACCGTTGGCCAATCGGAGACATTTCGGGTTAATTATCTTGCTCAAGGAACATCAACATGTTGGGCTGGGGATCGAACCTCCAACCTTCAGATTGGAGGAAGACTATCCATCTACTGAGCCACAGCCGCCCTATATAAGCCGTCATATATTTGTGTTAATTGTTAGGCGATCTAGTGGATGTGGTAAGTATGACGAGAGTTAAGGAGGAGGTCTATGAAGAGCTATAAGTCGTGTAGTGAGTTTGAGAGGATGGACGGATGAATCAAATTCACCTAGGAGATTGTATTCAATGTGAAACCAAAATACTTATTTAACTTACGTAATTTGACCTAAGTTATGTAACAAATATATTTATTTTAAACCACCTAAAGCATTAGACATTTCCAATTGGTGACATGTTATGCCACATTATTGGTTAAAGCTGGGTTAATATTTAGGTGTAAATAATTAAAATATGGCAATTAATAATGGACAACAAGGCATGATTGATATTAACATGTTACTCCTTCTACTTTGTAGTCATGCCAACACAAGCTCACCACTACAGATGCACTGTTAACCCTTATCTAAGTATTAATATATACTGCACTTTGCAAACATATCGTCAATTCAAAAATAACACTTACCGTTTTCTTAAAGCAAAACAAGGAAGCACAGACACTATTATCTCTTTTTCATTATATTCTCTTGTTTGTTGCCGAGGATCTCTACTCACACACACTGTTGGAAGGTTAGTTAAAGGGGCTTCATGCAGTTATTGTTGAGTTTTTGGCCATCGACTCAACCCCCCCCCCACATATACATTATGGTCTATGTGTGCAGCAGATTACCATGCACTTACAGTACATACATAGTTCTTACTTGACTATAAGTCATTACATTCTCACATCTATAAAATGGATGGTGCTGTTTTGGAAACGTACCCTCCCCGTGTCTGAACACCTGCTCAGTTTCATCTTGATCAGTGTAACCCTAATTGACTCACAAGACAAATGGAGTCCCCTTCTTCGCTAAATCGAACCAGAATGGCAGCACACCTGTGTGGATTCAATTTCCCCAGTGTCTCTGCTCCAATAGCTCAGTGCCGGGATGGCAGAGACAAATAACATTGGCAAGCTGCCACAGATGTGACACCAGCGAAATGATGATGGTGCTGACCAGAGCACGATAATTGGATGCTGTTATCTGTGACTGGGGGGCTATTGACTGCATTAGCAGATGGATTAGCAGCAGAGCAGCAGAGGTAATGAGATTTCATCGCTCGTGATTTAGACTGAAAATCATGTAGCTAAAGGACAACACCGTGTCACGTTGAAGTGCACACACTGACACACATGCATGTTCCTTCTGACTGAACCTGAGAGGGCCGGCGCTTGTAAAACATTTGAAAGGATGAAAGTGGCTGCTCTTATGGAAAAGTAAGAAGGGACTACAGGAAAAACGTAAGACGAGATGAATGGGAATGCCCTTGTAGAAAAAGTAAGAAATGACGATAAGGAAAAAAGTGAGAAAGTAAACTGTTATGGAAAATGCAGAACCCAGCGCAGTTTCCCACAGAATTTGATTCTATTTGTGGGGGCACCGCACCCCCCCCCCGGCAAGAAAAGCCAAAGGCCCCTTAACCAATTCGTATTATCAAATAAGATAATACATGCGAGTTCATGGCTACTGTAGACAACGTTCTTGTTGCTCTGTGTTGCGTTGTTAATGAGTGAGACACGCCAGAGTTGAGGACCTGTGGGGTTTATTCTCCCAAAAATATAATTGATAATTTAGGCATTTAGCAGACGCCTTATTCCACAGCGACATTCTCCCTAGGGCTAAGTGCCTTACTCAAGGGCACACTATTGGTGGTGTTCCAGGCAGGATTTGAACTCGCAACCTTCCGATCATCAGCCCACCTCACTATCCATTAGACTATCAATGTATGGGAAACACTGCAGCAACCTGTGTGTCTGTGTGATTATGATTACTTATGTATTCTATCTCCCATTGTAAAGCGTCCTTGGGTTTCTTGAAAGGCGCTATAGAAATCAAAATTACTATTATTATTATTATTATTAAAAGATGGGTGCGCAGGAAATGATTGCATGGATCGATTGGAATACAACTTTGCAATTAAACATATTATTGGATGGATTGAAGTGCATGTTTGTTCATGGTCCCCATAGGATGAACCCTAATGACTTTGAGGCAACACCAGCAGGTTACCTTTTTCACTTATAGAGTGAATTATCTCGACATCTGCCAAGTTTTTACATATTTGTTATATGATGGCAGCATTTAGGTGTCTGGCTTGGAATTAAATATCTTGACAAGAAATGTTTAATATGAATTCCCTTGAAGACACATTTGTCAGATGTTGTTGAACTGTTCAACGTATCGTCTATGCTCTTGTGATTCAAACAAATACATGCATAACTAATAATATTCCCACTATTCTCAGCTGCAATGTGTGTTTAGTGCTAATCAAGTGCAGACAGCTGCCTGCTTCTTTGTCTCTAAGGTTTTAGAGAAACCATTTCCCAGAGTTACAGTTCATGTTGCAACCGGTTCCAAGCAAATAAAGCAGAAGAACAAAACGCCCTTTACCCAGGTCAGTGTGGTCTTCTGGGACATTTAGGGAAAACAAATCCGTGGAGCGTAGCTTTCAAAGGACATAAACCATAGATAAGGTGAAAGAACACGAAGAATTGCCTTATAAATAACAATATGTCAACGGGTGATCAGGGCAGGCCATCCAACACGGGCATTCAGGGAGCAACAGTGCACTCAAGGGATTAAAGATTTGGCATCCATCTCAGACGTTTTCCATAGGCATTAAGAAAATGCGTCCACATAAACAACATCAGTGGATCATAACATGTTGGGAATGTAATTATCCGCTCTGGTTCACAGTAGGGCTGTACCCGAATATCCGAATATTTGTTCGTTGGAGTACTATTCGGGTTTCAATTTCGTTATTCGGATATTCGTTTTTTCAAATTTAATTTATTTAAATCTCCAATATCAACGTAAGAGCTTGTGCCTCTTCGGGGGGTGCTAACACTTAACCATAAACGTTATCGTTTACTTTCTCCGTCTTTATATGTAGATATTACTTTTTCTCCGTTAATCTCCGTCACGTTGTTTCCATAGCAACAACAACTTCCTGTCAACTGCGCTAACTCTCCTTCAAAATAAAAGCATGTCCATAAATAGGAAGCCAAGCCAAATTACAATTAAGACATATACAACTGCAACGAAAGTAACAAACACAATGCAATATCCTTTTCAATTTCAAAGAACACAAATTGGGTTACATTAACAAATAACTATAAAACAACAATACTGTTGAATAACAAAATGAATGCCGTGAATACACCGAAATACACGTGTTGAAGCGGTTCGCTGCTGATTACTACGCCCCCCCACCGCGCGGGCCGAATATTATCCGGAGCCCGAAAAATGGTATTCGGGACAGCCCTAATTCACAGTGAGACTCTTCTATGAATGTCAGTTTTTGTGCACGGCCTGCAAGAGAGGTTAGGCTTAATGAAATGTCTTTCTACCACGGAACAATCTATGATTAGTTGCGGCCACTACCGGCAAGTTAAGAGGAATGATTTAAATAAAAAGGGCAATTAAGCAGGTTTTAAACATTCGGAATCACCACAACTACAAGAGGTTTTTAGCAGACAGTCATGGATTAATAAATAAAATGTTAGACTGATGGTTAAAGTAGTGTGTGAGATTATCTTTGGACAGACGGTAAAATGGATTCCCACACACACACATCCTGACACACAGCCAACAAATGACCTCCCTAAAGGCTTTTACCTGGGGGATACAATGATACCTTTTTATTTAAAGACCAAATACAAGGACACAATTATTCTTTTCATCAGTGTCACACTCTGCCAACACCAGAGTCTCCACTGACCAGCAGCACTGGTCCCTGTTCATCTGTCTGTTCGACTGGTAAAAACACAAAGCCATTCCTTTGAAAATTAGAAAGGCAATTGTGTCTGATTAACACGTCTCAACAGGGGACGGCTTGTTTACTCAAAAATCATCCTGCTTTCCATGTTCATCAGGAGGGAGATTGCAGCTCAGGGGAGACTGACAGCTGTTAAGAAACCAGACAAGCTCATTATCATCAATCAACAGAGCTGTTTGCAGCCTTCAATCAAAAATACTCACAGCTGAACAGGTTGCAAATGAGACCATTTACAGATAACTGCGAACCTGTTTAACACGTCATCGTTAATGACACCAAGCAGGGTGCTTCGCTTAATAAATAACTGGGGCATTTAGGAAATTAAATGGGTTTTTTCTAACATTGTTTTCATTCATCAACACAGGCTCACTATTAGGCAAGATGACTAAGCCTTATATTGGCTACTTAGCGAGAATCAACTCAGTGAACAACAGATACCAAGGATGCTGGCTGATGAAGAAGACGAAGTAAGCTAGGTAGCCAATATAAGGCTTAGCAGTACAGATACATGTGGGCTCACTATTTGTCAAGCGACCGGTCACAGTTGCCCTGTTTATCTCATGTCTTATAAAAGCTTATTCATGATTTATAAAGTGTTCACAACCTAATTAATAAATGAATTACAAACTATTCGTAAACCCTTTATAAGGGTAGTGGTACCCAAAACTCAGTATCAAACCATAGATAGCAGCATTTATTACATGAAACAGGTTCATAACAACAAAGGAAAAAGCAAATCTGTCTGTTTTGCGACTCTACAACAGTTGTTTTCTATTAAAGCAACAAATTACAAAATTATTATACTACTTGAGAGTAGTGTTAATTTCGTCAGCTATTTTTTTATTTAGTTTTAGTCTTAGTCCTGTGTTAAATTTTCTTTTTAGTTTTAGTCATATTTAGTCACCTTCATCCTGTTTTTATTCAGTCAAGTTTTAGTCGACTAAAAGTCTGAGCATTTTAGTCTTATTTTAGTCAAAGAAAACTAATTATTTTAGTCTACTTTTTGTCAATGAAAACTGTTGAGTCTTTTTTAGTCATCAGATTATACAGAACATTTCAGTCAAACTAGTCTAGCCAAAACCAATCATTTGTCATTTTAGTATATATAAATAAATAAGATTATATCTTGTCCTTATTTGATGAAAAACACAGGTTGAATGATTAAGAAGCTTTGCAGAGAGTATCAGGTTTGTGGTGTTTTACCTGTGTTTTGGCCACATTGCTTCCCTTCTGATAAAACAATGCATTTGCTTTTTTTCTCCGCCTCATTGTAGCGAAAATGGGCCCAAATATCACATCGTTTCTTTCTCCGAAGCAGTGGTGGCTTTAGACTTTTTCGTTGTCAGTCATTTTGACGGACAGGATCGTAACATTTCCGTCATAATCCATTATTATCCGTCGAGTGCACAATTTATCAATCACTCGCGCTGACGGGGGGGTATTCGGTTAACGCGAGTGCGACCACTGCTCCCAAGCCCTGTTGTTGCCATTTTATTTTATGTTAAATAAGGTTAGTTAGACCATGAGTTAGACCACGAGTTAGACCAGGAGTTAGACCACGAGTTAGACCACGAGTTAGACCACGAGTTAGACCCGAGTCTTCCTGACAGTTCACAGTGTGCCGCTGCCCGGTGTAATTCAAATCTCCCGCCGCGCGCACCACAGACACACAGCTGCTGCCCTGCCGCAGCACCGGAAATGGAACTGCTGGGAGAAAAACTGACCATCAGAGATGTAACGTTATCTTTGATAATATTTCGCCTCCTCATTTTTCGTCAACGAAAGTAAAGAGAGATTTTGGCATAGTTTTTATTTAGTAAACTACATTTTCGTCTCGTCACTTTTCGTCAACGATATTGCATGATGATTTCGTTACAGTTATTGTTTACTGCCGTCGGTACCGTCTCGTCATCGTCTCGTTTTCGTCATGGAAAAAAAGGTCGTTGACGAACATATTTCGTCATAGTTTTAGTCAACGAAATTAACACTACCTGAGAGGACACAACAACTTCAGAGTGGAGTTCTTCCAAGGTGAAAGCTAGAAACCGGACACTTTCAGACCCCAGAAATGTCAGATCCGAACTCGGGCACAGACCTGATTGGCTCCATTTGTTCTACTGATTGTTATTAACAAGTTAATTCAGAAGTTTCAAAACTAAAACGTTATGTCTGACCAAATGTAACGTTCGGAACTTCTCCCCTTTTCCTGGCCATGACACATATAAGTCATCCTTGCGAAGGAAGTTTCTAAAATGCTTCTTAGATTTTTGTTATCTTTCTCTTGCTGAGGAAGTTCGTCTAATGACCACTTGATTGTAGCTCTAAGAAAAATGTTGAAATGAGGAAGAAATGTCAAATGTTCTCTGAGCTGACCTCCCTTTAATGTGTGTGATTGTAACTTCATCAACAATGTGCGTTTTGTTTTAAAGATGTGGGGTCTACATGCTTGAGAAGTCGATCGTTCGTTTGGCAGAAGCCTCATGATGTTCCTTGACCCCTCAAATCCTGACAGACTTCACCCACTTTGCTCAAATTAGCATTATCTCACCTCATCAACGACTACATTAGGTAATGAGTAAATCAAGGTACATGAAAGCCTCAACACATCCGAATGATAGACTGAATAACATTACATACGTACCAGCACAGTTTACCCAAACATTTTGGACATCGTATATTTAAATTACAGGTATGGTTACCAGGTAAGGGAGAAAGCTAGAGTTTGACAGATGTTGGGATGTGCATTGAACATATTCGAGGGGTTGCATAACTCTTCAATATCGACATTCTTCTCTGCAGTTACAATAATTGAACAGACATAACGGAGACAACCCACAAATTAAACTGTACCGTTTGACTATTACAACATTGTTTGATTCACAGATTATGTTTCTGCACCCACCATTAAGCACCACAAATAAAATAAACTCTTTGAAACTGTTCTGTGCTTCTCCACTAATGCTTTCTTCAAATGCTCTCAAACTCATAGAGTCGTCGCATTTCTAAATTATACCATCTCCATAATTAATTCCATATGTCTAATGAAGTTATGCAAATGTGAACAAATGATGGATGATTTGTCCAATTGTTTGTGGATCCTCAAATTATAACAATTGATTCCATTTTGCCGACAATGATTTGCAGAAATGTACTATGATATGGAGAGTGTGTAGCATCTTGTGATTATTTCAGCAATAACATGATGTGAAAGCATAAATAAAGAGGTATCAGTGTGAATGTTTTAGCTTCAGGGGAGTGTCAGTCATTGAGAAGAAGGATGAGCCAAATAAGGCTGTCGTCTGGGCGCTCTGATGTAGAGGAGGAACACACACACACACACACACACACACACACACACACACACACACACACACACACACACACACACACACACACACACACACACACACACACACACACACACACGAGAGAGGTTTTCCCTGGGGATGCCGTATTTATTTCCTACATTCTCGTCTTCTCTTGCTTGCTGATGCCGAATCAACAAGCTGAATAAATCTTTTACTCACAGACCGGCTCACATTGTGCTGTTTTCATGTCTGCATCAGATCATTTCTCTTCCTCATCCACTGTAACGGTACGTCCACACGGCAGCGTCGCGTTGAAGCTTGCCGGTGGGCGTGTCTGGTGCGCGAACAACAACCAATCACATCAATCTCCCGCCCCGGACACACAAGCACGCGGTTTGATTGGCTAGAGCTTGTACTGGCATATGATTTGATTGGCTGGCGCTTCCGTCGACGCTTAAAAAGTTGAACTTTTCTCAACTTTCGAAGCGAGCAACGGAGGCAAAGCGCCGCGACGGAACCACAATGCAGTTTGTCAAAGGGTGACGTCACCCCATTCAAAGTGAATGGGAAGCGTCTCCGTTGAAGCACGCAACGCTGCCGTGTGGACGTACCGTTACGGCCCGTCCACACGGCAGCGTTAAAAAAATCTTGAAAATCTTGGAGGTGGGCGTGTCTGAAAGCTTGGGGATTTTTTGCGAGCAACGCGACCAACAACCAATCACATGAATCTCCCGCCCCCGACATACAAAGCAATAGCAATGTTTAAACGAAGTAAACTGGATATAGAACCTACCAGTTTCACCCACTGTCTCTGCCACCTCCCTCCATGCCTGGTTCCTCCGGTTTGTATCCCGGTAAGTTATTAGCGACTGGTCATAAAGAACCGGGTGATTTGCTACCGCAATAACTAATATCTCCTGATTGGCTAGCGCTTGTACTGTCAGATTTGCATAAATGGGATTTGATTGGCTGACGCTTCCACCTCAGCTTCAAAAGTTGAACATTGCTCAACTTTTGAATCCTGGAAATCTTCGCTTTGCTTCCCACAATGCAGTTCGGCGAAAAGCGAGGCAAAGTGACGTCACCCCATTCAAAGTCAATGGGCAGAAGCGTTGGAAGATTTTTTTAAAGCTGCCGTGTGGACGTACCGTTACACCCTTTATCATGTTGTACAGCAGGCGTAGGCAAGTAAGTTTGGCCGTGGGCCAATTTTTTTCTGAGCCACAAGATGGCGGGCCAGAACATAATCAAAGCCTAATTCAAGGAATTAATTTTGGTAAGAGGGTGCAGCGTCCCTGTTCCCTGGTTCAGAAAAAACTCTATCGATGATGACCCTCCCCATAAACACTGATGAGCAGTCAGATCCGCTGATTGGTTCACTGATGATATAGGCGCCCAATCCAGAGCCTCTGGCTAGACCCGCCCAAAGGGTGGCTCGTCCTCTCTAGCCCCATTTCAGTCCCAAAGCCAGGGCTATTATTATTATTAAGCGTCTTTGGGTTCAAGAAAAGTGCTATAGAAATAAAATATATTATTTATTATTATTATTATCTGTATTTTAACAGACTTATCTTTTAAATTGAGGTGTATTTATTGTTCTCTTCAAAGTTTATTTTTCTCTGACATTGTAGCGAGGATGGTCCTCCCTTTCCTCAGTGGACGAGCCTCCACTGAGTAAAGTAGAGTTATTAACTAGGTAGCAGTGTTATTTAACATACTTTTATAAGTATTGTCAAGTTCTCTGGGTTTTTGGCATTTATGAGTGTTTGCCCCATAGACTGTATATATAAATGGACGTAGGGTCCGTGACGTCACCCATAGGATTCTGCAGAGTTGCCGTGAAGCCCTTAGTAGGCGGAGTCGGCCACTAACGGCTCAACAGTGACGTCAGAGTTCAACTCCCGCCTGCTCCAGCCTGATCCAAATAAGGGCAAAGAGGCGGAGCCGAGGCGGGACATGCTGCCACCGAGCTGGAAGTTCCAGAGCTAGCTGAAGCTACCAAGCTAAGCTAACATGCTTCCCATCTGCCGTCGTATTTTACGTTTCGAAACTTCTGTGTAGCAATGCTTTGGGAGTCACCGACTCAGGAAGGAGACACGGGATGAGCAGGAGTTCTGATGTCAAACACTGAGATATAATATAAGCATCGGCCGGAGAAATTCACATCACAAGTCACACAATCAAAGGTTCTGACTGCACGGGTGGTTTGCCATGTCAATTCTGAATCACCCTCTCATCTTGGTAGACCTTTTAACCAGTTTACAGAGAGCCAAATCCACATATTGGGGGAAGGTATCTGTGAACACCTGGAGACACTGAATCACTTATCTGACTTTATGACCGAGAGTTGACCGGTCATAAAACTGATGATTTCAGCAATAGCTGAAACTTCCCATTCCTTAAGACAGATAACAGACTTCGGCTTCGTCGTAAATGTCAACAGGCCGAAAGGTCAAATATCTTAAGTAAAGACCAAATTAATCCCTAACAGTTATAATATTTTTTTTGGAAAGGGTGGTTTTTAATAAGTATCCAGTAGGCGATAATGCAACGTCCGGATGTTAAAACCAAAAAGAAGAAATCCTTCTCGCTTTTATTTTGACGTCCTCAAACCGCACCGAAAGTGAAGTTCCCAGCTCTTTCTAACCTGGATCGAGGTGGCGTCTCGTCGCTACGGTTCTCTCTCTCTCTCTCTCTCTCTCTCTGTGTTCCTGAGAAAGTGTGTGTGAGCTCCAGCACTACTGATCCATCATCTGTGTGTCTGGATCAGTGGTTGCGTTAGACTTTTTCGTTGTCCGTCATTTTGACGGACAGGATCGTAACATTTCCGTCATAATCCATTATTATCCGTCATTTTATTTTTCATGTTTTAATGATGAGATGAGACCTATTTAATATTTATGTTTGGGTACTGAGCAGCAAATGCTCATTCATTCATGTTTTAATGATTCATACAGAACTTTTAAGGGCATGGAGAAAAAAAGAAGATGAACAGAGACACCGACCGTGTGGTCACTTTTCATGTCAACACGAACATGAATGATTTATCTTTTCCTGCACTGACGGCACAGCAGAGGGGGGCAGAGGCCGCTAAAAACACGCGACCATTGTGCCTAAACAGGCAAATATGAACAATGCCATTGTTTTAAATGAGACAATTACAATCAAAATATGAACAAAACATTTACAAGAACAACTCAATTGACCAGCTGTAGCCAAGCCTGAACGCTGATTTCTGCATCGTCGTGCACCCTCGGACAAATCCGTTACTCATCTTAGCTTTTCTACAGATGTCGCAGAACATTTTTGCCATCTTCCCTCCTCAGCCACTTAAACTCTTGCTCCCACTGAACCCGGTACTCCCGCTTGAACTCCTTGCCACTTGCTTGCCCCTCTGCCGCTGGCTGAACGTTGTCAGTCTTACTGGCTTGTCCTTCATCCTCCACCTTATCAATCCCTCTTTTCACCTCGTTTATCCACACCATCACAATTACTGGGCTTATTAAAAAAGCTTCGGACGATCAGCTGCCGTGACATTTTGCGATTGCTAAAGCCAGTTAAACAACGAGGTAATCAACGAGGTCAAAAACAAGACTAGACAATAGCTACTTAATATGCACACACTCGCCACCAACTGGACAGGGGTGGGAATGACTAAATAATAGTTACAGACCACAGTAGAGTACAGTAGATCGCCCTCAGTCTACCTTTCCACTAAGGATGTAATATAATGTGGGCCGCTGGTGGACATTTTGGCGCTGTTCCGAGTTGTGTTCTAATCTGTCAAAATGACGGACTGCTTTCAGAATTTTCCGTCATTGTTAGAAAAAATCCGTCAATGACGGAAAATATTCGGTTAATACGACCTCTGGTCTGGATAAACCTCCGAATGGACTCTGTGCTCTTTGTTCAGGAGCGTTTACCTCAGACTGTAGGAGCTAGCTTAGCATGCTAGCTGGAGACACGTTGGCAACACTAGTCAGATTGAGAGTTTGATGAAGAGAGAAACGGTGTGTTTAACGGAGTTTGCAGGAAAAGGTGATTGAGTAAACATGAGTAAAGTCCAAATGCTGCTGTTGTTGAAGAAGCAGCGACTCACTGCTGCTGCTGAAGAGATATTTGCTCTGTTTGAAAAGACTATAGCAGAGCTCGAGGAGGAGCTGTCTCGTTCAAAAGAGGAGAACGAGAGACTCCAGAAACTACTGGACGCTGTTTTACAGCCTCAGCTTCGGATACACAAAGCAGGCCTGTTCGCTTTACTTTTTATTAACAGTTTAAACTCTTCAGTCACACTTTATCACATTAATAACACTTTAGACTCTGTATTATCACTTTAGACCCTTTATCAGCACTTGCTGCAGGTAGTAGATCCTGAAGTAAAAGTACAAACACCACACTGTGAAAATACTCCATTACAAGTTAAAGTACTGCATTCATATCTTATTTAAAGGTCCCATGTCATTGCTCATTTCTACTGATCATAATTCCATTGTTGAGGTATACTAGAATATATTTATATTGTGCAATTTTCCAAACTCACATTGGTTTCTCATACAGTATCTCTGTATAGTATGTGTATTCACTCTGTCCTAAACGGCTTGTTGGAGCTCCTGCCGGTGTTTCGGATTAACTGGTTCTCCGATCAACTGGTTTACAGAGGTGGGGGGCGTGGCCTTCGACTGAAATACACATTTCGATCGCTTCTTCTGTCGTTTACATAAATCTTTTGGTATATTTGGCTCGGTAGGAAGACTTTGATGCACATTCAGTACCAGTGTGTGAGGTTGTGGTTACGATGGACATATCCGGACGCGAACAGCGGGGACTACAAAAAGAAAAACGAGTTGACTGGGGATGTCTGTTCAAAACGTTGCAAACTCCAATAAATCATTTAAACCAGCTATTGTTGCCAGAGACTTATTTCTGAATATCGTTCTTAATGTGATACCAAGTCCATCTGAGACCTGTGTACACCTTCAGACAGCCTCCAAGTGATGCACATGTTGTTTACTCACAGTTTGAAAGCAGCGTGGAGAACAGTGGCGGCGCTATGGGGTGGCTACTTGGGCTCAAGCCCCGGATGTTTTCTGAAAAGCCCCGGATGATTCACTTAAAACATTTTTTTTTTTTAATTCTATTTTTTTTTTTAAAACGTCTCGGGAGTAATGTGCAGTACCGGAGTCCACCAGAGAGGCATACGCTGCGGGACATTAGCCTGCGTACTGCGTAGCCTGCCCTGAAGTAGAAGTGATCCTTCCTAGTGCCTGACGAGTTTTAAGCTAATAGCCTATACAGTTATGGATATTAGAAAGTTATTGTCATTGAAGCAGGCGCCACAAGCTGCAGCAGCAGTATCAGCAGCTGACAACAATGTCATCACCAGCAGTGAAGAAATGGATGATGTTTCAGGTTTGTGAATCTAATGGTGATATCTGCACTCTGGCTGACTGAGTAAGAAGTGAAAAAGAGTGATGTGACGTTAATGTTATAGCTAGTAAACATGGAGTAACCACACTAAGTATACCCTTATGTTAGTATGTTTACAGAACATGACTAAAAATTATCCTAAGATGTAACGTTACCCCTTCATACCTCAGTCTACTTTTAAGACACTAAAATAACGTATTCCATTTTTTATTTTGTTTTCGCGTGTGGAATTATACCGGCTCTCGTTTCAGTACACATAACAACGGAACTGACAGGCAACCCTCTGAATCAGACTCCGATTGGCTGTGACTGCATCCACTCAGAGTGTCCGACTCAGAAACGTGACTCTTACACATTTTTTACGTCACAAACAAAGATGGTGGATGAGAATAGATCTATAAAACGATAAGCAATGCACCAGAATCAAGGTGAGACTATCCGCATCCTTTAAAACTCTACGCACATTCGTTTCACCTTAATAAGTAAATGACTATTTGAGTGAGTTAAGGCATTAGTTTGCTTCATTAAAGGGTGTTAATGAGTGTTCTCCAGTGCCTTTTGTCCGCTTGAAGGTATTATTAAGGTAGGGTTAATGTTGCTCTCAAAGTGCACCAAATTGATGCTTTCAACTTCAATATTTAAAAAAAAATCTTCCCGGGGGAGCATGCCCCCGGACTCCCCAAGAGGAGGCGACGACCCCCCTAAAGGATGTTCGGTCCACCCCCCACTTATAAAAAATAGCACTGTACCCCTGCACCCCCCCCCCCCAACAACTCCTGGGCTAAGCCCCGGATCTCCTACAATCCTAAATCCGCCACTGGTGGAGAAGTCTTCAGCTGTGGTAATCCGCTCGAATAAATCCTTAAAACCAGCTATTGTTGCCCGGTTTATCACTGAATATCGTTCCTAATGTGATACTAAGTCCATCTGAGACCTGTGTACACCTTCAGACAGCCTCCAAGTGAAGCACACGTTGTTTACTCAGAGTTTGAAAGCAGCGTGGAGAAGTCTTCAGCTTAAACTGTGATCCTCTCAGGTAAACATCCGCCCAGGGAAAAATGGGACCCGCCCAGTTTAAACTGTGTTACGACTTCTGTGGCTATCTAACAGCGATCATGTTTAATATGAAAGACTACACACACATTTATCCCTTTATATAAACAGTATTCTGCAGCACTCATCCAGATAAGATGTGACTGTTAACTCGTTTTGCAAAGATAGCAGCAGAAATGTCATTGCTGCATGTGCAGGTAGACTTTAAAATGCTGATGGGTCATTAATGTTGGTCTCGGCAAACAATATTAGGAATCCTCTATTCAAACATAATAATTCAGTGTGCATCGACATGAAAATAACAAAAAAGTTCATGCTGGACTCAAACCCGAGTCCCAACAGCAAAAATCACGCAAGTCCTGCGCGTTATAAATGCGCCACAACTCAACATGGCACCTTATGGAGAATCATAAATTGTGTTCAAAACACTCACGTCAATTACATTACATGACATTCCATTTACCTGACGCTTTTATCCAAATGCCGACTATAATATGTATATTATAAGTGTAGATACATTCGTAAATTCGCTCACATTATAAATGATGGTCGGGTTGCATCTTTCTGGAACTTTTTAACAAGGTTTATCCAAGACATTAAAGTGTGGTGGTGTAATACTTTGTGTAGATCCGTGGCGCACCAGTAATGCGCATGGCCCGAGTGATTTTTGCTGTTGGGACTCGTGTTTGAGTCCAGCATGAACTTTTTTGTTATTTTCATGTCAATGCACACTGAATATTATGTTTGAATAGAGGATTCCTTATATTGTTTGCCGAGACCAACATTAATGACCCATCAGCATTTTAAAGTCTAAGTACCTGGACATGCTGCAATGACATTTCTGCTAGTGGATCGCCGGAGCTGTACTAGATTAACATTAACATGCTTATTGTAGTAGTAAGGGCACTGTCTTACGGCC
The DNA here is from genome assembly GCA_028583405.1 of Pogonophryne albipinna. Lineage (NCBI taxonomy): Eukaryota > Metazoa > Chordata > Actinopteri > Perciformes > Artedidraconidae > Pogonophryne > Pogonophryne albipinna. The sequence goes on along the minus strand of CM053247.1, from coordinate 37,459,483 downwards.
TGTAGCACCATCCTTTATGGAGCATTATGTGAAGGACATGAGTGAGCAGAGTTGTCAATTCTTGTTCTGTTTTCTGTGACTATCTTCCTCACCCTCTCAGACTTTCAGTTGCGCGCGCTACTAAAGAGACGCGCTACCATGGAAACCAAACAATGGTGTAGCTGTATTAAAGTCCGAGTGGAAACAGTCCTGAGTAAATCTGATTTTGTCAGAAATCGGGAAAAATGCGGGAGAAATATGACCCCGGGAGGAAACCGGGAGAGGGCTATAAAATCGGGAGTCTCCCGCGAAAATCGGGAGCGTTGGCAACAGTGGCGGCGCTAGGGGGTGGCTACCTGGGCTCAAGCCCCGGATGTTTTCTGAAAAGCCCCGGATGTTTCACTTAAAAAAAAAAAATATGTAATTTTTTTTTTTTTTTTGGAAATGTCTCGGGAGTAATGTGCAGTACCGGAGTCCACCAGAGAGGCAGCCGCTGCGGGACATTAGCCTGCGTACTGCGTAGCCTTCCCTGCCCTGAAGAAGAAGTGATCCTTCCTAGTGCCTGACAAGTTTTAAACTAATAGTAATATCCTATAAAGTTATGGATATTAGAAAGTTATTTTCATCGAAGCAGGCACCACAAGCTGCAGCTGCAGCAGCAGCAGCAGCAGCAGCAGCAGCTGTATCAGCAGCTGACAACAATGTCATCACCAGCAGTGAAGAAATGGATGATGTTTCAGGTTTGTGAATCTCATGGTGATATCTGCACTCTGGCTGACTGAGTAAGAAGTGAAAAAGAGTGATGTACTGTAACGTTAATCTTATAGCTAGTAAACATGGAGTAACCAAGGCAAGGCAAGGCAAGGCAAGTTTATGTATATAGCACCTTTCAACACAAGGCAATTCAAGGTGCTTTACAAAAATGAAAGACATTCAGACAAAGGCATTTAAAAACAGTAAAAGATAATAAAATAAACATTAAAAGAAAAAATACATGAATAAAAAGTACATGAATAAAAAGTTACAGTGCAGTTTAAGATATGAATAGTTCACACAGAAGTTCCACTTTACTGATGAACACAACAGCTCAGTTTCAATTAAAACCAGCGACAAAAAGATAAACCACACTAAGTCAATACCCTTATGTTAGTATGTATACAGAACATGACTAAAAATTATCCTAAGATGTAACGTTACCCCTTCATACCTCAGTCTACTTTTAAGACACTAAAATAACGTATTCCAATTTTTATTTTGTTTTCACGCGTGGAATTATACCGGCTCTCGTTTCAGTACACATAACAACGGAACTGACAGGCAACCCTCTGAATCAGACTCCGATTGACTGTGACTCCATCAGAGTGTCCGATTCAGAAACGTGACTCTTACACTCTTTACGTCACAAACAAAGATGGTGGATGAGAATAGATCTATAAAGCGATAAGCAATGCGCCAGAATCAAGGTGAGACTATCCGCATCCTTTAAAACTCTACGCACATTCGTTTCACTGAAATAAGTAAACGACTGTATTTGTGTGAGTTAAGGCATTAGTTTGCTTCATTAAAGGGTGTTAATGAATAAGTGTTCTCCAGTGCCTTTTGTCCGCTTTAAAGGGGACCTATCATGCAAAATGCACTTTTGTACGTCTTTTATACATGAATATGTGTCCCGGTGTTCCAGGGAACTCACCAAGTGTCAGAAAACACAACCCTCTCTCTTTTCCTCCATACCCAAATCTCTAAAAATGGGGCTGCAACGGATCTGATACAGACTGATCCAGATTTCAATTATTTTCTACGTCACAGAAGTGGTGCTCCGCTTAGTGGTCAACTCTCCACCTATCAGGGGAATGAGAGGTTGGGCCACGGCCGGCCATTGCCGCTCGAAAGCGCTGGAGACGCTGTAGTACATATGCCAGGCCTGTAAGTGGCGCTGTAGTCTGCCACAAAAGCAGCGAAGAAGACTTCCCGCGCATGGTTGCCATGGTTGCCCTTCTGTTTATTCTCCGCTGTGGCTCTGTTTCTCCCTCCCCGAGGCAAGCGTTTGCTCCAGCTGCTGTAATTCAATGCAATCCCTCCCTCGCTGTAATTCTCTCCGGTTAGTCCACCAGCAGATGACAAACACCCACCTCTCCGCCTCTTCCAAGGAACGAGGGGACCGTGCGGCAGAGTTTTCAGTTCAACATGTCCGTTAAAGTTTAAATCTTCCGGACAAAATAAGAAAAGTGCCGGTCAAAGGTCTTCTTTGTTATTTATTGAGCTTTAAAACAAATGAATAACGACTCTATATAATCATATAAGAATAAAACCCGAAGGACGGAGATCTCGTTTTCTCCCCCTCTTCTCCCCGCTGCAGCCCAGCAGCTGATCTCAAAGCACGCTCCCCTCTCCTGCAGGGGGGCGTGGTGCAGCTCACAGAATCAGCCCCCTGCAAAAACAGGGCTGGAAAGAGCAAATAGAGCGAAATGAGGCATGGCTAAAATGCAGGACCTGTTTGGTATTTTGAAAAAAAAACTATTTATATACTTTATATAGGTATGGCCCTACAATATATTGTTCAAATATAGCATGATAGGTCCCCTTTAAGGTATTATTAAGGTAGGGTTAATGTTGCTCTCAAAGTGCACCAGATTGATGCTTTTAACTTCAATATTTTAAAAAAAATCTTCCCGGGGGAGCATGCCCCCGGACCCCCCTAAAGGAAGCGACGACCCCCCTAAAGGATGTTCGGTCCACCCCCCACTTGTAAAAAAATAGCACCTTACCCCTGCAACCCCCCCCCCCAACAACTCCTGGGCTAAGCCCCGAATCTCCTACAATCCTAAATCCGCCACTGGTTGGCAAGTATGGTCACAGTTTCGCAGCTGAGAGAGTATGTGTGTGTGAGGAACTCCACGGATTGGTCCATTTGGGTACGGTGACGTCACTGTACCCAGGAAGAAAAAGAGAAATCTCCAACGAGGCGTTCTGGGGCAGCATAGACAGGTCTTTTCCGCATTAGAGTTTTACTCGCTACAGGGTTTACTTTGTGGGTTCGTGACTTTGCAGACCGCTTACATGCAGAAAAACCTTCATAACACACAAGGGGACGGGTAATAACCGGAAAAGCATGACATGGGACCTTTAAGTAAAAGTATGTAAGTATTATTAGACAAATGTACTTTATTATAATAATTAAAACTGCGGTCACAGATGTGCGCGCAGTGATGAGCGGGCCCTCGCGTCCGTGAGCCTCTCGGGGAGGGCGGCTGGTCGTCCCGGCGTCAAGCGAGTCCTCCGAAATGAGCCGTTTGTGATTTCTATCATTTTCGCGTCCCAGACTCCCAGGTCCTCCAGTAGCGACCCGGAAATGGATGTTGGCGCACCGTCTCGAAGGAAAACACATTTCTCTCAAGGCTCGTAGAGGATCGATTATCGAGGAGGCTGTCTGGAGGAGCCGTAACCGAGGATACAATTATTTAGAGGAGAGAGGAGTCTCTCTGGAGGAGCTATAACCGAGGGCACACTGATGTCTTCTCTCGAGTCGATTTCAGCCAACAGTGATGTTTAAAAGAGGCGTGACGCATGGCTGGACTTATGTCAACGAAGCACAGCTCTGAAAACGGTTCCTGTTGTGATTATAAGTTATTTAAGATGATCAAATGGGCATCAGACTTTCTGCCCTTTACCGTTTGTTTACTCACTAATCACATCTCCCCTGGATGTTAGGCTATTTTTTTTTTTTAATACAACTGCTTTCATTGTGACGCGATGTTTACAATGAGAACAGCTGCTGAGGTCAGTGCAGAAAGCAGAACAGTGTGTATAATATATATCGCTCATTAATATATGTAACAGACCTACATTACACACTTTATTTGTAGGCTTTAGGAGATATCTACAAATAGTTTAACATACTGTCTCAGCCTATTATTTTCCGTCTGATGGAGACTTCATACTGACTTCAACATGTTCCACATATTTTAGACATTATTGGTGACATATGCTTTTAGTTCTAAAGTTTTCAGTTCAAATATTCTGCTGCTTTTTCATGCATTTAGACTTTTATTTTCTTGTTCTTATTTCACATTCAAGTTCCCTCTATTCATGAACCCTTTAAAGTACTCAGCCACACCACATATATACTGTACCAAGTGCGACTGTTGCTTAGTGAGTTAATCTTTCAAATACAAGGTTGCTTGTTTGATTCAAGCTCTTGCAGTCAATATGTCAAGGTATTTATCCCTAACATTTTATCAGCTAACTAATGACACACACTCGGAGGATCTTTATAAACGTTTTAGGTATTGCACATCTTTAAACATGACTCTTATAAATCACTTTTAAAACCAGCGATGCACTACAGCTAAATGATTCTACTTTTCAATGACCTACAAATAATCCTAATAATAATAATCCCATTTTCAATCTTCCAACTGCTCATATTTTTTGGTCAATTAACAAACCTGTTACAAATGTGTTGTTCAACAAATTTGAGCCTTTGCCACATTTATTTGATCACCATGGAAACCTTTGATCTCTGGACACGTCGTTAGCTCAAATATAAACACCTGTGTCATGGAACACGATGATGTCATAACTCCAACTGACATGCTCAGAGCAGCAGACTTCAGATAATAGTTAATGGTCCTGTCCTCAACAGCTCTACGTCAATTATGGGGTGTCATCATATGCCGTTTCCATGGAAACGCATCCCTCGCCATAAAACACGATGTCGCTGTAGCTCCAATGGACACAGTCCGGTCGTCCCACAATCTTCACCTGTATATCACCTCTCCATGCCTCACCAACTCTACGTCAAATCTGACATCTCACCATATGCCGTTTCCATGGAAACGCATCCCTCGCCATAAAAGACGATGTCGCTAACTCCTATGAAAATGTTCAAAAAGTGCTCAAACTTCACATGTGTGCCAACAGTCCAGCCGTGATGACATCTACGGGACAGTTTTGAGATTTCTTCAAATGACGTTGCCATGGCAACTAGGGGTGTAACGATACACGTACCCGTACCGAAATTATTCGGTACGGGCCCTTCGGTTCGGTACACGTGTGTACCGAACGAATATAACGCTAAACGTAAAAAATGTAGAACGTGAACAACTTTTTGGAAGTAATCTCAGGTGCTGCGTCGCAGCATTCAGAGTAATTTACTCACATTGGGTTCAACGCGTCATAGAGCGAGAAAGTCATTTGATTGGACGAGAGGCATACTTTGAGAGCTGGTCACAGGGATGCATTCAAATTTAGTCAGTAATTTGAGGAACTGTCGAAATGGCGAATGCAGATAAAGTTGAGCTCGAAAATCCTCCAGCATCATTGAAGTCTCCGGTTTGGCAACATTTTGGTTTCGCAGTTACGTACAAGGATGACGGACAAAGACAGGTGGACCGAACCAAAGCTGTTTGTCGGCATTGTTCAACTAAAATTGGTTACGCGGCTGGCAATACATCAAACTTGCACACTCATTTGAAAAGGCATCACCCGAACGTGAATATCAACGGTACCAAAAGAAAAAAGACTGAAGTGCAAACCCAACTCCCACTAGCATTTAAGCCTCCACCACTCGCAAAAGTTTAGACCGAGCCAAAGCTATTACAAACGCCAAATATCCTTATGTTGCCATGTTAGCAAAGCGCTACCTGGCTGTATCTGCTACCTCTGTCCCTAGCGAGAGGGTGTTCTCCACAGCAGGAGACATTGTTAGTGCCAGCAGATCTGCCCTTTCAGCAAGCAATGTGGACAAGTTAATTTTTCTTTAAAAAAACATGAAAATACAATGACAAGCAAGTCATAATGTCAAACTGGCTGCTTAGGTACTAGTACAGTACAGTTCAAATACAGATTATTTCAGTTAATCGAAATGCTGCACCTTAATGTTTATTTTATTATATTTTGTATTTATTTGAGTGAATACATTATTCACAGTTTAATAATCATAAAAAAAATATATATATATTTTTATGTTTTGTGATAATTTTGTCTGCTGTACCGAAAAAACGTACCGAACCGAACCGTGACCTAAAAACCGAGGTACGTACCGAACCGAAATGTTTGTGAACCGTTACACCCCTAATGGCAACACAATGCTCGCCATGAAACACGGTTTTCTCATAACTTCAGTGAAAATGCTCATCATTCACAGATCATTCACCATCAAGTTAGTTCAAAGGTTTGCAGTTCAAATATTCTGCTGCTTTTCCAAGCCCTCTTTTCTTCTCTCATCACACATTCAAGCCCCCAGTGTTCATGTATCATTTCAATCTAAATTCGTCACTTTCTTCTTACACATTACATTTCAGCATAGCAGTTTAGCGTCAGCTTTTCAGCATAAAGCATTCCCAATAGCAATTTCTTCAGGAATTGCATTCTCTAGTTTGGATACATTGTTGATGAGTTATGAGCATTTCTATCTAAGCCCCGCCTTTTTGCAAACACGTTTAGATTAATGACGGCCATATTTATCGACTGAACATGCTCATTTCCTACGGTAATGTGTCTGACCGATGCTGTATATTAAGTTTGGTTTTTCAAACAAAAAATTGAAATTTAAGTTAATATTTCACTGTTTTTAAAATTATGCTCATTTAAAACAAATCAAAGTAGGCGGAGCTTAGGGGTTCAAGGAGATAATATGTAGAGCAGGTCCACCCAAATAAGTGTGCAAGATTTCAGGTCATTCGGAGTTACGGTGCGACTTTGTACATCTTTCCAAAAATGGAAATGGCCATAGGTGGCGCTAGAGAGAAGGTTGGACAATTTGAACACATTGACTCCAGAATGTTTAATTGTTCACAGATCCTGGAATCCGTGCAAAATTATACAACTTTTGAAGCATCCTAAAGCCCTCAAAAACAGGACGAAAGCGCAGTATAATAATAAGAATACCTAGGATAACAATAGGTTCCTCGCACTTCGTGCTAGGACGCCGTTGGGTCCTAGCGCTCCGTGCTCAGGCCCTAATAAATGCTTTTATATATTTATATTAGATGTGACTCTTTAGCGTTTCTGTTATTATTAACACTGCTGCTTTAGTTGTTCTGATTGCTAAAATCCTCTGTTATTCCTAATTTTAAAGCCGATATTCCGTGGGGTAAGGGGGTAAGGGGCTCGGATCCTTGTCACCTTTTTCATACCTGATGAGTTTGCATCCCTGACTTCAGTTGCTTTAGCGTGTAGAAGCTAGTAAGCCTACTATTTGATTTGTTTTAGATAGGCACAACATGTTTCATATGCTTGCTGGCCTTATTTTCCTGTTCCATGTTAAAATAAACCATTTTCAGTACCGCTGAGAGTCATTTTTTTCGGTCATGGAAAATTAGGTAAAGATCATGGAGAAGTCATTGAAAATCATTGGTAAAAAAGTGTATGAACCCTGAAATATATTTATAAAAATACATACATTGAATAATATGCCATTTAATGTACTGATTTAAATATTAACCATAAATGTAGGCACTAGTTGATTAAATGTGACAAATGTTGATAAATTGATAATGTTGTTTTAACGTGCTTCTTTATTCACCTTTTCTTTTTAAATGTGTAAAAAGGAAATATTTACTTTGTAACAGACAGATGCAACAATCCCACCAAGAATACTTTGGATTAATTCAATTTGCGGGAGAATAATTCATAAAAAAATCAATGAATAAATATGTTCAATAATAAATTCAAAAAAAATCTTACTTGATAAATAATAGGGGAACTAGTACACAGGTCATAAAGTAATTAAAACATTAATATAAATGAATGTAAAATCTCATCAATCAATTATTGCCAACATGTATTTATAATATATTCTTTATATACTGTATATGTGGGGGAAACTTCTGAAGCAATTGGAGACGGGACTCAGAGAGACACGAGGAGGAGAGCTGGAGCTTTGATGGCAAACTGACAGTTTATTTGGAGCTTTGGCCGGAGAATTCACAAGACATGTCACGGGCCACAATCTGACCACACGGTTGAGATGCCAAACCAATTCTGAAGAACTCTTCTGTAGTTCCAGGTTTCAACTAGTTCGGAGTGTAATAATCAACATTCTTTATCAGCGAGACTAAACAAATACAGACCCTGAATCTAACTATAGTTCTTGTACATAGAAAATTATGTGCGCCAGGGAACCTACGTTCCAGATAAAAGAAAGGCCTCTAGATGACCCTGAATAATAAACTATCTCATAAAACTATCAAAACTATAAAACTATAAAAAAAAAACACATATGGAATTGTCTAGTAAACAAAAAAGTGTTAAAGAAAACCAGAATATGATTTATATTTTGCAGGCTACTGCAGAATGCTGTGGTAGCCATGCTGGTTCAGTGTGCCTTGAATTCCCCCCACCCCCACCATCTCACTTCCTCCTCTTGTTGTTCATCCTCAGTAGTGGATCTTTGCAGCAATTGCACCATGAAGGCCTGATACACGCAGTCTCCTCTGAACAGTGGATGTTAAGATTGTCTGCTCCTTGAGCTCTGTGATAATTGATGTGGGCTCTAATCTGAGGTGCTTTCATTTGCGGTTTCTGAGGCTGGTAACTCTTGTGTATTTATCCTCTGCAGCAGAGGTAACTCTTGCTCTTCCTTTCCCGGGGGGTTCCTCATGAGAGCCAGTTTCATCATAGCGTTTGTTGGTTTTACGACTGCATTTGAGGATACATTCAAAGTTCTTGACATTTTCTGGATCGACTGGCCTTCATTTCTTAAAGTGATGATGGACGGCCGTTTCTCTTTACTGAGTTGAGTGGTTCTTGCCATAATATGGATTACAACAGCAGTCAAATAGGGATTTCCACTGTGTACCTCTGCACAACACAACTGATGGTCTCAAACACATTAAGAAGGCAAGTAATTCCACAAATTGACTCTTGACAAGACACACGTGTTAATTGAAAACCATTCCAGGTGACGACCTCATGAAGCAAACTGAGAGAAGCTAAGAGTGTGCAAAGCTGTCATCAAGGCAGAAGGGGGCTACTTTGAATAATCTAGAATAAAAATCATATTCTTGATTTTTTTAACACGTTTTTGTTAACTAAATAATTCCATATGTGTTCTTTCATAGTTTTGATGTCTTCAGTATTAATCTACAAAGTAGAAACAAATTAAAATCAACAAACCATTGAATGAGAAGGTGTCCAAACTTTTGACTGGTTCTGTATATAAAAAACACACATATTTTATTATTTAGCAGGTTCCCTCATCTATAATCATTTTTACAAGCGCTACTTTAAACATGTACAGCAGTAAAATGCTGCATACAAAATAATGAAGAAACATCATAAATTAAACACTGAAAGGGAACATTTTACTGCACCATCATTACTTTTACATAAGAAGGTGCCGTAAAATGTTTGGATAATACTTGCATACTTTTACTTAAATGAGGTTTGATTGCAGGATTTTAATTTGCAACAGAGTATTTTCATTCTATACTGTAGGCGTAGTGTATCTGTGAACGATCCCAAATACAATTCATTGTTTACATTGCGGCTAGTGCTAAACCAGAAGAAAAAACTCTTTTTCATTTTTAACTGGAAGTGGAAAGGGGCTGGGCTACATAAGGTGAATTGAGCCAACAAAATTAGACATGTTTTGTGTGTTTCCTGTTCCCTGCAGACGTCAAGCAGCTGGTGGTGGTTAAAGAAGAGCTTCTCCATGACCAGTAGGCGTGGAGCACCAGTCTGGACCAGGAGGACCCAGAGCCCCCCCCACACATTAAGCAGGAACCGGAGGAACTCAGGATCAGTCAGGAGGGAGAGCAGCTTCAGGACCAGGAGGAGGCTGATAACACCAAGTCCACTTTCACTCCTGACGCTGTGAAGAGTGAAGATGATAAAGAGAAACCTCAGTCCCCACAGCCTCATCAAAGACAAACTGAACACATGGAAACAGAAGCTGATGGAGATGACTGTCGAGGACCAGAACCAGCCAATAACTCAGATCCAGAGAGCAGTTTACAACCAAAGACTGAGGGCGACACTGGAGACTGTTCTGAACCTGACACTGGAGACTGTTCTGAACCTGACACTGAAGACAGTGCTGATTGGAAAGAGACCAGAGAACCTGCGTCAGTCTCAAACTCAATGAAAAATAGACATGAATCTGTCAGTGATCAAAGACGTAGTAATGAAAAGAAACAATTTGGGTGCTCTGTTTGTACGAAATATTTTGCACGGAAAGGAGATATTAAGAAACCCATGATAATCCACACAGGAGAGAAACCTCACAGCTGCTCAGTCTGTAAGAAAGCTTTTTCATATAATATAAGTGCAAAGGTACACATGAGAATCCACACAGGAGAGAAACCATACAGCTGCTCAGTCTGTAAGAAATCCTTTTCAGAGAATGGACATTTAAAAGGACACATGAGAATCCACACAGGAGAGAAACCATACAGCTGCTCAGTCTGTAAGAAAGCTTTTTCACATAGTGGACATTTAAAGAGACACATGAGAGTCCACACAAGAGAGGAAATATACAGCTGCAATGTTTGTGACAAAAGATTTAAATGCCGTAGTGATTTGAAAAGACACAAGTGTGTTGGTCGTCAGTCCTCACGGCTTAATGCAATTCAAACTGAGGATAACAGAGAGGCAGATCCTCCAATCAGCAGCTCAGCTGAACACATGGCTACAGAAGCTGATGGAGGACAATGAATAAGTCTTAAATATGACAGTTCACACGTGAAAAAATCTGTCGGACTGGATAAACATTGTTGCACAACATTCATATAAGACTTAAATGAACTCCATCTTTATCAACATGGGTGGACAATATGTTTAATGTTTTTGTCATACTGATTTTCTGATGTATACTTTAACCACTGGCTGTTGATGAACCATTTTATTTTTGGATTGAGGGCTCCAAGTTTCCATGTAGAAATATATAGGATGATTTGATGTATTGTTCTTCATTTCTAAATGTTTTGTATCTTTGCTCTCCTGTTAATGAGCTCTGTTTTACATAAATGTAGCTGTTATCTGATTGTTGATTGATTAATGAACACAAGTTGGAGTCCGTCAGGACCGAGGGTCGGAGCAGCTCATTTGCTTTAGAGAATATTACACCCGGAAGTAAGTATTCTCTCCGCTTCGCTTGACAAACCCCGTGATAGTCCTCAAGCTCTGTGATTGGATGTTTGAGTGTGCTCCGAGGGTTACGCCGAGCCTTGAACAGCACTTGAAATGGGATGGAACCACGGCGGACTGTCCAAACTGGATTTGAACGGGAAAATGACTGGATGGCCTACCTGCCTGTCAGCCTTCCATCTGTGCACAAGCTTATCTCGTGCCCTCATTGGTCATGTGCGCGTTCGTGTGTGTTGGAGGAGAGGCTCTGTAAGGAACTCTGAAGGAAGGGGCAGATTTTTTTCGGTAGTGTACAAATTCTAGCGCACTCGAGCTGGTTTCTCCATTCTTACCTACCTACCTTTAATAAATGCAGGCACATTTTTAGCACCTACTCATACTAAATCAGTTGTCCCTCCCCCTGGTGCCAGGACCAACAGATCCATATTTAGGCTCAGCAGCCCTGTCCCCCCATAAGGCTGAACCTGAACCAGCTTTTCTCCCAACTGAAGGAGGTGAGCAGCATTGTGTTGAATGACATGCCACTTAACATATCTGAAGGGAGACTGGAATACAATATATATATATATATATATATATATATATATATATATATATATATATATATATAACAAAAAGCTAACATCTAATTTAAATTATACATTTCAAACACAGTATTTTCCCACATAGCCAATGATCTATATAAAACAAAAAACTGCTTTTAGTCTATTTAGGATGATGGACAGTTTGAAGCATTGAGTGATCAGTCTGTAAACAAAATGTTAATCACAGACATTTTGGTTATGATATTAATACTAATGTTATTATATTAAAGCAGGGGTGGGGAACCTCCGGCCCCCGGGCCGTATACGGACTGCTTGACAATTTGGTACGGCCCTCGAGGTAATTTATAAACAAAGTGGCCTGTGCCTGGTGGTGGGGCCCAATGTGATATATTTTCATGGGGCCCAAAATCCCTGGCGGCGCCCCTGACCCTGAGTGTACTGCTCCAGAAAATATAGTCGGTCACTGGAGCTGTTTGTGTTTTTCTCAACACCATTCTCAAAAGCCTTCATAAATGTGTGATATTTTAACGGGTCGCCATCAAAAGCTGGAATCTCTCTCTTTGGCAAGGATGAAAGGCATTGCTGTTGTATTAACAGTGTGGTTATTTCATTTTGTTTTCTCATAATGCCCAGTATGTTGTTTTGATCTTCACTTGCGTTCAAGCTATCTCCATAATTCATTTGTGTTTTCAAAGTGGATTTTTTATGGGATACTGGCTCTGAGGAAAGGAACCAAGGTGAAATGTTCTTATTAGGCTGTGTTGTTGGATCCAAGTACTCATTGCTAGCCTCCCTTTGGTTTAGCAACATTTGTGAAGTATTTATATTGTCCTTGGCAGTGTAGAGGACTTGTGGTTTAATGTTTCTTTGTTCAATATAAGAGTTCATTCCATCCGAATGCCTTGTCTTTGAACTTTTCCCACTTAGGATGCTTCGTGTTTGCAACACATCTAATTTAGCAATGTGTGCTGCAATATCCTCCTCCATCTGTAGTTTGCTCCTAATTTGTTCCTCCTCTTCCTCCAGTTCATGTTTGTCCTTTAATAGTTTATTTCTTGCCATTAAAGCTGCCAAGTCAGCCTCTGTTTTAAGGCATGCAGACGAAGCAGTAGAAGTTGCAGACTTTTTCCCCAAAGCAGAATTTTGTGATCGGGTTGCTCTTCTTCCAATTTCCACGTTTGACACACTGTCACTAGGTTGCACATCCTCTTGCATGTCATCTGTTGTTGGAATATCCAGCACAGCAGCAGTTATTGTGGCAGAATCCTCTTGTGGCTCCTTTAACCACTGTTTAATGTCCCTCTTAAAGCTTTCACTGTATTCCAAGATACTGGCAAACCATTCCTTTTGTTTCTTCAGTTAATCCTCTGGGAGTAAAGGAATCAATATTTCATGTGAAATAATGGCTTTTTCACCCAGTTGAAATAATTTCTCTAAATGAGTTTGCACACATGAGGCATTTCCCCTTTCTCTCATGGGTCCTTTTATTTCTGGTATGAATGCTTTTATTTAGTTCACACTGGTTTTACGTTCCCGTTGAAGTTTTTCGATGTGATTTACCAATGCCTTCGCAGTGAGTGTGCGTTCTCTTTTCCCATAGTCCATTTCAACACCTTCAACGTCAACATTTATTTGACTCATTTTCTCCGTTTGATTATTCAAGCTTCCTCAGTGCATCCGTTTGATTATAACACACTCAAAGATCGGAAGAATATTCCTTCAAAGCATCACATTTCCACATTTCCACATCAACAGAGCAGCACAACTTCCATGCGACAGAGCGGTGTTATACGGAGATACACAGCGGTGAATATGTGCACATTCAGCGCAGCGGTAAGGCTTACCTGGCTGTGATCCGCGTTGAATGCGGCTTCCAAAACTGCAGTCTCTATTAACAGCCAGTGCTTACCTCCGTGAATTATTTCCATATCTCCATTCTCATCCAATAGATCCTTAATCCATGCGCTGTTTGAAGATGATCGCCTTACGTCTTGTGTGCTTGTTGTTTTTTTGTTGACAAAATGTAGCGACAGCAGGAAACAAAGTCGCTGAGAGGCTGAGGCCAGGCCTGTTTGAAGTATATGACACGCTAAAAAAAGTACTTGCTGAGATCAAAAGCTCTTTTTCATAGTATTGTAATTTAATCACAAAAAACTCGGTGATCAGACATATAGGCCTACATTGTTATAATAATCAAAGCAATACTAAATCTTGCGGTCAACAAAAAAGTACAACAGCCCTGTGTCACCCTCTCTTCCACACACCCACACCTCACGCAGGTGAACAGGATTATAATGAGTGCCACCCATACCCATGTGACCCAAGCCAACCAATCAATAGTGATCATGACTCCTACAAGTATAATCACACAAATTCTGTGTTTTATATTTAATAATTCTGTGTTCTTTATTTATTCATTGTTCAATACCTGACAAGGTCGGAGATGAAAAACTTGGGTCGCAGGTTCCTCAACAGTGCATTACAAGACATCTATCAATATGTGTGTATACCTCCAGCAATGTTAACTATGTTGAAGCACTTTTAACTGATTATACATATGTATTATACTCTTATAAGATGTATGTAGATAGTATAAGAAATGTGCAGAATATGACAGTTTAATGGTGGAGGTACACACATATCGATAGATGTCTTGTAATGCACTGTTGAGGAACCTGCGACCCAAGTTTTTCATTCAATGCATAACTACACCGTAGTTGTGTATATGATATGTCAATAAACCTTAGAAAATCTTGAAATCTTGAAAGGGATGTGCAAAATAGTCATTATATACAGTCTTTAATTAACTATTAGAAGAGAATAACGAGTAATTAATATACTTTATAGGGATCCTATTAATATCTAATAATAAAAATAATGAAATTCAATAACATGCTTTAAGCACTAGGTGTCCCTTTATATCAGCTGTGCACCGTTATGGTGTAAATACAGCCTATCTACCAATTGGATCAAATATAAAAGTCAGCCGAATTAGTGTTGATACTGCAAGGAGACGTATTGTGCGAAAAGAAATGTAAGATGTTGTTTAATTGCTGATATATTTATGATCCACGTCACATTTTCAGTTTTGGCGGCAGTTCCTCATGTTTGTCTAGAAGTCTACTCATCAGGGCTCCATAAATAGAGAACTACGGCAGATATGTAATATTTAATGCAGCCGAACCGTGTATTACAATGCCGTTATGTGATGACTTTCAAAGAGAAAAGCAAGCACACTCGGAATAAAGTATTATTTTTTTTTTTTAAATGTATTCGGTCTGTTTCTGGTATTTGTTTATGACGATGTGCTGTGAGATGTGAGACTGGGTTGGAGAATTGCACAGGGGAAAATAATGTATCTATGCCACAATTTTAGATGTGGATTTTGTTAAACTAATACATTTGCGCTGTGGACCAACACTATAAATTGACGGGGAAGGGTGTAGCAATAAAGATAACACCATTAAACAGTTACACAACATAACAGAAATAATGTCGATAGCAGCGTCCCTAGCAACCACCTTGGTAACAATGAAAACGTTGAATGGACACAATTTCCTGAAGTAATCTTCGTAATAACTAGCAAACTAAAGATCATGTACATCCACTGCACACATAATCTGAAACAACAACTCATATTTCTCGCATCAAATGACATCAAAACGCATTTTAATGGCCAAACTAACCTTAAAATAGGCATTTTCCACCGAGAATAAAATGAATGTCGGCCATGTTTTTTTTTTCTGCAGGGAGAAATTTGAAGATCACGTGACATAGACGCCAGCCATTGGAAATGAATGGTGAAAAAAAACGTAGGGATCTTACAATTTCAGAGGCGTATTTGTAGAAATACTACGTCCCAAGTTGTGAGACTGGGTTGGCTTCTCTGGTGCGCACCAGGCGACAGTTTGTTACATTGTTTCATTGTTCAGAAGGTTCGGTTTGCGTTCACACGTGCAAAACTCAAACGGACTATAAACTTTAAACATAAGTCATGCACATTTACTACGCCACTGAACATACTTACATTTAAATGTGTACTGCCTGGATTCAGCCATTTTCCGCCAAAGATTTTGGAAAATGATCTGGGACCGTGCACAAACATTGTGGGGCTTTTAACACCACAGAGGATACACATGTGCATCCTCGAAATTTCCCACAACTAAGGACTCAGTCCTCGGTAGAATTCCAAGGATCCTGTACATTGGAACAGTCCTTCGGCGGGATTCGATGACGTAGCATCCTTGAAATAGTGGCTCTGAAGGATCCTTCCTTGACATTGAGAAACATCCTTAGTGTCTTAATGCAAACGTTTTGTAAAGTGATGCTAGACCAAAAACGTGTTGTTGTGCTTTCTGCAGGACGGCATCTGTACTCAAAGATTGTTTATGAAATGAGAGTTTCACTCTGTTTTTGTTGTCCAAACGACGCCAACAAAGCGATACGTCTTCTTTCCAGCAGATGGAATAAATGTTACATAATCCACTTCAACTGTCATCCACATATTAATGATTCAAAACAGCAATGTGTAAGATATGGCTAGTAATTTACTATTTCCACAGAATGTGAAGAGGTCTTGAGGTCTTGAGGCCATGTCCAATATGTTTATGTTTTTCTAAATTAAATCAACTGAAATGAGCATTCAGTTAATAAATTATTCTTAATTACTGTCATTACATCATGGGTTTGTATTGCAATATTAGAACGCATAAAACCCAACTTTATTTCCTCTAAGTCGCGGGCGTTCATTGTTTAGAAGTCCGCTGTGTTTCATCCAAGCTTCCACTTCGTGCTCCGATAATGCTGAAAATATCTGTTGTATCGCTTTACATGCTGCAGTAACAAAAGTGTAATTCACTGCACAGAGACAAGAGATAGTGGATGGATCCAGAAAAGAACCAGAAGATCGTCCGTATTCAGGGTGTCCGCGGGGTCTTAAAAAGTATTAAAAGTTGATAAATCAATTTAGCGAAAATTAAGGCTATTAAAAAGCAGTGGCGAACCGTTAGGGCCTTCAAGGTATTCAGATAATACCCTGGAACACTCAGATAAAACAAACAAAAAAATCGATTTAATTATATAAATAAAATGTAATACAATTTATATAAAATGAATAAATGAGAATCGTATCCGTGTTGTTGATCTGTAATATTACAGTGTTACGTTGATTTGTTTGTCCTTCTCGGTCTACAGAAGGTCCAGTTGTGATAGCCACGGTTCGCCACTGTTAAAAAGTATTAAAAAGTATTAAACGGCATTTTCCAAGGTATTACATTTTGTAGCTTGTTTTCAATAAGTATATAAATTGTCCAAAGAGGTTGTATTCTAAAGTTTGCCTGAATGTAATCATTGCGTATAGGTGTGTAGTGTGATTCTTTGTACACTGAACAAAAATATAAATGCAACACTTTTGTTTTTGCTCCCATTTTTCATGAGATGAACTCAAAGATCTAAAACATTTTCTATATACACAAAATAACCATTTATCTCAAATATTGTTCACAAATCTGAAAAAATCTGTGATAGTGAGCACTCCTTTGCTGAGGTAATCCATCCCACCTCACAGGTGTGGCATATCAAGATGCTGATTAGACAGCATGATTATTGCACAGGTGTGCCTTAGGCTGGCCACAATAAAAGGCCACTCTGAAACGTGCAGTTTTGCTTTATTGGGGGGGTCTGGGGGTGTCCGAAAACCAGTCAGTATCTGGTGTGACCACCATTTGCTTCACGCAGTGCAACACATCTCCTTCGCATAGAGTTGATCTTCACGGTATCTCTGTGCATTCACAATGCCATCAATAAAAGCACCTGTGTTCGTCGTCCATAACATACGCCTGCCCATACCATAACCCCACCACCACCATGGGCCACTCGATTCACAACATTGACATCAGAAAACCGCTCACCCACACAACGCCACACACGCTGTCTGCCATCTGCCCTGAACAGTGAATACCGGGATTCATCCGTGAAGAGAACACCTCTCCAACGTGCCAGACGCCATCGAATGTGAGCATTTGCCCACTCAAGTCGGTTACGATGACGAACCGGAGTCAGGTCGAGACCCCAATGAGGACGACGAGCATGCAGGTGAGCTTCCCTGAGACGGTTTCTGACAGTTTGTGCAGAAATTCTTTAGTTATCCAAACCGATTGTTGCATCAGCTGTCCGAGTGGCTGGTCTCAGACGATCTTGGAGGTGAACATGCTGGATGTGGAGGTCCTGGGCTGGTGTGGTTACACGTGGTCTGCGGTTGTGAGGCCGGTTGGATGTACTGCCAAATTCTCTGAAACGCCTTTGGAGACGGCTTATGGTAGAGAAATGAACATTCAATTCACGGGCAACAGCTCTGGTGGACATTCCTGCTGTCAGCATGCCAATTGCACGCTCCCTCAAAACTTGCGACATCTGTGGCATTGTGCTGTGTGATAAAACTGAACATTTTAGAGTGGCCTTTTATTGTGGCCAGCCTAAGGCACACCTGTGCAATAATCATGCTGTCTAATCAGCATCTTGATATGCCACACCTGTGAGGTGGGATGGATTATCTCGGCAAAGGAGAAGTGCTCACTATCACAGATTTTTTCAGATTTGTGAACAATATTTGAGAGAAATGGTTATTTTGTGTATATAGAAAATGTTTTAGATCTTTGAGTTCATCTCATGAAAAATGGGAGCAAAAACAAAAGTGTTGCATTTATATTTTTGTTCAGTGTAGTTTATTTATGGCATCCCGTTGGATTGTACGTCATCTGAACAGGACATCGCACGCTCACTGCTTGATAGCGCGCAAAGGTCCGTTTACGCCGGTTGTTACACAACATCGTTATGGGGAAATGCAAATTTGCGTCCAAATGGTTGGAAGATAAGGAGGAAGGACAATCAATACTGTATATAGTAAATGTGAGGTAAAGTGTGTCGCCAATGTAACCGGTTAAAACTCCAAGTGGCGATGAGGTCTTAAAATGTATGGGAAAGGTCTTAAAGGTATTACATTTGACTTCAGGATTCCTGCATATACCCTGGTATAGAGCCTTCAGGTTCTAAAAATTATCAGCGATAGAGCTAGAAAAAAACCCTGAATAGAGCTAGAAGATAGCCAGTATGAAGCCAAGAAAGAACCAGTCGAAAGACAGGAAGGAGCCAAAAGAGTTTGTATTTTTTATTTTTTATCTTTTAATATTCAAGCTCCTCTCTTAAGATATTATAACTTCCTATCTCAACATGTATCCTTTTATTCCAATTAACAAAACCTTACATTTTTTCTGCCAATTATTGAGATTGTTTCACAGCGTTTATCTTAAAATATTTAGATTTTTTTCTTTACATATAGATTACATAGGATCATACATAGCACGATCCACACTGCTGGATTCTGCCCAAATCTGCTCAAAATGCATGCAAACATCTCGCTTTATTCATACTCCTGCAGTTGTATTGTTCTGAATTCATAAGTGTATTAGATGTTCTGCACTGTTATTGTTATGTATTTAATATAAAGTGAAATTCCCATTAAAAAAAAGTCAGAAAAGAAAAGGGACTCACTTAAGGAAAAAGGTTCTGAACCAGTGAGAATTCTTCATTTGCGCATAAACATGATAACATATTTAAAGTTGTGACCAGATGGTATCGCCCGCTGCACACATTTAACGCTTTCCATTTAATTTATTTATTTCGCCTTTTATACCACACTGCAAGTGCATTTTTTAATGAGACGACTGGAAGTTAGACCACAGTTTTAAACAATTATAAACACAGCTCAAGTCTTTCACAGCCAGAAATATTTCTCTGTGTCACCTTGCCTTTTTTTTCACAACCAGAAATATTCAAGCAGAAAAATCAGTGCCTGTTAAATCAAAGGGAAAGCAATCATCTAAGACAACATTTTTGAAGCGGATAAGATCAACTCAGCGTACAAGACTCATCAATCCTGTGATGTTTGGTCATAATCCAGGCTCTATGTTCACATAGAGAAGGATATTACAGTGTTTGATGGCCTATGTCGGTTAAAAGCCAGCGGAAGGGTGTATTAGTCTGGGAAATAACTCATAATAAAGTTGTAAATAAACAAGAAAGAACAATAAACACATGTTCCTTGTCTCATACCACGGTGCGTCTGTATCCGTTCCAGATCCACAGCATCGCTCTCTCCTCCTTCGCCTCCATCATGGGTCCCATGGGACCCTTTGGAGGATTCTTTGCAGTCTGATCACATGTACTGTTGTGTGTTCTTCCAGGATTTTGCCAACACGATCCCGGGGCTTTGGTGGCATTATGGACCGGTTCGACTGCCAGCACCTCATGGCCACATTTGTTAACGTCTATATTGCCAGAGACTTCACGATTACTGAAAAAAAAGATTTTAAATGTCACTTAATATTGAGTATACTACATACTATATTATTTATGGAAAAGTCAGGGAAACAAAGTAAGCAAGATAAAAAACACAAACTTGTGCAAACCAAAATCCATCCAACAACTTCAAGAATCTCACAAAGACTAACAGAAAAAGCAGAACCTAAATGCACACAGGACTAATCAAACAAACAAGACACATGTGAGGAGGGAGGAGAAAACACAGGGGCACAAGGTGAACACAATCGGGTAATCAGGCAGGAGGGAACACAGAGACAGGAAGCAACAGACAAGATGAGGGGGCGGTGAACATTTCAAACTAAAACAGGAAAACAAAGACAGATCTAGACAGGACAAAATAAAACATAGACAGATTGTGATATTACCGGGACGGCCCGGGGGCAAAGCAGAGGCCGAGAAGGGGGACTCGGGGGGGGACGGCCCGGGGGCAAAGCAGAGGCCAAGAAGGGGGACTTGGGCGGATGGCCCGGGTGCAAGGCAGATGCCGAGAAAGGGGACCCGGGCGGATGGCCCGGGGGCAAGGCAGAGGCCGAGAAGGGGGACTCGGGAGGATGGCCCGGGGGAACGGCATAGGTTGAGGAGGTGGTCTCGGGCAGATGGCCCGGGGGCAAGGCAAAAGGGCAGGGGAAACTCAGCGGCGGAGAAACTCAGAGGGCCAAAGACAGGGGTGAAGGCCTTGACGGGGTAATTTAGGGGGCCGGGCTCGAGGGTGAAGGCAGCGGCTGGGAAACTCAGGACGAAGGATGGGCTGGAAGGCGGCGACGGGACAGCTCCGGAGGATGGGCAGGAAGGCGGCGACAGGACAGGACACGGAGTTGGCGGACAGGTGTAGGAGGTACCCCCAACAGGACAGGACATGGTGTTGGCAGGAACCTCGGCGGAACAGGTTTCGACGGGACCTCCAACAGGACAGGACATGATGTCGGCAGGACCCCCGGCGGACCGCAAACAGGAAACGGGGAGCTGGAGTGGGCCGGAACGCCGACAGGACACGAGGGGCTGGAGTAGGCCGGGGAGCCGGAACTGGAGCCGGAACGGGAGTCGGAACCATAGCTGCGTGGGCCGGAACTTGAGTCGGAACGGGACCCGGAACCAAAATGCTATGTAGTCAAGCTCCAGCACTTTTCATAAATGACTCAAAGCAGATAAAGCACGTGGTTCCAGCTCGAACCCTCAGAAAAGGAGCCATCAAATGTATCATGTTCATATTTTTAGTTTCAAATATTTTCATTGAGAAAAAGCATACTAGTGTAAGCAATAGTACAGACTTCATTGGGGTGGAAATCATGCTTCTCTTTTTCAACATAGAAGACAAACAGAACAGCCAACAAGAAATAATAAAGAAAAACATAGCATGACAGGAATACCATACTTAATGACATACATAGTCATAGTGGGAAAGAACATACCAAATAGTATATATCAAATTAAATTAAATATGTGTGAGCGAGAAACACATCAGAGAAAAAAGAAAAACGACAAAAGAAAATCCGTTATAGACTACTTGTGTTAACACTGTTTCTACCTGGATATCCTCTATATACCATATTAATGTGTGTTTTTCAGTTTTAATGCACTGCTCTCAACACTCACTGTACTGTATTGTTACCCCCCCTCCTTCTCCACAGATTTTAAGTTTCTCTGTCGTGATTGTTTATATTTATACATAGATGTTTTTTATATGTGTTCTATTATATCTAAATGTCGTGTTTTATTCAGACTGAATTCACCTTTGCCATTCGCCCCGTGCATTTATATGTGAGTTTGTTTCTGTTTTTCCTGTGTTTTTATATATTGCTCGCATAAAGTCCCCGGGGTTTTTTGCTTTGTATGTCGGGGGCGGGAGATTCATGTGATTGGTTGTTGGTCGCGTTGCTCGCAAAAAATCCCCAAGCTTTCAGACACGCCCAGCTCCAAGATTTTCAAGATGTTTTCAAAGCTGCTGTGTGGACATACCGTACTGCTGTTGAATACATTTTGTTTGTTTTTTGGCACCCATTATACCATTTTAAATCAACATAGTGCCCTCTTCTTAAGGATTGAACGTCCCACATGCTGTTTCCCTTTGTGGACATTTTATTTTGTGCTTATCTTAAGAAGCTTTTTGATTTAAATATATTATTCTTAAAACTGTGCAATGGTTTTTGTTGACATTTTGTCTAGAGAAAATAACTTGTACTCTTTGATGCTGAAATGTGCTTTGCCTTAGTTTCAAGAAAGTTAAAGGTATAAAAACATAAACAAAGTGTATGTGACGGGCTTCTTCCCTCTTAGTGTTCTTCCCTATTTATAAATAGATATCACGTCCACTTCATGACACCTACTGAACAATTTCATAACATCTGTTTATATCCTAAAGCAGTAGTAACTACGTACATTTACTCAGTTACTGAACAATTTTTAGGTAATTCACTTGAGTATTTACTTTTCCTGCTACTTTATACTTACGAAATATATTCAAATAATTGTTCATGTATAATTCAATTCAAAGGTTGTTTTTTTATATAGAGAAATCCATTTCTCACTTATTCTGACAATGTACTTAACCCAATAAAAGGACCCAATAAAAGGAGTTGTTAAATAATAGTGAAGTCACGTTGTAATAACAATAACTCATCCCTCTCGAGTTTTCTTTTTGAGGTTTGCCAAAAGCCACTGTGTCAAGTGTCCTACTTGGGTTGCCGTCCGGAGTTGTCCAATATGGCGGACCATCTCGCACATGCGCAGTACAGATCGGGCAGGGGGACAGATCGGGTAGTGACAGTGACAGTTGCGTCTCGTCGCTACGGTTCTCTCTCTCTCTGTGTTCCTGAGAAAGTGTGTGTGAGCTCCAGCACTACTGATCCACCATCTGTGTGGCTGGATAAACCTCTGAATGGACTCTGTGCTCTTTTTTCTGGAGCGTTTACTTCGGACTATAGGAGCTAGCTTAGCATGCTAGCTGGAAACACGTTGGCAACACTAGTCAGATTGAGAGTTTGATGGAGAGAAACAGTGTGTGTAACGGAGTTTGAAAACACTATAGCAGAGCACGAGGAGGAGCTGTCTCGTTCAAAAGAGGAGAACGAGAGACTCCAGAAACCACTGGACGCTGTTTTACAGCCTCAGCTTCGGATACACGGAGCAGGTCTGTTCCCTTTACTATTAATTAACACTTTAAACCAGGGGTGGCCAAACTACGGCTCGGGGGAAAATGCGGCCTGCTGGCCATTTTGAATCGGCCCTCAGCTAATTCAAAAAGTATAATGAAATATGGCCCACAAAAGAAACTTCTGCTTTTCTTATATTGTACTTCTTAAATACATATGTACAAATATATATATATAAGTAGTATTCATGTATTAATAAGCCCACTTTTAAATTCAGTCAATTCATGTTGATAAAATTTTCTAACAAATCTTAGTTGATACAAAAAAGCCTAATAACTTATTTGCATAACAAGCTTGAAATAGACCCTTCATATGTCATCTTATTATAATCACTCTGAGACTTCTGTTTTTAAGGGATGAGCTGCCAACAAGATAAATTAAACCCTATAGAGAGCTGTGATGTAGGCTATTTTTTTTCTTAAAGCATATTCATGTATCAAGCCTAATTATGTTGCTAACTTATAACTTAACTTACAAGGCAATATACCTCACCTCTATAAGTCGTCCAGCCCTTCGTATGTTTTTCTGTGTTTAAACACTTATTTGGTAACACTTCTGACCATTTATTAGGGCTGGGCCACGATTAAACAGCAGATTGAATCATGATTAATCAAATTATTTTCTGCGATTAATTGAATTGTTATGCACACAATTCAATAATGAATTCAAAAGTAGTATATTGCGCACTTTTATTTTAAACAAATAAGGTTATTTTTAACAGTAGTAGGGCTATTCCCTTTACAGAGTAGCATTTAAAATATTTCTTCTAAATCTCAACAAATATTAATTAATGTAATCAAATATAAAACCAAAACTATCAACAAATATTAATTAATGTAATCAAATATAAAACCAAAACTATTTCCCACTGCCAGGGCATTAACGTTTTATCTAGTTTGTTATAGAAAACAAGTTAGCCTCCGAGTCAACTTTGCAGTGGTTACACATAACTCTGTTTCTATCAACTTCGCCGCCTGGAACAGATAAAAATGTCCATGTAAGAGTTTGGTACCTTTCTCCATGTTTCTGTCCCCACTAGTGTTGTCACGATACCAACTTTTTTGTTTCGATACCAAGTCAAGATTTGCGATTTCGATAATTTTCTTAAAAAAGGGGAAACCGTCTTAAATGTCATTATTTTTGCTTTATTTCAAACCTGGAAAAATGTTTCAGTCATAACAACAATGAGAACAATAAATAAAATAAATTAAAGCAATGGCGTTCAAAGTGTTATGATATTAGGGTCATGTCGAGCCAGATCGCTATCCCTTTAACCTGTTAAGCCCTGAGCCTATTTTTCAGGTCTCAGGCTCGAAAATGACATTCCCAGAACAAAAAAGGGGTAAATTAATAAAAAAAAATCTCAAAGCAACGATACACCTGTGAGTTGGATGTAGAAAAGTCAGAATCAATATAGATGTTTTTATTTTAAAGTAAATTCAGATTGAACATAGTAAAACAATTAAAATTATAGTTTCCGTCCAAAAAAAACATTACTTATAGAAAAAATGGGGGGGGGAGGGGTGGCGTGTGATGTCTTGAATTGAGCCGTCCCTTATAGATCTTTATAGATACTATCTCTTTACGTATTAGTGATGGGAATTCCGGCTCTTTTTAGTGAGCCGGCTCATTTGGCTCGGCTCACTAAGAAGAGCTGGCTCTTTCGACTCCTAAACTGCTCTTCATTTTACCACAGTTTAGCTTCAGTTTCGCTGCTGCGAGGCTCCGGCGCTCGCAGTTCACACGCGTGCTCCACTAGCACCCCCCGTTAAGGCTCGCTGGCAGTCACAGGAACACACTTTGCTGGCGGAGAAAAGAATCCCACCAGACTCCTTTGCCCCTCCAACAGAGGGATGTCCTTGTCCTTTTTCCTTTTCGTAATTTCAAGCGATTAAAAACTCTCGATCTTCTCTCAAATTATTTATTTTTTTGAACGCCCTCGGCTCGAGTTCAGGGCGTTCCGAGCTGAATAAGGGTTTCAAAGACGCCCCCCCTGGCAGAAACGCTGGATTGGATAGTTGCCAAAAACCTTTAGGAATCCAAACTATAACATATAATAAGTACCCTGTATCAGGATTGATGGAAAATAAGTGACATTTTTAAGATTACTTTGAAACATTCTCAACTGAAAATAACAGAAGTTACAAAATGGCAACATATGTTCACATTGTGAATTTGAAGGAGCAGCGTGCAGGATTTAGTACGTCTAACAATGGGGATGTAGGTTCCACCCAATGGATAACTTGTTCACTAACCCTCCTATCCCAAGTTTGTTAATGTTACCTCGAGCCAAACTTGAGAGACTTCTGAAATCCCTTTCTAACCAAGTGAATACATAAAAAAATAAAAATGGAGCTTACCCTAAAACTAACCACTGGATCCCTTGTCTAACATGACCTAGTCCATAAATGTGGTAAGGGTGGGAACAATCAAACGCACCCTCCCAGGCACTGCGTGTTAGTGAAGTACAACTGGGATTTCAAAGAGGAATATATGCTTGGTAAATTCTTAATAAAAAAAGCAAAAGTAACACATTGAGCACTTGAGTTTTCATTAGCAGCGTCTAGCTACAGCTGCAGAGCTTCGGTCAATACCGCTAACAGTCGATTTCCTCAAAATGGTACATACTGTATCGCTGAATCTATATTTTCATCTTCAGTTGATGAAATCTGCATAATGTCCCTGTACAATAAGATTCGAGCATTTTGTAATCCAGTGAGGAAATTCAAGACCAGTAAATATTGATTGATTAAACAACACTAAATAAAATGTTAGTGTTTTCTTCAAACTCAGACTCTCTGCTGCGGCTGTACCTTAAAAGACACAATAATTGTCTGATAATCTTTGTTGAACAAGGTCTGATTGTCCTGTACTTGTACAATGTGGGTACATTTGTAAATACTTTACTAAACCACATTCAAAGTTATGTTAGACACAAGTTAGTTATTACTCACATATCAAAGTCTTTTCATCTCAGATGGAAGAAGAATAGCTGGGTGCTGCCTTTAGAGACTGATGAGAGGGACACCGGCTGGCTTCCGCAGCTTTCCACACAAAGCCATCACATCTTCTCTTCCATAGTCTTCACTGTCCACTGGTGCTCTGTCAAAAGAGTGAACATCACAGCTGTCATGTTAACCCTTTGTTACACATCATACAACCAACATGCGTCAAAAGTGACCAGAATTAGTTTTAATTGTAAATATCTATGCAATAAATTACTTTTATCATTCAGGATTCCAGGTATTCCTCAATTAACCTATTTTTGATCAACACCAATTCTAATTTAAATGTTTCCTTTCTTACCTTTTGAATACAAATCATTTTTGTATCACTACGCTTCAAAGGCACAACCTGGGTAAAAAATTACCCGTATTATTTTCCTATGTTATTTCATGCATGGCTGAGTGTTTCTTTACTATACATTTTCAAAAATAATAAATTTTAGCAGTGATTTGGACCAAGCATGTATGATGTAGTAATACAAAAAGTATTTTAGTTCACACAGTGTGACATTAGCTAGTCATGTTAGCGTGTAATATATAGGGCAGAGCTAACTAGCAAGTTAGCCGAACGTTAGCGGTTAGCTGTTTATGCTATGCTAGCTGTTGGCTACTGGACATTAATAAACTAGATTCCCCTGTAAGAAATCTGTGAAACTTTACATTAAACTTGGCGACAACACTGTGACACCCCGCTGCATGTTTATGTGTAATTCTCACGTGTTGGAGACGAGAGGGTGGGGGGGCAGCACTGCAATAAGCTGTAAGCTAATGTTAGCAGCCACATGTTAAGCCGGGTTTCCCGGGCGCAACATCTTGCAAGAAACAGCATCTCAGGGCTTCTTAACATTTAACAACCTATTAATGATGCATACCAACTTAACGGGAAGAAACTCGGCTAACTAGAAGAAGAAACGTAACCTTAAATAAAAAATAACACTTTCGCAAACTAAGGATTATCTAAATACATGTGTAACTCCATTTCAGTTGCAGGACTCACCCGATCTCAAGTCTTCTGTTCTTTGTTGACGTCCCGATGCTCATATTTAACGTGTAGATGTAAAACGATCCCGATATTAATCCATAAACTCCTGCAGTAGACATACAGACAGCTGTAGCTCGCAGGAGGAGACCGCTCAAACTGACGTGGATGTTTCAAATGTGAACGACAGGCGCGGACAGTTCTCATTTGCAGGTTTCTTCGATTACGTTTATATTAACCAATCAGGAGTGTTGTGGACTCATTCCAAACATGCCTGACTTGTCTGCCGTGTTCTGGATGAATTCTATTTCAAGTGCCTGTCGGCCAGAATCCGAAAACCATACATTATACTGTAAAACTAAGGTTTATTACTGTATATTGACCAAGCGGCAAACTCTGGGGAACAGCCGGGACGCCAATACGGAAGTGCCACACACTGCAGTTCATACATGGGCCGCTAGGGACTGGCTGCAGAAAGGAGCAATTACCATAGACCCCCATGTTAAAATGCCCAACTTTACAGCAGAAAAAAACATGTTTCTACTAGGGCTGTCAAACGATTACAAATTTTAATCAGATTAATCACAGCTTAAAAATTAATTAATCATGATTAATCACCATTCGAACTATGTCCAAAATATGCCATTTATTTATGTATATTGTTGTGGGAATGGAAAGATAAATGAAAGAAGGCGGATATATCCATTTAACATACAGTATCTATGTTTATTATAACATTTTTCTGCGTGTCAAAATGAAAGACAGCCCACACACCTATCAATCATCAAACCGTGGGGTCTTAATTCATTACGTGTTGATTTCTATCAACGGGGGGGTACTTCAGGAAAGTCGACGGGGGGGGGGGGGGGGTTAGTAGAGTACTTCGTGACCACAGAGTGCGAACGTTGTGATCAGCTGTTTTAGCGCAGTTCTCCAGTGAAGGGGGGGGTGAGAGAGTGTCTCCCTCCGCAGCCGGTTGGCGTAGTTTTGGCACAATTCCGTTGTACAGACCAACGTTAACAGCAGCCCTGTCTGTGCACACGGAGACCGACTCTGTCGTCCGGTGATCTAACCGCTTTCTGGAAAAGCTTCACAAGTACGTCGGTACGCAAATGCGCTTTGTGACACAAGTTTCAGATTACGCACATAACCGGCGTACCAGTTATGTGCACCCCTGTACTACAGCAAAAGTATTCTCCGTCGGGACTTCCTGCAACAACACCGACATTATCAAAGATGTTCTATTGAGAAGACGATCACTACGTGACAAAAGTTTTCAAAACCGTTTCTGGTCTTCGGTATTTCCAGACAAGTGGCTACTGAAATCAATCTGACTAACTGCTGTCTGTGCAATTTACTCCGCGCGAGTTGGCAGACTTTATTTTGCTTACTTTAACATCATTTTTCATGGTGGGGCTAAGCCATTTCTCGGTATGGGTGTAGCCTACCCCAGCCATACCCTGGCGCTGCCACTGGTGGCACGTATGGGGCGGGCCATTCTGCACATGCGTTAAATATTTTAATGCAATTAATTCAAAAAATTAATTACCGCCGTTAACGCGATAATTTTGACAGCACTAGTTTCTACCCATGGATGCAATAAATATTATTATCGATATAGTTAGATTCCACCTTCATGAATCTGTGAGTGAATTGTTTTCTAACACGACCCTTTTATTTATATTAGGTCTTAGGCGGTGGAGTCCGTCTTTTCTCAACGTGTGAATTACAAGCATTAAGAATAACAAAATATAGCTAATTCTCTTGCAGATTGTCTCATTTGATTATGAATGTAACGTTTATACAGGGGAACTACACTGTTAGCAGTAACTTGGTATGCATGTATTTCATGTTAGCTTAGCTTCTTAGCCTGAGCTAGCTCTGTTTACTTCCAGTTCGGAGGCAGCAGGTCCCGCCTCGGCTCCGCCTCTTTGCCCTTATTTGGAGCAGGCGGGATTAGACTCTGATGTCACAGTTGAGCCGTTAGTGGCCGACTCCGCCTACTAAGGGCATCACGGCAACTCTGCAGAATCCTATGGGTGACGTCACGGACACTACGTCCATTTATATATACAGTCTATGATATTGACCAATGGAAAAAAAACACAGCAACATAAATAAAACAAGGATAACTGTGACTTATTGTTGAGTAAATAACAGTGTGTGTTTTAAACCTTGGTCCTCCCTGCAGAGATTTCTCCACTTTCTATGATTTTAATTTTTTTTAATGATATTGTCAACTGTAGATGTTTACAATATAGTAAGTTAGGAATATCATGAAAACATATTTATTTGCTTTTGTTTCAACATTGGATATGTTGTGTTTGTGGTGGATTCAATCGAATATTGAGAAAATTATTTATGTAAAAATGTTTTACTTACTTATGGTTTTTTTATTTGACGCTTTTTTTTTACAGTTTTATGTTTACCTTAAAATTACAAAGAAAATCTTAAAGTCTTATAATAGTAATACACTTTTATATTACGAGTTACATATTTAATTACAGATAATACTTTTTATTTTACGTACATCTGCATGTATTTTCTGAAAGTGCAAAAATACTGTAAATATTATATAGTAAATTTACTGTAAAAAAAAAGGAAATAAACGTTATTTGTTATTTATTGTCAAAAAACTTAAAATAATGTTTTGGGTTGTTAATTTATAGTTAATATCTGTCATTTTACAGGATTTTGCAAGTTATTTAAAAAAACATGATAATTACTATAAAAAATTACAGTTATTTCCTGTAAAATTGCGATCTTTTTTACAGTGTAGTCCAAATGTTTGGAAATGCATGTGTGTACAGATGTAGCGCTTAATTTCAGACGTCTTCCCGTGCGGGTCCGTGATCGGCACGGGGTGGGCCCCTGCTGAAAAGGAAAACCCCCCCGCAGGACTTGATACGCCCCCTTGATAAATAAATGTAATTTTAATGAAACCAGCTGCAATGGATCATGGATCCACCAGGGGGAGCCGTGAAAAGCTGCCACACTGGAACTCATGTGAAATAAACAGCTGATAGATCTACAGGTATCTGATCGGATATTTGTTAAGATCCATATGTCACGGATAGGATCATATTATGTGCTAAATAAGAGACATGTAATCATTTACAAAACATCACCATGTTTTTATTTAACAAAATAATGTTGTTTAATTCACGTAGGTGTAAGTACAAAACCATCGCTATGTTTTTTCATCAGGAAATGCAGCCCGGCTCAAACAAACGATTTTCAATCATCATCCTCACGATCATTTAATGTAGCCTATCATATGTTCGCGAATTGAGATGAATGCACTAATACATGTAGTTTAATCCACGTGAGTTTACAACAACAAAAATAATCGCTTTGTTTTTATATCTCATCCGACCGGAGGAAAATGCAGCACGGCTCTCACTACCAATCATCCTATTCCCACGGGCAAACAATAATATGTACAGTGTTAATAGTTTACTGTATTATTAGTGTCTAATATTACTGCTATAACAATCACATATTGAGTTGTTAAAATCAGACCGTTTTTTTTTTTTAAACAGTCTGAATGAAACGGCAGCTCTCAGGTGATCAGGTGTGTGTTTACCAGTGTTGGGACTAACGTGTTACAAACGCATTACTGTAACGCAACTACCTTTTGCGGTAACTAATAACGTTACTAGTTACCTATTCCCATTCAGTAACGCCGTTATAGTTACTGTGATTTAAATGGGTGCGTTACATTCTGTGATGGAACTGAACCGAATCACCCTGCGGATGTAGTTTACAGGCGAATACAGCGATGTCCTCTCACAGTACCATGGAAAAATGAAAGTAACCAGAGAGGAGTGATGATTGGTTAATGCGGGGTAACATTTCAGGGTAAGCCAATCAGAGACAGAGTTGGGCGGGTCTTGCCTTATGGGGAAAATACACAGACACACAAACACTTGCTAACACACACACATACATGGCAACGCTCACCACCAACACACACACTATGGCAGATGCAAGTATCAGCGAGAGCAGCAGCGCATTTACAACTTGGAGATATAACCACTATTTTCAATTTGTGGGGATAAAGGACGCACAAAATATTATGGTCAAATGTAAACTGTGTGCAGGACAAAAAGCATTGTCCACATCGAATAACAGCAATGCCAATCTCCTGAAGCACCTAACTAATGTACATGAGGCTATAAAACTAGTCTCCAAAGACCCCACCGTTTCCACCACCGGCAGTGACCCAGATGGAGCAACACCATCTAAACAGCCAAAAAACGATTTTTTTAAATCGCCACATGTCACCCAGAGTCAACTAAACAGATTGATTGCTGAAAATAGTTTGTTTGTCTTCAGTGTCAGTCTGACAGTTTATTATTTATCTAATTGTTACTCCCAAAAGAGTATAGTTCTTGTTTAATTGTTACACTGCCAAAATAGTGTAGTTGTTGTTAATGTGTACACTGTGGTGATTGACATTATTCACCCACGGATCTATGGGTTGGGGTATTGTTCTGCACAGACATTTTAGTGAACCGGACTTCCTGTTTCCGCCGGTCTTCGCTTCCCGGGAATGAAGTTGTGTACAATGGTTTTCAGATGCTAAATAAAAGTCTAGCTTGTACCTTTGATACCCCGCCTCTGACTCCCATCTCTCGGCACCACAACACTGCCAAAAGAGTGTAGTTGTTTTTCAAATCAAGTTTTATTTATATAGCACAATGTATTTATAAACGATTTTTGGTCGAGCCAAAGTGCTGTACATATAATAAAAATAGCCTACGGTAGAGACACTTTACAGCAAATACAACAGCACAGATTTTTTTTGTTTTTATTTCATATTGCACTACTTAGAACTTGATTGTTGAGGCTACAATAAAGATGCCTGCTTTATTGTTATTGCACAGATTACAGGTACTAGCTTCTAATGGTGCAACAAGCAGTAAAGTGAAAAGTAATGTACACAATCTACAGAATAAAATATAGAATGAATTGAATGATGAATAAACAGTGAGCTTGAGTATGAATACACTAGCAGCCTGTGAGCAGTATTAACAGTGTATATGAATATGCTAAGATATATAAAGTATGAAAACGGTAAGCAGTGCAAGTATAGTATAAAATATATGGATATTAATTTCATGATAAACATTGTGGAACAATGATGAAAAATGTGAATGGAAGTGGCGACGTAAAACTGACACAAAACAACAACAAACAAAAATCTTTTGAGAAGCCCCCACCCCCCATGTTGCCTGTGCTGTATGCGGCAAACTCTTTGTTTAAAACTAATTGGCCATCGGAATGTGTGGAGTAAGTCTCCAAAGGGGGAAGGTCACATTCCACAGCTCCCCCCCCTCCTGTGATCTCCCAACCCCCAGTCTGTAGGCTTGTGTTCGCAAATTTCAGTGTTAATTTTGGCAGCTGTTTTTGATTTAGTCAACCTTTAGTCGATGAAAAATTACATTTTTGAAAGTTGAAGTTTTTCATAAAAATTTTTAGGGATTAATTTTGTCTTTACTTAAGATATTTGACCTTTCGGCCTGTTGACGTTTTACGACCGAACCCTAAGTCTGTTATCTGTCTTAGTGAATGGGAACTCTTTGCTATTGCTGACATTACCAGTTTTATGACCGGTCAACTCTCGGTCACAAGAGCCAAAGAGTCAGATAAAGTGATTCAGTGCCTCCAGGTGTTCACAGATACCTTCCCCCAATATGTGGGTTGACTCTCGGTAAACTAGTTAAAGGTCTATTCGAGAGATAGGCTGATCAGAATTGACATGACAACCCACCAGTGCAGTCAGAACTTTTTGCTGCTGTGACTTGTGATATGAATTCTCCGGCCGATGCTTGTAATAAACTACCAATGTTTGACATCAAAGCTCCGACTCTCCTCGTGTCTCTCTGAGTCCTGACTCTCCATTGCAGCAGAAGTTTCCCTTACAATTTGAGTCAACTTTTAGTCAAAATGGGTCTCTATATACTCTCTGAACGCTCCGTCCCCGGCAGATCTCTGTGTCCGCTGCAGCATGTCTGTTAGGCCCCGCCCCCGCACACAGAGAGACACAGGGAGATCGCTCTTCTGGAGTGAAGAGAGCGGAAATAATGATATTGCATGTTAGAAACGTAAGATGCATTTTGACAGACAAGATGGACACTTGGGGGAAAATATGCTGCATTTTGAATGTCCGATAGTCCACCATTAACACCTTAGTCCCGTCTCGTCAACGAAAACTAAATATACATTTCGTCATAGTTTTCGTTATCAAGAATCTATTTTTAGCTCGTCATCGTCTCGTCTTAGTCATGTAAAAAAGGTTGTTGACGAACATTTTTCGTCATAGTTTTCGTTGACGAAATTAACACTGGCATATTTAAACTGTCGCACTTTCTGTTGTTTCTATTGCGCATTGCCGGTATGAAAGGGTCTGTGCCGGAAATACCAAACATTTAATAAAAGTGAAAAACAATGAACAAGACTTAACGTATTCATCATAATTAATTATATTTATTCCGTTTGGATGTAGGATTTTTGACTTTGTTTAGAGCAGTGATCTTCTCTGCAGCAGAGGGCTAAGCGCTGTCAGACCGGACCTAACCCTGAAAAGTATTATCATCTGAAATTAATCATGTTATTAATATTAAATACATATAAGTATTTTTACAACTTGTATTTAGAAATACTCTGTTGTAATTATTGATGCATAAATGTGTTCATCCATTCAATGTGGCATCTGCTATAATGGGGTTAATGTATGATATTACTTAATAATACAATACATTATAATATATGATATGATAATTATATTTTAGTTTTATTCATTTCTTATTACATAGTTTCTCATTATTATTATTTTTATTTTTATCGCTCATCTTATTTTTGATTTTATTAATCTGTGTGAATCTGTGCTATCCTGTTTTTCACTCTTACCCTGTTGCTGTTTGAACTACTGAATTTCCCCACGGGGATTAATAAAGGTCCATCTTATCTTATCTTAATGTATAAGTTGATTTACTTCAATCTACTGTGTAAAAACACCCCAACAATATTACAAAAAATATACTGCATAAAGCAAACTATATACTTTATTTGATCTAAAACATTGATGTTTTTTCATTATAGTAGCCTGTGAAAACCATAACAAATAAGTGATTAAATGCTACAGTATTCAACAAACACAACTGCAGAGCTGCAAACATTGCAAACAGACTAAGTTCTATAACACCCAGTTGTCTTTGTGTATTTGTGAATGAAGCTCCATCTCATGGTTAAATCCTGTAATTGAACAAATGGGGAAATTTGGCAACGCCCTCTAGCAATTTGGCAACACCCCCAGCCACTGGAATCCGCTGGGCTTTTGACTGGGACACACCCATGTGAGTCCTATCTGGAGTGCTACATCTGTATAATACTTACTGTTTTGAACCGTTAGAGCCAATAGGATCGAGGGGAAGTTCCTAAAATCCATCTAAACATTACCATTGGTGAATAGAGTGATGCACAGCCAGAATGTCCAAAACCGTAAGCTGTGTTGTAGCTCTCACACACTCTCGTAGCTCTCATAGCAGCTATATATGAAATCTCAGTTTTTGACAAAAAGGTTATGAAGGATTATCAGTAATCCTTTCAAAGTGACACAGACACATTAGATTAACCTTCAGCAGCGTTTCTATCGTTTTAATGCCATTGAACACAACTTTTGACCAGAAAACAGCAAAGGTAAAACGTATTTGCCATTTTGGCTCCGTAAAGCTAAGTTGTGAGTGGTCTGGTTTCACCTTCGCTGCCCTGAGTTTTGGTCACAGTGATGATACTTACACCTCTGGAATCTGTGGAATCTCAGCTTTCGATTGATATCTTGTTTGTGCAGATCCAATGAGTAATACAATATTTCTACCGTGAGTTCTGTGCTAAGTGCGTTAGCATTTTCGCTTATGCTAATTCAGAGGCTTGGTATTACCCTTGTGTTTAATTTAGCTAAAAATTGTTAATATTGTCTGATAGCTGAGTTTATTCCAGTTAAGTGGGTATGACACATTCATAGTTTGTTAAATGTTAAGAATCCCTCAGACGCTGTTTCTTGCAAGATATTGCGTTTTGCCCCCGGTACCGGGGGCATGGGGCTTAACTGGTTAACAGTTTTTTCTGACTGTGTGTTCCCTCCCTCAGCAGCAACAGGAGGAACTCAGGATCAGTCAGGAGGGAAAGCAGCTTCAAGAGCTGGAGGAGGCTGATATCACCAAGTCCACTTTCAGTCTTGACCCTGTGAAGATAATAAAGAGAAACCTCAGTCCTCACAGCCTCATCAAAGACAAACTGAACACATGGAAACAGAAGCTGATGGAGATGACTGTCGAGGACCAGAACCAGCCAGGAACTCAGATCCAGAGAGCAGTTTACAACCAAAGACTGAGGACGACCCTGAAGACTCTTCTGAACCTGACACTGAACACAGTGCTGATTGGAAGGAGACCAGAGAACCTGCGTCAGGCTCAAACTCACTGAAAAATAGACAAGAATCTGTCAGTGATTCAAGCCGTAGTGCTGTAAAGAAACAATTTGGCTGCTCTGTGTGTTCGAAATATTTTACAAATACAAGAGAAGTTCAGCGACACATGAAAATCCACACAGATGAGAAACCATTTAGCTGCTCAGTTTGTACCAAATCTTTTGCATTGAGTGAAAGTTTAAAAAAACACATGAAAATCCACACAGGAGAGAAACCCTTTAGCTGCTCAGTTTGTACCAAATCGTTTGTATTGAGTGAACGTTTAAAAAAACACATGAAAATCCACACAGGAGAGAAACCATTCAGCTGCTCAGTCTGTAAGAAATCTTTTGCAGAGAAAAGAGATGTAAATCGACACATGAGAGTCCACACAGGAGAGAAACCACACAGCTGCTCAGTCTGTAAGAAAGCTTTTTCACAGAGAGGAAGTTTAAAGACACACATGAGAGTCCACACAGGAGTGAAACCACACAGCTGCTCAGTCTGTAAGAAAGCTTTTTCACAGAGTAGAAGTTTAAAAAAACACATCAGAGTCCACACAGAACAAAAAATGTAAATGGCGTAGTGATTTCAGAAGACACAAGTGTGTTGGTCGTCAGTCCTCAAAGCTTAATGAAATGCAAACTGAGGATAACAGAGAGGCAGAGCCTCCAATCAGCAGCTCAGCTGGAAACACATGGAAACAGAAGCTGATGGAGAGGACAATGAATAAGTCTTATAACAGTTCACACGTGAGAAAAATCTGCCTGACCGGATTAACATTGTTGCACAATATTCATATAAGACTCAAATGAACTCCATCTTTATCAATATAAGTG
Organism: Pogonophryne albipinna; assembly: GCA_028583405.1. Classification (NCBI taxonomy): domain Eukaryota; kingdom Metazoa; phylum Chordata; class Actinopteri; order Perciformes; family Artedidraconidae; genus Pogonophryne; species Pogonophryne albipinna. The sequence continues at coordinate 37,423,047 of CM053247.1, read as the reverse complement.
GATGTCCAATATGTTTGTGCTTTGCTTGATTAAATCTACTGAAATGAGCATTCTATGACTAAATTATTCTTAATTACTGTCATTACATCATGGGTTTGCATTGCAATATTAGAACGCATAAAACCCAACTTTATTTCTTCTAAGTTGCAGGTGTTCATTGTTTAGAAGTCCGCTGTGTTTCATCCAAGCTTCCCCTTCGTGCTCCGATAATGCTGAAAGTATCTGTTGTATGTGTTACCTGCTCCAGTAATAAAAGTGTAAATCACTGGACAGAGACAAGAGATAGTGGATGGATCCAGAAAATAAGCAGAAGATAGTCCATATAGAGCCTTCAGGTTCTGAAAATGATCAGGGACAGTTAGAAAAAAACTCCAAAAACCTGAATAGAGCTAGAAGATAGCCATTACAAAGCCAAGAAAGACCCAGTAGAAAGACAGGAAGGAGCCAAAAGAGTTTATATTTTTTAATATTCAAGCTCTTCTCTTAAGGTATTATAACTTCCTTTCATTCCAATGAAAAAACTTTACATTTTTGCTGCAAATTATTGAGATTGTTTCACAGCTTTTATCTTAAAATATTTCACGTTATTTTTTCTTTACATATACATTACATAGGATGAACAGCACGATCCACTCTGCTGGATTCTGCCCAAATCTGCTCAAAATGCATGCAAACATCTCGCTTTATCCATACTCCTGCAGTTGTATTGTTCTGGATTCATAGTGAAATGTATTAGATGTTCTGCACTGTTATTGTTATGTATTTAATATAAAGCGAAATACACATTTAAAAAAAGTCAGAAAAGAAAAGGGACTCACTTAAGGAAAAAGGTTCTGAACCAGTGAGAGTTCTTCATATGCACATAAACATTGTAAAATATTTAAAGTTGTGACCAGATGGTGTCGCCCTCTGCACACATTTAACGCTTTGCATTTTATTTATTTATTTCACCTTTTATACCACACTACAAGTCTGACATTTATTAATGAGACGACTGGAAGTTACACTGCAGATTTAAACACTTATAAACACAGCTCAAGTCTTTCACAGCCAGAAATATTTCTCTGTGTCACCTTGTCTATTATCTTGCTTTGTTTCACAGCTAGAAATATTCAAGCAGAAATATCAGTGCCTGTTAAATCAAAGGGAAAGCAATCAACTAAGACAACATTTGTGAAGTGGATAAGATCAACTCAGCGTACAAGACACATCAATCCTGTGATTTTGGGTCCTAATCCAGGCTCTATGTTCACATAGAGAAGGATATTACATTGTTTTGGGACCTATGTCGGTTAAAGGTCAGCGGAAGGGTGTATTAGTCTGGGAAATATCTCATAATAAAGTTGTAAAATAACAAGAAAGAAACTGTGATACCTTTTTAAAAAAGAAGTGTTTGAAGCTTGTTCTCCCCCTGCTCTCCTACGTGATGTCCGTCTGGCGTTACTTCACCGGATGGGTAAGACTCTCCTGACCTTCATCTGTCCTTCCTGTTTTCTGGCATCACAAGTCAGATAAACATTCATGTAACTATGAAACAATAAAATCAGTATGCCAAAAAACAAGAGGGATCTGTAATATTTGTAGAATAATGTATTTGTGTAGCAACCTTTCAAACACTTTGGAAGTGGACAATGCCAAACCGATAAAAAACAGCATCTCTGTAAAGCTATAGAATAATATAGACGGTTTATTCTTAAGGTTCAACATTACACATTGCAAACTCAAAGCTTATTACATTTATGTCAGAACCTAGCCTGTAGTTTCAGCTAGTTTTAATTGTGTCAGCTATGTTATTTAGTTTTTATCCTGTATAACTTATAAAGTAACGTTCAAATATATCTAAATGTTGTTTCTAGAGTACATATTAACAGAACCGAAGTCCCGTTTTTATCATACGTTTCAACCTCCTGATATTTTTCTCAGCCAGGTTTGATTTTGATACTAAAAGCCTGGGGATGCAAGTCCTATTTTAGCCTATTAACTAGTTTAGTTTGATTGAACTGCTGGTCTCTGTTTGAGTCTGACACATGTTCCTTGTCTCCGCAGACCACGGTGCGTCTGTATCCGTTCCAGATCCACAGCATCGCTCTCACCTCCTTCGCCTCCATCATGGGACCCTTCGGAGGATTCTTTGCCAGCGGCTTCAAGAGAGCCTTCAAGATCAAAGTAGGGATTTCTGACACGTTTGTTTACTTCAAAACACTCCAACTATCCCTTTTATTGTCTGTTGTCTTTACTCCGTTTATATTATATGCATAGCAGTAGTCTGATCACATGCACCGTTGTCTGCTCTTCCAGGATTTTGCCAACACGATCCCGGGTCACGGTGGCATTATGGACCGGTTCGACTGCCAGTACCTCATGGTCACATTTGTTAACGTCTACATTGCCATCTTCATCAGGTAAACACACAGCTATGGTTTGTTAATATGATGAATATATTGATTAGCAATGTGCTGTGACAGTGAAGGAATTCATCATCAAAGTTAGTGGTTATTTTTTTTATTTCCGACTGTTCGAGAAAGAATTTTATTTCTTGAAGAAAACAAACTGTTGGTTGAACATTAAATTAGCTAGCTTGTTGATAACCATTAAAGACTTATCTCTGTATCTTGAGTTGTTTCATGTCTTCCTCTGTCACTGAATAAATATACAAACATTAAACTGAAAACTGAACTTTGTTTGAGACTTTTCAATATTGGTCAATATCGCTGTTGGGTGCCTTTGAGACTTCATGATTACTTAAAAAAGATTTTAAATGTAACTTCATATTGAGTTTACTATAGATCAGGCTGTAAAAATGCTATGTAGTCAAACTCCAGCACTTTTCATAAATGAGCTCAAAGCAGATAAAGCACCTGGTTCCAGCTTGAACCCTCAGAAAAGGAGCCCTCCAATGTAACATGTTCATATTTTTAGTTTTTATTCTTTTTCCACCCATCAATTTATTAATTTATTTGGGTTCGATGGTGAAATTTGATGGTTATAATCTTAGTAATTTCCCTCCCTAATTATCTTCCCTCTCCTCTCAGGGGCCCGAACCCCAGCAAGGTGATCCAGCAGCTCCTGATGCTGCGCATCGACCAGCAGCTCCACATCTTCAACTCCTTGAAGGCTCACCTGACGGAGAAGGGTTTCCTGCCGGGCACTGGAGGACGTCATGACCAGACCCCCCTCCCCCTCACCCACTGTGGCTCACCCTGAGGGGAAGAAGAGAGAGGAGGGCACCCCGAGGACCCCCTGCTGACCCGGGACACTGGCAGTGATTTGTGTGTGAGCGAAAAACACATCAGAGAAAAAAGAAAAACGCCATAAAACTTCAGCTTTTGTTCATTCCACGTCATTTGGTCTGGGAGTCCAGTGTTTGTGAGTTACTGCACTGTTACACATTTCTGTTATAGACGACTTGTATTAACACTGTTGGTCAGATAGACATGTCTACCTGCATATCCTCTATATACCTATTAATGTGTGTTTTTCAGTTTTAATGCACTGCTCTCAACACTCACTGTACTGTATTGTTACCCCCCCTCCTCCTCCACAGATTTTAAGTTTCTCTGTCGTGATTGTTTATATTTATACATAGATGTTTTTGATATTTGTTCTATTATATCTAAATGTTGTGTTTTATTCAGACTGAATTCACCTTTGCCATTCGCCACGTGCATTTATATGTGAGTTTGTTTCTGTTTTTCCTGTGTTTTTGGTGCCATTCATTATTTCATAAAAGAGACATTGACATCATTTCATCATGTATTAACACAAAATAATGTCCTGAGAAGAATAGCTAAGTTTTGTCAGTGTCAGTGTTTGACAGGATCAGTTACAGATACAATCCTCCATACAAGAATAGTGTTTTATTTTGAAGGCCAGTGCGACTGACACCAGCACCCTCTCAGAATAATGGTCAATAATTTGCAGAAAAGCTCTCAGAATACAATCATGATTTTTGTTGAATTGGCTTGTTCTGTTACATCGTTTTAATATCTGACAAAGAGCTGTTTTATCACATATTTTGTAAGGTGGTGGGATTGTTGCATCTGTCTGTTACATTAGTAGAAACAATAATGGTTTCTACACTGCCAATATCTGCTTCTTTATGTTGTAATGTTAGCAGCTTCAGGGCAGAAATACAGATTATATACAGAATATGTTTATCACTGGTGGACTTGTGTGTGTGTGTGACTGCAGCTGTGCCAGATGTGACCTGATTGCCAATTCAAGAGGTTTTACAGAAAGGACCCTTTGATATTTATATCAGTGGCAAATGTTCGCTTCATTTGGTGGTTCAAATATAAAAGATTCTCTAATGTTGAGTTCATTTTGTTATGTTTTCTTAAGGGGAAGCACCCCAGGTCAAAAGGGGGAACAAATTGGAATTTCTTGCGTTATGTTCTTTTTATTGTGCTAAATCAATAGCCTCACTGGCATTTAGACCTTTGAAGTTTAAATTAGTCGTAACTAACTCAAAAGCAACTGATGTACAACATATTTTCTTGCATTTTAGAAATGTCCGTATGACTTTATGTTGATATTTATAAAGAAAGGTAAAGCAGTTTTGGCTTGTGCTTCAAACTTCCAAAAAGGCCAAATACTGGTACAAAGTAATATTGATAAGTACATCAACAAATGGTCACATCTTTCTGGGTTATTTTCGGAACAAACATCTGTATTGAGTGTACGTGGGTCCAACTCTGGTTGGATAAAGATAAAGGCTCTTATATGTCACCATATTCATCCAATCACATCAGGTTGTCCATCATGTCTCTTCAGATTCAACCTTTCCTTTCCATCCAAACAGAAAATATATCATTTATCCTCGTCAGTGAAAGCCAAATTAAGTACCTTATGTGTAAATGTAACCCTGGCTATAACAATTCTGTGTTTATTTGTAAAGGACAAAACAGCAATATGAACAATCATATAGCAGTCAGTGTAGCAGAAATGTGAAGGTAAGTATCTAAATGCTATTCTTAAAAAAAACAGCTTACGTTTGTGCTATTATCTGTGACTGCTTCATGTAATCCTTTTGGAAATAATTTGCCATTTTAAATATCCATTTTATTGGGTTCTGTCCTCAGAAAAAGCTGTATATTTTTAAGCAATTTACTCACTTTTTTGTAACACAACATTTGCTTCATTATGGCAATCAATTTCTAAAATAAATAATTAATGTATAGACTCTTCATTTTCCCCCTTTTCGACTGTCACTCCATCATTTCATTAACTTTTCTTAACTTCCTAAAGTATTTATTTACTGTGAGAAAACCTTTTCAAAGTGACTATATTGTACATTTAAGAAGATGTTTAGAAACGGTGTTCTTCAGTATTTTTGGTTAGAGGAATATTTAAATGATTGCCATATAGGAGAGAGTATGGAGATAGCCGCAAAGTATTTTTCTGTCTTTTTTTCTTGCTCTGACTTCAGTGCAGTTGGGTGTTTTTTAGGCTGTTCCACTGTAACTGTAATTAAAGCATTGTCTCCAGAAATGATGTGTTTAGGACTGGTGTCTCAGCATTTATAGATATGTTCTATTTCTATTTGTAAGGTCATTTGCCTGCAGCTCTGTACTGCCATTTCTCTCTCTGGTGTCACAACTGTCCACTAGAGAGCGCTGCAGCTCCTGAGATGTAACACTGATTCTGCAGAAAGCTTTCTTAGTGCTGTTGAATACATTCCAGTAAGTTAAAAAATATTATTAATGCCACTATTCAAAGTGTGAGGGATTAATTTTGTCTTTACTTAAGATATTTGACCTTTCGGCCTGTTGACATTTACGACGAAGCCGAAGTCTGTTATCTGTCTTAAGGAATGGGAAGTTTCACCTATTGCTGACATTATCAGTTTTATGACCGGTCAACTCTCGGTCACAAGAGCCATAAAGTCAGATAAGTGATTCAGTGTCTCCAGGTGCTCACGGATACCTTCCCCAAATATGTGGGTTGACTCTTAGTGAAGCTAGTTAAAAGGTCTGCCAAGATGAGAGGGGATCAGAATTGACATGACAACGCACCCGTGCAGTCAGAACCTTTGGCTGCTGTGACTTGTGATATGAATTCTCCGGCCGATGCTTGTATTAAACTACCAGTGTTTGACATCAGAACTCCTGCTCGTCCTGTGTCTCCTTCATGAGTCGGTGACTCCCACTGCATTGCTACACAGAAGTTTCCTTTACACAAAGAAGATTTGTTTGTTTTATGGCACCCGTTATGCCATTTTAAATCAACACAGTGCCCTCTTCTTAAGGATTGAACGTCCCACATGCTGTTTCCCTTTGTGGACATTTTATGTTGTGCTTATCTTAAGAAGCTGTTTGACATTTCAGTATATTATTCTCAAAACTGTGCAATGGTTTTTGTTGACATTTTGTCTGGATAAAATAACTTGTACTCTTTGATGCTGAAATGTGCTTTGCCTTAGTTTCAAGAAAATTAAAGGTATAAAAAAAAAAAAAAAGTGTATGTGACAGGCTTCTTCCCTCTTAGTCTTCTTCCCCATTTATTAATAGATATCACGTCCACTTCATGACACCTACTGACCAATTTCATAACAGCTGTTTATATCCTAAAGCAGTGGTGGTGGATAGAAACTGAGTACATTTACTCAGTTACTGAACAATCTTTAGTTAATTTACTGGAGTATTGTGGTGACCACCTATGTATACACTGGGTTCATAATTCACACATGGAACTACAGTTGGGGTTTTGTTCACACACGGACATGTTATGGTTCCCTATATATATTGTGTGCCCTCCTGGCTCTTTCTCTTGTCGTCCCGGGCTGCGACCCGACAACATGTCCTTTGCAGCTCTTGAATAAAGTACCATTTTGCACCTTCCTTGCACCGCCTCTGACTCCCTATCTCTCGGCACTACACTGGTGACCCTGACACGTCTTGCGAAGTTTCCGGGACGGAACCGAACACGGCAAAACTCGAGTTTTCCGGTTATTACCCGTCCCCCTGTGTGTTATGAAGGTTTTTCTGCATGTAAGCGGTCTGCAAAGTCACAAACTCGAGTTTCTTTCTCGAAATGCCGGGGTTGATTGGAGACGTCCGTGGCTGCCACCGGCACGCCGACTGAGGCTCGGGGACGTTGCTCGCCATTCCCGCATCGGCCTTCCAGCTACAGGGAGACCATGCACGACCTGCTAGGTCGACCAGCAAACCGATTGCTACCTCGTGGGGCTGTTTTCTTCTGGTCGTGCGGCTGCACGTCCAGGCTGCGCTAGCCTACGACGACTAGCGGCTAACCACGTGGGGCTTCGACGACTAGCAGCTAACCTCGATAGCTAACGGCTACGGCTAGCAGCTACCAATGGCTGCCAGCTAGCGGCTAACGGCCACAGCTACCGGCTATCGACCTTTTGAGTTTTTTTTCTCTGGTGCCTGAGAGGAGGTTCGACCATGGCTGGTCGGCCTCGTGTGGACACTCTCACCTTTTCATCACCTCGACGGCGGCTTCGGACACCACCTGCGCTCTCATCGGCGCTTGGGTGGCGCGCTTCTGGACCCCGTCTCGCCTCTTCCTTAGCCTCGGCAGTTTCGGACGTCGCCCATGCCTTCATCGGCCCGTGGGTGGCGTGCTACGGGACCCTGCCTGGTCTCTCTCCTGTCCACAGCTCCTTCCTCCCGGGGGTGCTGCTCCTGCCCCCCGGGGACCCGGTTCTTTCCTCCCGAGTACTTCGTGCCCGCCGCTGCGCCATCGCCTGCGGCCGGACAGCGCTCCTTCCTGCTGGAGACCTCCGGGTTATTTTCGCCCGTCGCGGCTCAGCGACCCGGCTTTCACCGACCGGCAGGTGGAAGCTTCATTCGCCACGACGCCTGCTGCGGCCCCCTTACGACGGCCCGTTCCGGCCCGCCCCCGGTGGGAGTGCCCTCGCCCTCGTTAGGGCCCCTACCCTCTCCTGCGGCCTCCTTTCGTCGGCCCGTTCCATAGCCCGGCCCTCACCTGCGACCCCACCCTCCTCGGCCCCTGTGGTGCTTCCTCCGCGGAGGCGAGGTTTTATTTTGCCATGTTTGAATTCTGGGGGGGCTTGTGTGGTGACCACCTATTTATACACTGGGTTCATAATTCACACATGGAACTACAGTTGGGGTTTTGTTCCCACACGGACATGTTATGGTTCCCTATATATATTGTATGCCCTCCTGGCTCTTTCTCTTGTCGTCCCGGGCTGCGACCCGACAACATGTCCTTTGCAGCTCATGAATAAAGTACGATTTTGCACCTTCCTTGCACCACCTCTGACTCCCTATCTCTCGGCACTACAGTATTTACTTTTCCTGCTACTTTATACTTACGAAATATATTTAAATAATTGTTAATGTATAATTATAGAGCTTTATTGGCCCCTGTGAGAAATGTACAAGCTACCCTGCAGTATATAAAGGTAAACTTGCTTCCTATTTATCAGAGGCAACATTTGAGCATTAATGGATTAAGATTTATTATTTTAAATATATAACATACATTTGTCTGAATATTACGTTTTTCAGGTACTTTTACATATATAAGTTTCATTTGACGACTTAAGGACAAAGTATTCAGCACTTTAACTTAAATAAAAATAGTAAAACCAGTGTGTAGAAATGATCAACACAATACAAATAAGTCCAGCATTTAAATGTGATAAACACATTAATGCATCAATGATTATAATCAAAACATATAATATATATTATTCTGAAATGGGTCGATTTGCATATTGAGTACTTTTACTTTTGGAACTTTAATTATATTTTGATGCCAATACTTTTGTACTTTTATTTTACATCTTGAATGCAGGACTTTAACTTGTAACAGAGTATTCCTACACTCTGGTATTTCTACTTGTACTTAAGTACAAGATCTGAGTACTTATTCCACCTCTGCAGCTTACAATAAGTGCAATCAACCACAAGGATGCAAACTCCGAACAGCACGAATCCTGCAAGAACATCAGCTTCAGATATGCCAAACATTTGTAATTGCTATACAGATATTTGATTTGTGTACCTGCGACCTGTTTAGCTCAATGATGTTTATTTATTTTCCCTTTTTCCTATATGATTATTTTCTGTTAGTTATAATAGTTTTTTTGGAAGGGGTGGTTTTTAATAAGTATCCAGTAGGCGGTAATGCAACGTCCGGATGTTAAAACCAAAAAGAAGAAATCCTTTCCGCATTTATTTTGACGTCCTCAAACCGCACCGGAAGTGAAGTTCCCAGCTCTTTCTAATCTGGATCGAGGTGGCGTCTCGTCGCTACGGCTCTCTCTCTCTGTGTTCCTGAGAAAGTGTGTGTGAGCTCCAGCACTACCGATCCATCATCTGTGTGTCAGGATAAACCTCCGAATGGACTCTGAGCTCTTTTTTCTGGAGCGTTTACCTCGGACTGTGTAGGAGCTAGCTTAGCATGCTAGCTGGAAACACGTTGGCAACACTAGTCAGATTGAGAGTTTGATGAAGAGAGAAACGGTGTGTTTAACGGAGTTTGCAGGAAAAGGTGATCTAGTAAACATGAGTAAAGTCCAAATGCTGCTGTTGTTGAAGAAGCAGCGACTCACTGCTGCGGCTGAAGATATATTTGCTCTTTTTGAAAAGACTATAGCAGAGCTCGAGGAGGAGCTGTCTCGTTCAAAAGAGGAGAACGAGAGACTCCAGAAACTACTGGACGCTGTTTTACAGCCTCAGCTTCGGATACACAAAGCAGGTCTGTTCGCTTTACTTTTTATTAACACTTTAAACTCTTTATTACACTTTAAGCTCTTCAGTCACACTTTATTATCACATTAATAACACTTTAGACTCTGTATTATCACTTTAAACCCTTTATCAGCCCTTGCTGCAGGTAGTAGTACCTGAAGTCAAAGTACAAACACCAAACTGTGAAAATACTCCATTACAAGTTAAAGTACTGCATTCATATCTTATTTAAAGGTCCCATGTCATTGCCATTTCTACTGATCATAAATCCATTGTTGAGGTATACTAGAATATATTTATATTGTGCAATTTTCCAAACTCACATTGGTTTCTCATACAGTATCTCTGTATAATATGTGTATTCACTCTGTCCTAAACGGCTTGTTGGAGCTCCTGCCACCCCCTCCCTATGAGCCCACTGTGCTCTGATTGGTCAGCTCGCCCACTCTGTTCTGATGAGTCCACCACCATTACAGCGGAACATCTGTGATTATGTGTTACAATGGCTTTAGCAACCCGAAAATGACACCAGTAATGACAAACAGATGAGAATGCTGCGTGGGGTCTGGGTGCCGTGTCCACTAGCACCCTCACCCCCAAACACGGTGCACCTATACAGTGTAAGCGCGCCACAGTTTCGCCGCTGTGAGGCTCCACTAGCACCCCCAGCACGTCACAGTTTTGCAGCTGAGAGAGTATGTGTGTGTGAGGAGCTCCACGGATTGGTCCATTTGGACCAATGGGTCCATTTGGGTATGGTGACGTCACTGTACCCAGGAAGAAAAAGAGAAATCTCCAACGAGGCGTTCTGGGGCAGCATAGACAGGTCTTTTCCGTGTTAGAGTTTTACTCACTACAGGGTGTACTTTGAGGGTTTGTGACTTTGCAGACCGCTTACATGCAGAAAAACCTTCATAACACACAAGGGGACGGGTAATAACCGGAAAAGCATGACATGGGACCTTTAAGTAAAAGTATGTAAGTATTATTAGACAAATGTACTTTATTATAATAATTAAAACTGCGGTCACAGATGTGCGCGCAGTGATGAGCGGGCCCTCGCCTCCATGCGCCTGTCGGGGAGGGCGGCTGGTCGTCCCGGCGTCAAGCAGATGCTCGCGAGTCCTCCGAAATTAGCCGTTTGTGATTTCTATCATTTTCGCGTCCCAGACTCCCAGGTCCTCCAGTAGCGACCCGGAAATGGATGTTGGCGCACCGTCTCGAAGGAAAACACATTTCTCTAAAGGCTCGTAGAGGATCGATTATCGAGGAGGCTGTCTGGAGGAGCCGTAACCGAGGATACAATGATTTAGAGGAGAGAGGAGTCTCTCTGGAGGAGCTATAACCGAGGGCACACTGATGTCTTCTCTTGAGTCGATTTCAGCCAACAGTGATGTTTAAAAGAGGCGTAACTCATGGCTGGACTTATGTCAACGAAGCACGGCTCTGCAAACGGTTCCTGTTGTGATTATAAGTTATTTAAGATGATCAAATGTGCATCAGACTTTCTGCCCTTTACCGTTTGTTTACTCACTAATCACATCTCCCCTGGATGTTAGGCTATTTTTTTTTAATACAACTGCTTTCATTGTGACGCGATGTTTACAGTGAGAACAGCTGCTGAGGTCAGTGCAGAAAGCATAACAGTGTGTATAATATATATCGCTCAATAATATATGTAACAGACCTACATTACACACTTTATTTGAAGGCTTTAGGAGATCTCTACAAATAGTTTAACAGACTGTCTCAGCCTATTCTTTTCCATCTGATGGAGACTTCATACTGACTTCAACATGTTCCACATATTTTAGACATTATTGGTGACGTATGCTTTTAGTTCTAAAGTTTTCAGTTCAAATATTCTGCTGCTTTTTCATGCATTTATACTTTTATTTTCTTGTTCTTATTTCACATTCAAGTTCCCTCTATTCATGAACCCTTTAAAGTACTCAGCCACAACACATACAGTGGGGCAAAAAAGTATTTAGTCAGCCACCAATTGTGCAAGTTCTCCCACTTAAAAAGATGAGAGAGGCCTGTAATTTTCATCCTAGGTATACCTCAACTATGAGAGACAAAATGAGAAAGAAAATCACATTGTCTGATTGTTAAAGAATTTCTTTGCAAATTATGGTGGAAAATAAGTATTTGGTCAATAACAAAAGTTCATCTCAATACTTTGTTATATACCCTTTGTTGGCAATGACAGAGGTCAAACGTTTTCTGTAAGTCTTCACAAGGTTTTCACACACTGTTGCTGGTATTTTGGCCCATTCCTCCATGCAGATCTCCTCTAGAGCAGTGATGTTTTGGGGCTGTCGCTGGGCAACACAGACTTTCAACTCCCTCCAAAGATTTTCTATGGGGTTAAGATCTGGAGACTGGCTAGGCCACTCCAGGACCTTGAAATGCTTCTTACGAAGCCACTCCTTCGTTGCCCGGGTGGTGTGTTTGGGATCATTGTCATGCTGAAAGACCCAGCCACGTTTCATCTTCAATGTTCTTGCTGATGGAAGGAGGTTGTCACTCAAAATCTCACGATACATGGCCCCATTCATTCTTTCCTTTACATGGATCAGTCGTCCTGGTCCCTTTGCAGAAAAACAGCCCCAAAGCATGATGTTTCCACCCCCATGTTTCACAGTAGGTATGGTGTTCTTTGGATGCAACTCAGCATTCTTTCTCCTCCAAACACGTCGAGTTGAGTTTTTACCAAAATGTTCTATTTTGGTTTCATCTGACCATATGACATTCTCCCAATCCTCTTCTGGATCATCTAAATGCTCTCTAGCAAACTTCAGACGGGCCTGGACATGTACTGGCTTAAGCAGGGGGACACGTCTGGCACTGCAGGATTTGAGTCCCTGGCGGCGTAGTGTGTTACTGATGGTAGCCTTTGTTACTTTGGTCCCAGCTCTCTACAGGTCATTGACTAGGTCCCCCCGTGTGGTTCTGGGATTTTTGCTCACCATTCTTGTGATCATTTTGACCCCACGGGGTGAGATCTTGCATGGAGCCCCAGATCGAGGGAGATTATCAGCACCAATCTGCTTACCTATTGCAGATTCAGTCTTCCCAGCCTGGTGCAGGTCTACAATTTTGTTTCTGGTGTCCTTTGACAGCTCTTTGGTCTTGGCCATAGTGGAGTTTGGAGTGTGACTGTTTGAGGTTGTGGACAGGTGTCTTTTATACTGATAACGAGTTCAAACAGGTGCCATTAATACAGTTAACAAGTGGAGGACAGAGGAGGCTCTTAAAGAAGAAGTTACAGGTCTGTGAGAGCCAGAAATCTTGTTTGTTTGTAGGTGACCAAATACTTATTTTACCGAGGAATTTACCAATTAATTCATTAAGAATCCTACAATGTGAGTTCCTGGATTTTTTTCCCCCCCATTCTGTCTCTCGTAGTTGAAGTGTACCTAGGATGAAAATTACAGGCCTCTCTCATCTTTTTAAGTGGGAGAACTTGCACAATTGGTGGCTGACTAAATACTTTTTTGCCCCACTGTATGTAAGCAATGTGTTGAGTCGAGCACAACGAGGGTATTACATTTGAGCAATTTTTACTACATGTATTATTTATTTATCATGTATTGTTAATACCATTACAAAATATGTAATGTTATGTTTTAGAGGAGGACCTCAAGCTAGCAAACTCAATTTCAATCAGTATGCAGAGTTGTCCTGCAAAAGAGTTAAAATGTATTATTTAACCAAGTATTTATTCTCTTATTTGCTTTAACTGCAACAGATGATAAAGGTTTCACTGTGATAAGTATTCTCTTAAATCCATAAACCCCTGTACAGTGCTTTGTGGACGATGATGGTGTTTATGATATTTCTGCAGAGGGACGCCAAGATGATGCCATCTTTCTGTATGATCGCTGTTGGGTGCAATTATTTACCAACAAGCGATAAGATAAGTCAAATAAGTACTTTATTGATCATCAAGTGTTTTGTTGCAGCATAAAAAGTCATGACATTATAAATTACAAATAATTTAAAAAAAATGTTTGTATTGCTGCATAAAAAGTATGTAAAAAAATAAAGATAAAAATAAACTTTTGAAAGGTTAAACATTTTAAAGATAAACAAATTACAAATGTAAATAAAACAATATAATACTATATATAGAGGTTATAGTAGGGTTTTATCAATGATGCGGAGGAGACTGGGCACGTCGGCTGCTTATTCCCTCTAGCAACTGGCTAAGAGTGCGCAGGAAGGCTAAATTGAATGTCTCTTTTCGTTCGCGCTCCTCCATTCTTATAGCTGCTTCCGACTCCCTCAACTCCCTCGCCTCGGCCCGCTCTTCCTTCCGCTCGGCCTGGTCTTCCTTCTGCTCGGCCAGGTTCTGCACCTGGTGTTCCTGCTGCTGGTCCAGTTGCCGTTCCAGCAGGGCCAGATCCTCTCCCCCTCGTTTCCTCTTGCCTGGGTGACAAGATAATTATAGCAATAATAATTAGCAATAAGAATGAAAAACACAGGACATGTACAGGTCACACAAGGATATAAGAATACAATGTATAAACAGAAGAACAGTAAGGATGAACTAAAGAAAGTTCTGGCCCTAGATGTTTACAATGATTGTGAATTTCCAGCCTGTTGATAATGAATATAAATATATGTATATGATAGGATGTCACACACAATTGTACTAGCTACTTACTAGGCGTTGGTGTCTGTGCTCTTGTTGGGGTTTGTTGTGGCTGTCCTCGTGTAGGGGTTTGTTGTTCGAACAGTTGTCGAGTTGATGATGTTGATGCAGAGGACGTTGAAGCTGAGGGCTGTTCCTCTTCGTTAGTCCCAATGTTATCATCTCGAAACAGAAACATGACTTGTTAATTCCACAAACTACTGCAGCACAATACTAAAATAGCAACAACAACTATAGAAAAGAAAAACTGAACGTAACAATGGCACATATGGTGTTGGCAAACAATAGCTCTAGCTAATGCTATCTGCCTAGCTAGCTAGCTAGCTAGCTAGCCTTCGGTGCTCCATACAAGCATGGGTTGTCGAACATAAATGCAAGGATAAAATAGACTTCTTTGTTAGAAGTGAGCTTTAGAACAGATAGGGACTCAATGCTTTCAAGCAAATAACAGAGTGTTAGCAACAACTTACCATGCAGAGCCTCCAGTAACGCCGTTGCTGAATCCAGACCTCCCTCCCTCCCAACGCTAGCCGGTCTATGGCCGTAAATGGTCTCCATTAGGTCAAACCACTTCCAGTTTTTCCTAATGGCACCACTCGTGTTGTTGTTGTCCTTCACTACGCGATACTCACTCTTCATCTTTTTCAGTTTTTCCCTACTGCAAGACAGTCCTCGAGTAACCGCTTCCGCACATCAGTGTAGAGACCTCCCTAAATACTTTCATATTGCGAGTTGTCCCGTCGAGCTCCCGCTGGATCTTGTCATCTGCAATAAAGTGTAGGAACGTCATAACTTCCTCGGTGGACCACAGTGTGCTTTTCTTTGCCATTTTTGTTGATCCTCTGTTAACAACGCGTCGCATATATTGCGACGATTCTCTCTGACCAATCAGCAGTCGAGAGTGACGTCACAGCCTGGTTGTTCCTGGCCCTAGAACCCCGATTTTATGGGGCCAGAAAAACTGAATTAGGACCCGCTAGACGGTACTAGGCCAAGTGGAAACGCAACCAAAAGCGGGCCGCTGACGTCACAGCCCTCTTAAACGCGGCTCCGTTAACAATAATTTCCCTCTTATATTGTTAAGAGGGAAATTATTCCCTCACAATATATATATATATATATATATATATATATATATATATATATATATATATATATACACAGAATATATATTTTGGGAGAGATATACACTAGTATTAGACAGTCAAAAGTTTGGACAAATCTTCTCTTTTTTTTTTTTTTAATTGGTTCTACATTGTAGATGTATACTGAAGACATCAAAACTATAAAAGAACACATATGGAATTGTCTAGTAAACAAAAAAGTCCACCATCTCACTTCTTCCTCTATGCTTCACGGTGGGAACCACTCATGCAGAAACCATCCGCTCACCTTCTCTGCGTCTCACAAAGACACGGAGGTTGGAACCAAAAATCTCTAATTTGGACCGATCAGACCAAAGTACAGATTTCCACTGTCTAATATCCAATCCTTGTGTTTCGTGGCCCAAAAAATTCTCTTCTTCTTGTTGTTTATCCTCAGTAGTAGATCTTTGTAGCAATTGAACCATGAAGGCCTGATTCACGCAGTCTCCTTTGAACAGTGGATGTTAAGATTGTCTGCTCCTTGAGCTCTGTGATAATTGATGTGGGCTCTAATCTGAGGTGCTTTCATTTGCGGTTTCTGAGGCTGGTAACTCTTGTGTATTTATCCTCTGCAGCAGAGGTAGCTCTTCCTTTCCCGGCAGGGGTTCCTCATGAGAGCCAATTTCATCATAGCGTTCGTTGGTTTTTGCGACTGCACTTGAGGATACATTCAAAGTTCTTGACATTTTCTGGATCGACTGGCCTTCATTTCTTAAAGTGATGATGGACGGCCGTTTCTCTTTACTGAGTTGAGTGGTTCTTGCCATAATATGGATTACAACAGCAGTCAAATAGGGATTTCCACTGTGTACCAACTCTACCTCTGCACAACACAACTGATGGTCTCAAACACATTAAGAAGGCAAGTAATTCCACAAATTGACTCTTGACAAGACACACGTGTTAATTGAAAATCATTCCAGGTGACGACCTCATGAAGCAAACTGAAAGAAGCTAAGGGTGTGCAAAGCTGTCATCAAGGCAGAAGGGGGCTACTTTGAATAATCTAGAATACAAATCATATTCTTGATTTTTTTTTAACACGTTTTTGTTAACTAAATAATTCCATATGTGTTCTTTCATAGTTTTGATGTCTTCAGAATTAATCTACAACTTAGAAACAAATTAAAATCAACAAACCATTGAATGAGAAGGTGTCCAAACTTTTGACTGGTACTGTATATAAAAACCACACATATTTTAATATTTAGCAGGTTCCCTCATCAATAATCATTTATACAAGCGCTACTTTAACATGTACATCAGTAAAATGCTGCATACAAAATAATCAAGAAACATCATAAATTAAACACTGACAGGGAACATTTTGCACCATCATTACTTTTACATAAGAAGGTGCCGTAAAATGTTTGGATAATACTTGCATACTTTTACTTAAAGGTCCCATGTCATGCTTTTCCGGTTATTACCCATCCCCTTGTGTGTTATGAAGGTTTTTATGCATGTAAATGGTGTGCAGAGTCAAAACCCTCAAAGTACACCATGTAGCGAGTAAAACTCTAAAACAGAAAATACCTCCCCAAAACGCCTCGTTGGAGATACGTCACTGTCCATTTGATTCTTCCGGGTACATCATGATGTCATGTGGTCCCCGGAACGAAATGGACCAATCCGTGGAGCCGTTACGTTACGTCCGCGGAGCCGTTACGTTAAGCCCCCGCTGATTGGTCCAAATTGACCAATCCACGGACTTCCTCACACACTCAGTGCAGGCAGCTCTGCTGATTTCTCCTCCCTGGCTGCAGGCTGATAACAGACAGTTGGGATCGCGGCGAAATTCTCTCTGCAGACCCATTCTCACAGCGTTTATCAACCCTTTTCTGACTCAATATCAAGCCACACTTATTGTTTTTACTTCGGCTGTGACTTTGTGTGTGTTCAGGTTGAGTTTGGCTGTGTTTCGCTGTGTATCGCTAAACAAGGAAATCACACCTCCACAGAGCTCAACGCGATTCACAACGTCCCGACCAATCGGAGCACACTGGGCTCACAGGGAGGGGGGGGCAAGAGCTGCAACGAGCCGTTTAGTGGAGAGAGTGAATACACATACTTTACAGAGATGCTGTATGCGAAACCAATGTGAGTTTGGAAAATTGCACAGTATAATTCTATTCTAGTAGACCTCAACAATGGAATTATGATCAGTGGAAATGGCCATGACATGGGACCTTTTAAATGAGGTTTGATTGCAGGATTTTAATTTGTAAAAGAGTATTTTCGTTCTATACTGTAGGCGTAGTGTATCTGTGAACGATCCCAAATACAATTCATTGTTTACATTGCGGCTAGTGCTAAACCAGAAGAAAAAACCCTTTTTCATTTTTAACTGGAAGTGGAAAGGGGCTGGGCTACATAAGGTGAATTGAGCCGACAAAATTAGACATGTTTTGTGTTTTTCCTGTTCCCTGCAGATGTCCAGCAGCTGGTGGTGGTTAAAGAAGAGCTTCTCCATGACCTGCAGGCGTGGAGCACCAGTCTGGACCAGGAGGACCCAGAGCCCCCCCCACACATTAAGCAGGAACAGGAGGAACTCAGGATCAGTCAGGAGGGAGAGCAGCTTCAGGACCAGGAGGAGGCTGATACCACCAAGTCCACTTTCACTCCTGACCCTGTGAAGAGTGAAGATGATAAAGAGAAACCTCAGTCCCCACAGCCTCATCAAAGACAAACTGAACACATGGAAACAGAAGCTGATGGAGATGACTGTCGAGGACCAGAACCAGCCAGTAACTCAGATCCAGAGAGCAGTTTACAACCAAAGACTGAGTTTGAACCTGACACTGGAGACTGTTCTGAACCTGACACTGAAGACAGTGCTGATTGGAAAGAGACCAGAGAACCTGCGTCAGGCTCAAACTCAATGAAAAATAGACATGAATCTGTCAGTGATCAACGACGTAGTGCTGAAAAGAAACAATTTGGGTGCTCTGTTTGTACGAAATATTTTACACAGAAAGGATATATTAAGAAACACATGAGAATCCACACAGGAGAGAAACCACACAGCTGCTCAGTCTGTAAGAAAGCTTTTTCACAGAATATAAATTTAAAGGCACACATGAGAATCCACACAGGAGAGAAACCACACAGCTGCTCAGTCTGTAAGAAATCCTTTTCAGAGAGTGGAGGTTTAAAAAAACACATGAGAATCCACACAGGAGAGAGACCATACAGCTGCTCAGTCTGTAAGAAAACTTTTTCACATAATCTAAATTTAAAGGCACACATGAGAATCCACACAGGAGAGAAACCATACAGCTGCTCAGTCTGTAAGAAATCCTTTTCAGAGAGTGGAGGTTTTAAACAACACATGAGAATCCACACAGGAGAAAAACCATACAGCTGCTCAGTCTGTAAGAAAGCTTTTTTACAGAATGGACATTTAAAGGCACACATGAGAATCCACACCGGAGAGAGACCATACAGCTGCTCAGTCTGTAAGAAAGCTTTTTCACATAGTGGACATTTAAAGACACACATGAGAGTCCACACAGGAGAGGAAATATACAGCTGCAATGTTTGTGACAAAAGATTTAAATGGCGTAGTGATTTGATAAGACACAAGTGTGTTGGTCGTCAGTCCTCACGGCTTAATGAAATTCAAACTGAGGATAACAGAGAGGCAGAGCGTCCAATCAGCAGCTCAGCTGAACACATGGCTACAGAAGCTGATGGAGAGGACAATGAATAAGTCTTAAATATGACAGTTCACACGTGAAAAAATCTGTCTGACTGGATAAACATTGTTGCATAACATTCATATAAGACTTAAAGGACACCTATCATGCTATATTTAAATTATATATAGGGCCATACCTATATAAGGTATATTTATATTTTTCTGTTTTCAAAATACCAAACAGAGTAGATCTCCGTCCTCTGTGTTTTATTATATTATTATATAGAGTCGTTATTCATTTGTTTTAAAGCTCAATAAATAACAAAGAAGACCTTTGACTGGCACTTTTCTAATTTTGTCCGGTAACGGATATCTTGAACTGAAACTCTGCCACACGGTCCCCTCGTTCCTTGGAAGAGGCGGAGAGGTGGGTGTTTGTCAACTGCTGGTGGACTAACCGGAGAGAATTATAGTGCTTGCCTCGACGGGGAGGGATTGCATTGAATTACAGCAGCGGGAGCAAAGGCTTGCCTCTGGGAGGGAGAAAAATAGCCACAGCGGAGAATAAACAGAAGGGCAACCATGCACGGGAAGTCTTCTTCGCTGCTTTTGTGGCAGACTACAGCGCCACTTACAGGCCTGGCATATGTACTACAGCGTCTCCAGCGCTTTCGAGCAGCAATGGCCGGCCGTGGCCCAACCCCACATTCCCCTGATAGGTGGAGAGTTGGCCCAATAGCCGTAGCGCCACCGTCCTGACATCAGGACAGTGTTCAAATCTGGATCAGTTTTTATCAGATCCGTTGCAGCCCCTTTTTTAGAGATTTGGGTATGGAGGAAAATTGAGAGTTGTGTTTTCTGACACTTGGTTAGTTCCCTGGAACACCGGGGACACATATTCATGTATAAAAGACGTACAAAAGTGCATTTTGCATGATAGGTCCCCTTTAAATGAACTCCATCTTTATCAACATGAGTGGACAATATGTTTAATGTTTTTGTCATACTGATTTATATGTTAACTGACTGTTGATGAACCTTTTTATTTTTGGATTGAGGGCTCCAAGTTTCCATGTAGAGATATAGGATGATTTGATGTATTGCAGGGCTCAACGCTAACTTTTAAAAGTGGTTGCCAGGCTGGCAACCAGGCATCAGCTTTTGGTTGCCAAAACTGAAAATACGGTTGCCATTTGTAGTCTCCTTATATTTTAAATAATTAAGATACTATACAGTTATACATCAACTTAATAATGAAAATGTGACACAAAAGAATGTTCAAATGCTTTACAATAAGTAAATAACACACTTATTTGAAAATTAAGTGGTAGTAAACTTATCCACCCTCAATTGCTGGTATACTAAATACCAGTAGTGCGGTTGTTCTTCACAGATCCCTCACAAATGAAATGCGCAAGTCACTAGTTTCTTGGTCATCCATTGTCTCCCTTTGAAATGTGGGTTTCCTTGACCTTTGTGCTGATCCCCACCATAGATCCATTGGCCCTTCAGCATTGGATTGGCCAGACTAATACATTTCTAATGTTAAATAAATGAAAACCATTCACAGTTAAGAATTAGATATTAATTATTAATGCTGTAAATTAACTTTAATATGTCTAACTATATTTAAAATGTGTTACCTTTTTATAGAAGTGATTATATTTGTATGACAATATTTTCCTCTGGTAAAGTTTCGTTTAGCACTTTTATTTTGGTAGTAACAAGATCGGGACTCTTATTTTGAAGGAACTTTTACCGGAAGTGAATGGACAATGGAACGGAGCAGAATGTACATCTATTTTGCCTCCCAAGACTTTACACATTTCCTCTTTGCTTTTCGTTAGGGTTCACCTTGCGCTTTATCAGTTGAATCACTTTGAACATTCGTTTGAGATGTTGACGGGTTGGCCAAACTTTTTACCCCACAGTCAAACAATTTAATTTGCTTCGCCATTTTTTGTAACACAAACACACGGCACACCGCGCACGGGAGTAAACTTGTATCACTTTCTGGCTCCGTAATCACACCAATGCACGTGCAACTTAAGTATCAGGTTCCGAATGGTCACAACAATAATGAAATATCAGTCTTAATGCAACAAATAATTTACATTTATCATACTTGACGGCTGCAAACCTTTTTTACACATATTGGTGCACATTGTAGCATAAACCACAAATATCAGCAAAAGAGGCAAAGTCAAAACAAGGTTCATTCTAATTATTTAGGTGCAAAACGCTCTAAGTTCTCATTAAAAGCTAATAGTCCGCTTCTCTGGTGCGCACCAGACGAGCTTGTTACATTGTTTCATTGTTCAGAAGGTTCGGTTTGCGTTCACACGGGCAAAACTCAAACGGACTATAAACTTTAAACATAAGTCATGCACATTTACTACGCCACTGAACATACTTACATTTAAATGTGTACTGCCTGGATTCAGCCATTTTCCGGCAAAGATTTTGGAAAATGATCTGGGACTGTGCACAAAGCATTGTGGGGCTTTTAACACCACAGAGGATACACATGTGCTTCCTCGAAATTTCCCGCAACTAAGGACTCAGTCCTCGGTACAATTCCAAGGATCCTGTACATTGGAACAGTCCTTCAGCGGGATTCGATGATGTAGTATCCTTGACATTGAGAAACACCCTTAGTGTCTTAATGCAAACGTTTTGTAAAGTGATGCTAGACCAAAAACGTGCGAGGAGAACCAGTGGAGAACTGGGCAGCTATCTTGGTGAGTGACCGGCGTTAGCTACAGAATGTTAGCTAACGTCACATCACAACATTGTAAAGTTAGCTATCATATATCAGGCTATAACTAAAGTAGCATTGATAATATAGTAACGTTACTGGCAGGACTGTTGTTATTGATCCATAACAGAAACTAATGCGCAAGTATCAGCCGTATCTCGCGTTACCTAATGCAAATCCACACTACGTTACGGTGCTGTACCGGAGGGGAGAGAGAGAGTAGGGAAGAAGGGGGGGAGAAAGATGTAATACGGTTTCCTGATAAACGTTTTGTTTTGTAGGTGCTTGTGTGGGGAATGCCAGCCCATGACCTCAGCTGTGGAGAGCATGTGCTGCAGGGAGGTGGATCCCTTCTGGGCCCTGGTGGAGAACCTCACCCCCAGACCAGACATAACATGCCTGACACTGCACCCAGGCTTTGAAGCATGCTGTCTGAATCCCTTTGTGCTACAGATAGCCTACATGAACTTCAGGCAGGAGCATGGCCCGCTTCAGGCCAGCAGACATGAGTATGTTTAGATTACAATTAAAAAGATAAATACTATTAAAGATAATGCCGTTGCTATTGACCCTGAGTGTTTAGCAGGTTTCAAAACCCAGAACCTGTAGATTATATACTATATAACACTTGTTGATGATGTTAACAAGGCTATCAAGTTTACCTGTAGATATTGTGTCCTATCCCCAGGCAATACCGCTACACAGCTTACAGGCAGGTCATCCGCTGGGCCTATGGAGTTCTAGGCAGGCACATTAGGAAGCCCTTACCCTCATGTGTTGTGTCTGCCATCAGAAGACAGTTCCCAGAAGAAGGAGGAATTTACAAAGGTTTTGAGTGGCCTCATTTTGGTGACGATCAATAAAATTAATCACAATCATAGTGTGTTCGCACTATGTGTTCGCATACACATGCATTTCCAAACATTTTGTCACAGGTCTCACAGAGTATAGGATAGTCTGCGGGAGTGTGCGCAGATATAATAAAATAGCAAAGCTTATATACAGGAAGGGCGGGAAGCTCAGAATATCTGTCTTCACACGGTCTCATATTGTTATTAGACACCTGCCTTGAGCTCAGAATAGGGAAGTTGTTGTGAGACTTTTGTGAAGAGGAGTAGCCTCAACATAGTCTGCCAAATCAGCTCTGTGGCCTTGAAGCGCTTGGGAATAAAAACCCACAGTAGAGTATGAGAAGAAAACGGCACATCTCAGGAAATGATATAGGTGTTTTAGACAATGTTATGAGACGCATTTGGTTTAGCATATAAGGTAACATAAGACATATAAGGTGAAATATGAAATTTCCACTACACTACCTATGCTGTAAATGTGGTATTTTTTCAATTTACACAAATAAACATTGATTGATTGATTGATAGATAGTGTCTTTTCATTAATAACCACCAAAATACGTTATTTGAACACTCCTCTCGATCGATTTACAAAAAAAAAATAGTATGGCCCGCCCTAATACACCAATGCAGTTTTTAAAGATATACATTTTTCAACGCAGAATCATTTACCAAATTACACCATATCCAATAATTTTACGAGTCAGAAAATGCTATCTGTTCATTGCAGTTATTGTTTATTGAATTAGATTACCATGACCTCAACATAATTATGTAGAGTACAAGTCCACAGCCAAGACAATTTTACTACTTCTTAGTTTTTGCAACAGTCTGTAAATATACACAACTTTATAATAAAATGCACACATTTTAAATATAAATAGAATATGTTTATATATTAATATGTTCATGTGTGGGGAATCTCACTGGACAGCAGCAAGGGAGACCTCTAAGCGAGCCAACAAGTTGGATGAAGAAGGTGTTGAAATTGCTGTGTGTGTAGGCATGGATTTCTTCTCAAAGGTTGGTTAAAAAATATTTGTAGATAATCTGAAGCCTTACCTTCAATATGATTTGTTCTCACTATTTTTTTTTTTTTTTTAAAAGCTTTAAATATGTATAGAGGAGAAATCTTTGCCTATCCGATGTTTCTCCAAAAAGAGTTCCAGAGTGCCTCATTTTTGGCAATGGACAAAGCACTACCTTTACAGACAAAATCTTGTGATGTGTTAATGAGCTGTCTCTGAAAATGTCACAGCAGAATCCACGATGTAGACTTTAAAGCTTGGATAAAGCGCTATAGAAGTACAGCATAAGTACGGTCCCGTGGAGTGTTTAGAGGGGTGAGGTTGAAAATGCATGGACTATTGGTTCCCCTATCATATGAGCCCTCATTACCCCTCCAAGTTCAGGTGAAATCTGTAGTGTAGTGGTGAATCCAAATCAGCGCACGGAAACGGCAGCACCCGCTCTAGAGAAAAAGGTCATCGTACCCATCAAATGGAGCCCAGAGGACAACAGAGTTTATGCGCCTGCAGTTAGCACTGCCAGCACTCAAAGGCCGGTGGTCTTTGACACGAAGGGGGACTGGGAGCGTGAGAAACGGCTCTATGTTCATTCTGTCACAAGGCACGCGAAGGAGCAAATAAAGAAGTAACAGGTAATGTAATGTAATTTGACCTGGCTTGGATGAAAGCCCACTCACCACGTCAAGGTGCAGGTCATGGGTGGGAAAAACAGTTGTGTGGGGCACTAAGACCAGCCACAAGGGAGTGTGTGTGTGTGTGTGTGTGTGTGTGGCACTAAGACCAGCGTCCAGCCACAAGGGAGTGTGTGTGTGTGTGTGTGTGTGTGTGTGTGTGTGTGTGTGTGTGTGTGTGTGTGTGTGTGTGTGTGTGTGTGTGTGTGTGTGTGTGTGTGTGTGGGTGTGGGTGGGGCACTAAGACCAGCATCCAGCCACAAGGGAGTCCACAAGGGAGTGTGGACAATCAGAAGCCAAAGCCAGACAATTTTTTCCTTTAGAATCTGCTGGTTTCACACTAATTTCCTGTGTTAAACCGGGAATGCCGTGCCAGATAAAGGCCAACTGCCTCATCCTTGGCGATCTCCTGGCAGGAAGTGGAAAGGGGGGCTGGGGCAGTGGAGGACAAGACTGCACTGCTCTCTCGTAGAGTCTCTGGTGACCTGGAGTAGCCCTCACTCAGAGACTCCATCAGGGCTGCAGCGTATGCTGAAGGAAGGAAACAAGTGATCACATTCAGTGATATTATAGATGCATCACACAATAAATAATATGTAGGGACCGAGTAAAACAGCTAACCGTATAATGGCTTCTCCTTGATAGGGCGAACTACCCAGCCACCTTTGCAGAACCTTGGGTAGCGAACTGCATAACGCACCTCACCATCACTGGTTCGAGCAACCTCTCTGCTGCTATTGTGGTTAATGTGCAGGGCTGCCATGAGAAGCCTGTAGAAAAAGCAGATTATGCAGTTCACAAGTTGTTTGTACATATGTGAATAAACTGTTTAACTGATAGCATTAGTCGGTTAAACTTCGTATTGTCCGTTAACGGTTAAATGGTTAATTATTAACATCCCTAAGCCGTACACATTCTTTCACCATCACATCATATTTACCTGCTGTACATCCCAAGGAAGGAGAACCCAGTGTGCTTTGGTGCAAAGTGGAGGATGAGGGAGTGAAATGCCTTCAGGGAATAGGTCTGATGCTGTGGAGACAACTTCCGGACATCCTTCACCAATGCTGTTCTCAAAGCCACCCTCTCCAGTTTAATGGCTGCAGTTGTTCCTGTACAAACACATATTTTGTTCTGATGTTACTAGAATTGTCTACATATGCATGTATTACCTACACTGATAAAGCACGATTGTGTGATACTATCAGGTGTTATTTATATAACGCCTTGTTAATGTGTTAGCACACTTTGGGTTATATATTGATGAGGGCTTTGGAACCAAAATAAACTAAGCACCAACAAGCACTTGTACGACTAAGATGTTTCAGCAACACAGTGTACAGAGTACGTTACCTGGTTCCAGCCACTCCTTGTCCCTTGCTTCTCCCTCCAGAGGTGGATGTGCACAGCAGGGAAATGCAGGAGTGCCGTGTTCATGGATGTCCTGAACATGATTCACCATACTTTGCCACTTGGCTTCCATCACATCTGGATCTCCATCAGGAGTGGAAGCTGCAGTCCAGTACAGGTGATTGATGATGGCTGGCCTCCACAGCTTCAGGTCCTCACACTCCCTCTCCTTTGCAGCAGCATCCAAAGCTTTCCCTAGACCTGTTTCACAACAGAAACAAAATGTTAAAAAATAAAATGTAATTATAAACAAATTTCAGCTTAATCAAACCTACCAACATCAAGATACATACTTTTACCAATATGCCAGATAAGCAAAGAAACAACTCCTCCCGCACCCACTTGGCAACCTAAAGAGTGAAACACAACACCTTAATTACTTACAAACTAGTAAGAAAATGTAGATTTTGCTGTTAATATGGTGCGCCAAGAATCTTTGTGTGTACATATGTCTGTTCGTTCTTGTGTGTCTTTACCTGGCAATTTCGGTCCGTAATAAGGGCTGAAACTTGCATGTGTTGCTCCTTAAGAAGTCGATGCTGCGTTTCAGACCCTCTAGTTCACACCATGTGCTGCTTGGGACCTCTGAGCTCTGTAAAACAACATTATGCAGTCATATCACTAACCGTGTCACATCAGACGAAAGCACATCTGATTTGTGTGACTGATAACGTTAACTTACCTGGACAAGTTGAAGATCCAAAACCTTGTTTATTCTGTCCTCGATCAAGGAGTAGGTGCCATATTTGGCACAATGGCCAGGAGAGTCTGACCTATGAGTGTCAAAAACAGTTTAATTCAGACGTTAAAGCCCAAAAAACAATGCAATGTAGTTATTGTAAGTTGCTTTGGATAAAGCTAAATGAATGTAATTTAAATATTGTTTTGACCTCTTTCTGATATCAATAATACAAGCTGAAGTGTTCTACCTGCAGTCACCAGAGAGGATTAGCCCACCCCCCATCTCCTTCAGTTCTCGGATGATCCCAGCCTGCTCATTTTGCCAGGCCTGCACGATAGTAGGGATTGTGTACAGGCGTTGATGGCGGAAGAAGGTGCCGACACTGATGCACTGAAGCCCTAACAGTTTCAACATCCGTATTGTCTGGGTAGCCATGCAACCTGAGAAGTGGATGGCCCCACTCAGTAACAGGTTGCAGGCTGGCATGTTTCTGTACAGCATTGGCTGGTTCTGCCAAAAATGCTCATACCCACATGCTGCACATACCTAAGAGATGTGAAAAGCAGAACATTGCCAGTACAACTCTTAGTCAGTCAAAAATCAATTATACCATAAAACTAATGAAGTATAGACACAGTGAATTGATAAAACATAAAAATAAAATAAAACAAACATTTACATACAGGTTATGATACAACCTTTATTTTTACATCAGTGGAATTCACACATATCCTCTTACTTGTTTTATCTTTATATATGTTCCCTCTTGCTGCTCCACATTACCCTGGGTTTCCCCACAACAGGAAGGGCAAATGGGGAACAAGGACATCAGCTGGGTTTGGCACACAATGAACTTGTCAGCAGCACTGAAAAAAAACAAAAACACTTGTTATTTCTGACTGACACAATTTGGTAATACACATCATCTAAAATGAAAAGAAGCCTTACTTGAGATCAACATTAGTTTGCTGCAGTGGCTCTTTTGATGGTTCCTCGTCAGACGACTCGCTCATCATTTCCTCCTCTGGGCTCCATGGCATATCCCCAGGGTGGTCCATGGTTACAGAAGATGACTCATCATCACTGTGTGCAGGACTGGGCAGTGGAGATTCTGTCTGACACCCCACACTGACCATCCTGGGCTGTACCTGGACAGCTAGGATAAAAAGATATATATTATATAATTGTGCCTGCCATAAACAACAGCCCTGCCATACAATCTACCTTTACAAAGCTTATGTTCAGGTTTTGTTGACATTCGGGCTGAGATGTTTTAATTCATTTATATGTTAATTATTGAGGTCATAGCAAGTCTTGGAGTTGTAACAGCCTGCATCATACTGAGATGTTTTTCTAAACATGTACAAAAACTATGCAGAGTCTTTACCGCGTTTTGATGTAAAATGGGCGCGCTACTTCTGTGTTACATTAGTCCAATGTAACGGAAAAACAACTAAAGAAAAACTAAATAGTAATAATAATAAAATGTCTCCACTGATCTGTGTTGTAAATGTGATTTCTGTATGATTCCAATCGCTTTTTATAGTCAAAATCAGCAAATTGGCCGAGCTCCGCTTCAACTACATGGGAGCGATGAGGAGTGAGGCAGGGACGAGCTCTGCCTCACGTAAGCCCACAGTAACTAGCTGGAGCACGGGCACTAATGTAGCGCGGGCACTTATTTTGTGAGCGCGCTCAAGCCAGTTACTGTGGGGTGAGGTGAGGCACAGATGAGCTCTGCCTCACCTCAGAATATGTCACCCCACAGAAACTGGCTGGAAAGCGGGCCCTAAGCGCATGCCTGCACCATCTCACTGTATGTCACCAATGTAATGTTTGTAGATCCCTTTATTACATTTATCCTCGCCATCCATAGTCTCTAAATAACTTATTTCACGTATATGATATTTAGGCCCGCTGGTCTCATCATACAACGGCAATGAAAAAAGCACCAGAGGAGGCAGCCATAACCTCTGCCGCACTGAAGGGGGCGCACGTGAGCCCACAGGTTCTTGTTGCTACTGTTATTCTACGCAGAGACGGTAGACGCAAACAACAAGCTAGACTTTTGAAACTAGAGGAAGATAAGGAGGACTTTTACAAAAATGTAATGGAGATTGTTGTCCAGAAGGATAGCATGGACTTCATCTTCAAGTCAAGGTAAGACCCCTATTTAGAGAGAATGGACGTCCATTCTCGGGAGACGTCTGACAGTGGTGCGGTTACCCAAAGTGACAGACCTAATTTTACCTCTATTTAGAGGCAATGGACTTCCACTCTCGGGAGAGCCCCAAACGACGGACTGTAAGCAGGGTCCCACACTCAAAGATACCCAGAGATCCAGGGTGATGCACATGGCTTTCTTACCCAGGAATGAGTGTGTGAAACCTGGGGAACATGTACAGGAATCTGTCCATTTCATCCACATTTGACTCATGAAATGTACAGCAGAGTCACTGCTGTAAGCAGGGTCCCACACTCACAGGCAGAGATCCAGGGTGATGCACATGGCTTTCTTACCCAGGAATGAGTGTGTGAAAGCTGGGTAAAAGTGCTGTGAATACAGGGAGACAGCCATGTCCATTTCATCCACATTTGACTCATGAAATGTACAAGAACATAAGTACAGCAGAGTCACTGCTGTAAGCAGGGTCCCACACTCACAGGCAGAGATCCAGGGTGATGCACATGGCTTTATTACCCCGGAATGAGTGTGTGAAAGCTGGGTAAAAGTGCTGTGAATACAGGGGGGGAGAGTGCAGCAGCAGCAGCAGCAGCAGCAGCAGCAGCAGCAGCAGCAGCAGCAGCAGCAGGCTGTGACCCAGAGAGAGCATCTCCTTCCAGCACCTCGCTCAATCCCACCCAGAGTTGACAGGCTGCTGCTTACAGAGTCACTGGTCCCACACTCACAGGCAGAGATCCAGGGTGATGCACATGGCTTTATTATCCCGGAATGAGTGTGTGAAAGCTGGTTAAAAGTGCTGTGAATACAGGGGGGGAGAGTGCAGCAGCAGCAGCAGCAGGCTGTGACCCAGAGAGAGCAGCTCCTTCCAGCACCTCGCTCAATCCCACCCAGAGTTGACAGGCTGCTGCTTACAGAGTCACTGGTCCCACACTCACAGGCAGAGATCCAGGGTGATGTACATGGGTCAGAAAAAGTCTAAGTTAACTTTTGGAAGAACCATAGAAAAGGGTGAAAATTGATAAAATGTATCCGAAAATAGTGTCTCTTAAGGCGGGTAGAGTCCCCTGACAACTCCCCTTACATATTTTAGTTATTTTCTGCTACCAAGATACTTTAAGATACACCTTGATGTACGCAACACTTAACAAAGGGTATAATATGAAGTACTTGGTAGGAATGGGGTTTTCTTTAAGGGGTGCAAAACTTTGGAACTGGGTAAAATATTCATTAATTTGTAATGAATAGAGTTTCTTTTCTTTTTGATTTTCAACATACTATTTTGTACACAATGACTTTTCCATATTTTCTGACAAACTATACTTTTGACTTGTTCTGCAAAATCTTGACAAACTATTACTTATTCTTAAATTTGACCTTTTGCTGCTTGGTTGGAAATGATAGATGAAAAAACTACAACGCCTACTTTTCAGCTTTTATACACAAAAGTGTATCTTTCAGTAACTTTCTCAGAGAATTTAAACATAAATCTGTCAAATGTTCAAAATAGCCTTCACTGAAATAGCCTCAAAATCACAAACTGCCATTAAGAGTCAGAATCCTAACAAAATCTACTCAAACAGAGTACTTCATGGTAGTGGTCAGCTTTTTATACACAAAGTGTATCTTTCAGTAACTTTCTGAGAAAATTAAGCATAAATCTGTCAAATGTTCAAAACAGCCTTCACTGAAATAGCCTCAAAATCACAAACTGCCATTAAGAGTCAGAATCCTAACAAAATCTACTCAAACAGAGTACTTCATGGTAGTGGTCAGCTTTTATACACAAAAGTGTATCTCTCAGTAACTTTCTCAGAGAATTTAAGCATAAATCTGTCAAATGTTCAAAACAGCCTTCACTGAAATAGCCTCAAAATCACAAACTGCCATTAAGAGTCAGAATCCTAACAAAATCTACTCAAACAGAGTACTTCATGGTAGTGGTCAGCTTTTATACACAAAAGTGTATCTCTCAGTAACTTTCTCAGAGAATTTAAGCATAAATCTGTCAAATGTTCAAAACAGCCTTGTTTCACTGAAATAGCGTCAAAATCACAAACTGTACAGTGAACTGGAGAAATTACAGCACAGAGTTTTCTACTACGACACAGAGAGTATAATCTATGTGACAAGACAGGGGCAGTCTCCAGTACTTTGATGGTAGTGGACAGCTTTTAAAAAGAAAAGTGTATCTTTCGGTAACCTTTTGAGAGAATTAAGCATAAATCTGTCAAATGTTCAAAACGGTCTTCACTGAAATAGCCTCAAAATGACAAACTGCCATTAAGAGTCAGATGCTTGACGAAATCTCATGGTAGTGGTCAGCTTTTAAAACATAAAAGTGTATCTTTCGGTAACTTTTTGAGAGAATTAAGCATAAATCTGTCAAATGTTCAAAACTGCCTTGTTTCACTGAAATGGATAAATGTATCCGAAAATAGTGTCTCTTAAGGCGGATATAGTCCCCTGATAACTCCCGTTACACTATTTCTGACTCTGGAGGAATGTAAGTTAACTTTTGGAAGAACCAGAGAAAAGGGTGAAAATGGATAAAATATATCCGAAAATAGTGTCTCTTAAGGCAGGTAGAGTCCCCTGACAACTCCCCTTACATTCATCCAGAGTCAGAAAAAGTCTCTACGTTATCTTTTTGGGAGAACCAGAGGAAAGGGGTGAAAATGGAGAAATTGTATCCGAAAATAGTGTCTCTTAAGGCGGGTAGAGTATGGGAATTGAACGATAAACCGATCACTGTAAATGAAACGCGGAGAGAAGCAGCAGTGCAAATCGTTAAGTCTATTACCTTGTATGCACTACGACACTAACTTGGTAAAATGTAATGTGTTTTTTCTGAAAATGTGTTGAATGTTGTGTTTTCAATTAAACAACCATTACAAAATGAAAATGTGTTTTATTTTTTTCTTGCTTTCATATATAGTAATAGTATTGTAAACGAAACATTTAAAGTGTATCATGTGCTCTATATATATATATATATATATATATATATATATATATATATATATATATATATATATATATATATGGCACGCGTTGCATTGTGGGTAGCTTGTGACGTCACTGTGTGTGAAAGAATTGCGCATTGTTTAGAGCGGTCATAAAGTGTTGAATCGCTCAAATTTGAAACTGTTTCAATCTGTCACCTGTCAGAATCGAGACGAGGCAGTGCATTGAATCGCGTGAATGGACCGCAAACCAGTCAACTGATTCATTCGAGAAATGAAGCAGTTGCTGCTTCGGACGTCACATGTCACGTGATTTGAAGCAGTTGCTGCTTCGGACGTCATATGTCACGTGATTCGAAGCAAGCTTCGAAGCACTGCTTCTATGGAATAGGAAGTCCAGGGTTGAAGCTCCGTTCGAAGCTTCAGTGTCAAACTGCCATCACTAGTCACAGCCACAGTCAGGTCGAACCGGATGACTGCGGGGCTAACGGTTCGTGTCGCTACCAGTCCGCTGACATGGCGCGTCAATCAACGGTAAGTTTTGCCCATTACTTGCCCAGTATTACTTTGAATATTATTATTGTGATTGAGGATTAAATCCGCTTTGAAGACCACCGTTTTATATCATGCAGTTTAGCGGCAAAATAACGTCAGTTAGCCAGCTAACGCTAGCTTTGTTGAGTTTATGCTAGCTAAACAAGTAGAGGTTGTAGTCTACAGCAGTAATTAATATATTATAGCCTACTGCTTTGGCACTAAAGGTTGATAACCGTTTATGAAAATAAAACCAATTGAACTGTACTGAAATAATGACAAGTTTTATAATTGTCTTGGGCTCCTGCTGTGTTTTTAAAGCCTTTGTAAATTATCCATGCTATTTTCTATTTAGAACTAAGACTTCAGAATCTTAAAATCCCTTGACGTTTGTATGCAATTGTGCTAAATTCAACTCTGGAATCAAGTAAATATTAATATGTTTGCATGACATTAGTTATTTATATTTTGCCATCACTTAATTATACGTTTAATACATTTAAGTCAAGCTAAGGTACATGTGATGGTAGCTAGTTAGTACTCTTACCTGTGATGCCTCCTCCAAACAGCATAATAACCAGACTGTATCATTACAACTAAGTACCAGTTCTAGATCCTTGACTTTTGACAAACAATTCAAGAGACAAAATCTATTTAAAGACCAATCTTTATTTGAAGGTGCCTCTTAACCTGAGATATTAGTTATACAGTAATATTATTGGCAATCTAAAAAAACTGAGCAACTCAACAGTCAACTTTATATTTCTTATTGTCTAAAGCATTTATTATTTTCATTTTCCCCCTCTCATATCAGTGTGGACGGATTGAGACAGCGTGGTGTCCAGAGAGCTGCTGAGACTTCAGGGAGAAACCTCCGTGTGATGGACGTCCTGTCTGTTGGTTTGGAGAGGACTGAGGGTCTTTTCTCAGCGAGGAGGACCAGGCCTGATGGAGGAGCCCATGCTGGGCAAAGCTGATACCACAGGCCTAGTCTGTCACTTTATTTGACTAAATGTGTTTACTTATACATTTAATAGGTTTACACCTTCTGTCCATATGTGCTTTTTATTTAAAACATTTTTGATTAACTTTTGGTTCACATTTCAATAAATTGTATTTGCACTCCTTTTGTCCATTATTCTTACTGAAAATGTTAGATTACTGAAGATTGGCCCCATTTATTTGTGATGTTGCAAACTCTGCGGTGCAAGGTACAAGTGATGTGAAGCTCATAAAGTGAGGCAAATAGAAATAATCAGCTGATGGAGTGTAGATGTGGAAATAGATGCATCCCATCAGCTGACTATGTTTTTCGCCACACTTTATAAGCCTGACTATAACCACCCCTTCTCTGAGGTGCAGGCAGCGTCACAAACAAATGATGGTCCTGGTAGACTACAAAAATATTCGGTGTGCAGATCTTTGTTTTCACAATAAAAGTAGTTTCTTAGTGAATGTCCTGTACTGGTCTTAAAATCTCATAACATCAGCTTTTAATGTTCCTCGTGGATGTTCTTCTTGACCCTCAGAGAAGGAGAAAATGTTGAGTCGTGTCTTTCAGGCATGTCCTTTCCTAACAAAAATGACAGGAAACATAAAACATATTATTGCAGAACAAGTGTGTTATTTATGAAAGAGGTGTGTTTAGGGGCTGTTGATATAATTATATTTTAATTGTAATCAGATTATGAATGAACAGTATGAAATTCATCAACATTGAAATATATTTTATTATCAAAATAATATTTAACTGTTATCAAAACGTAGTGCAACTGTAGAAGCTTGCTCTGTTGTCTCACTGAAAGAATCACTTTTACCACGTTTTTTCAGACAATATTGAGAGATAAATAGTAGCAGTTCTCACTATGTGTTGTCCCACACTGTTATGAATCTCTGGATAAATTCTGGCACTGTTTCTGTAGGGCCCTGGATGCAAGCCATCACTTGGGAAAAATCAGTGTGGGTTTTAGCACATGCTTGGATAGCTTTGGCTGCGTCAGTGTCTAGCCACTGAGTGAGGGACTGTGATACGGGCCAATCTCCTGCGTCTGTGCACACTGGAAATTTAAACTCATCTTTGCACGTGGGCCATTCTGCCTTGTATGTGAGGACGATCAGCTGTTTAACATCATGCACTAGACAGTTGTACACCATACACACATTAGTCAGCCATGATAGATACTCATCTGGGTTTTTAGTGGGGTTGGGAGCGTGTCTTGTGACATCGATAACCTCTGAGGGAGTCCATGGTTTATATACCGGGACTTGTCCTTTCAGGATTTCTGAAAAAATTAGTGCTTCTTTGTTGGTGATTTTAACATCCATGTTGACAACCCCCAGGACAGAGGGGCTAAAGAACTGTTTTGTGTTCTTGATAGCTATGGACTGACTCAGCATGTGACGGAGCCCACGCACAATAAGGGGCACACTCTGGACTTAATTATCTCAAAGGGTCTGAATATCTCTAAGGTTGTGGTGACTGATGTTGCACTCTCTGACCATTCCTGTGTTTTCTTTGAGAGCTCTATTTCTGTTCACAAAAATGTTCAGAAAGAGGTAACCACAAAGCGATATTTAACTGAAAACGCTAGGGAAATGTTTACTCAGAATTTTTCTTCCACACTTGCCCCTGCTAACATCTCAGTAAATGAGCTAGTAAATCATTTTAATTCAAAAATTAAAAATGTTATAGATGCCATTGCTCCAACTAAGGTAAAGGAAGTGTCTGTTAAGAAAATATCTCCATGGAGAAAGGCCATGACCGTGAGAACAGAAAAAAGCGAATGTCGAAAAGCTGAACGCAGGTGGCGAAAAACAAATCTCCAGGTTCACTTTGAAATCTATAAAGAGAGACTTGGCCTTTATAATTTGGAATTGAAAAACGCACGACAATCGTTCTTCTCTGACATCATTAACAAAAACAAAAACAACGCACGTGCCTTATTTGCTACCGTCGACAGACTAACTAACCCCCCAGTGTCAGTAGCCTCTGAATTTCTATCCACCAGGGCGTGCAATGATTTTGCCTCCTTCTTCACTGACAAAATTCAGAAAATCAGACAAGCAGTCAGTGCCTCTGCATCAGGAAGAGCAAATGTGTTGTCTCTGTGTCCACTTAACATCAATTCAAACACCATGACACAATTCCATCAGATTAATGATAAAAACCTAGAGGACATTATACAACTTCTGAAATCCTCCTCCTGCTGCCTTGATATTATTCCAACAGGATTTTTTAAAGATGTTTTGCCTTGCATGGCCTCAGATCTACTTCATATAGTAAACAAATCTCTCCACACAGGTATTTTTCCACAGGCCCTGAAAACTGCAGTCATTAAACCGCTCTTAAAAAAGAATAATCTAGATGCTTCAGTAATGAACAATTACAGGCCCATATCAAACCTCCCATTTCTAGGTAAAATCATTGAAAAAGTTGTTTTTCAACAGTTGAGTAATTTCTTGCATTTAAATAACTGTTTGGATGTGTTCCAGTCAGGCTTTCGTCCAAACCACAGCACTGAGACTGCTCTTGTAAAGGTCTTTAATGACATCCACTTAAACACAGACAGTGGCAGAACTTCAGTGTTAGTATTATTAGATCTCAGTGCTGCGTTTGACACTGTTGACCACAACATATTACTAGACCGACTGGAAAACTGGGTGGGACTTTCGGAAACAGTTCTAAATTGGTTTGAATCCTACTTAAAGGACAGAAACAACTTTGTTTCTATAGGTAAATACACATCTGAGTTGACAAATATGACATGTGGGGTACCTCAAGGCTCCATCTTGGGGCCTCTTCTCTTTAACGTCTACATGCTACCACTGGCTCAGATAATGAAGAAAAACAAAATAAGTTACCATAGCTATGCGGATGACACACAAATGTATGTAACAATTTCACCAGGAGACTATGCTCCAATTCAAACACTGAGTAAGTGCATTGAACAAATCAATGACTGGATGTGTCAGAACTTTCTCCAATTAAACAAAGACAAAACTGAGGTAATGGTTTTTGGAGCCAAGGCAGAACGTTTAAAAGTTAGCGCTGAGCTTCAGTCTGCAATGTTAAAAACAACAGATAAAGCCAGAAATCTAGGTGTAGTCATGGACTCTGACCTGAGTTTCAACAGTCATATTAAAACAGTTACTAAATCAGCCTACTATCACCTAAAGAATATATCTAGGGTTAAAAGACTAATGTCACAGCAGGATTTGGAAAAACTTGTCCATGCTTTTATCTTCAGTAGACTCGACTACTGTAATGGTTTCTTCACAGGTCTCACTAAAAAATCTATTAGAAAGCTGCAGCTGATTCAGAACGCCGCTGCTCGAGTCCTCACTAACACTAAGAAAGTGGATCACATCACTCCTGTTCTGAAGTCTTTACACTGGCTTCCTGTGTGTCAAAGAATAGATTTCAAAATACTGCTGCTGGTTTATAAAGCACTGAATGGTTTAGGCCCAAAATACATTTCTGACCTCCTGCTAAATTATGAACCATCCAGATCTCTCAGGTCTTCAGGGACTGGTCAGCTTTCTGTCCCCAGAGTCAGAACTAAACATGGAGAAGCAGCGTTCAGTTATTATGCTCCAAATATCTGGAACAAACTCCCAGAAACCTGCAGGTCCGCTGCAACTCTGACTACTTTTAAATCCAGGCTGAAGACTTTTCTTTTTGTCGCTGCTTTTAATTGAACTATTCACATCTTAGACTGCACTGTAACTTTTATTCATGTATTTTTTTTCTTTTAATGTTTATTTTATTTGCTTTTCTTTTTAATGACTGATTTTAAATGCCATTTTCTTAATGTCTTTCATTTTTTGTAAAGCACTTTGAATTGCCTTGTGTTGAAAAGTGCTATATAAATAAACTTGCCTTGCCTTGCCTTGCCTTGCCTTCTTTCTGCGCTGCACTATGTGTGTCTCGCTCTAGCGCTGCGTGTGCCGCCTGTCTTGTGACCCTTTTTTCCTTGAGTGCCTCTAAGAGAGCAGGAGGGCTTCGTGCTGGAGATGGCTCTCCTGAATAATCAGAATTCTCACCTTCGCTAGTCTCACCTTCGCTCTTGTGATAGGACATGTCCTGTAAAACTGCGTTCTTCTCTGCGTGTGCGTCTAGTATTTCTTGTTCCCTTCTCTGTACTTCTACCTGTCTGTCGTTTATGATAGCTGCCGCTCTCATTAGCAAGTCATTATCTGAGTTTCTGGCAATAGGATTTGGTTCATTTGTGTCTGTGGTGGGGATCACTTCGGGGCAGAGAGTTACAGTGTGCTCTTTGACCATGCTCTGTGTCAGTGGGACCCCTGCGTCTGCCAAGATGCTAATCACTTGGGACGGGAGGGGAGCTTTGCCCTGGCGCTTAAGCCAGTCAAACATTACAGCTTTAGCTATGGCCGCTACATCTTTGCCATGCCTCTCTTTTATTTTGGACATGTTCTCTGCTCTGACGTCAAAAGCGGCTTCTAAGCTAAGCAAGTGACAACCCGCAACACATTTGGAAACATTATCAATCAGCGTTCTGAGCTCACTGGAGCCCCACTCGCAGTCACCTCCACTTTCACTGTTTTTGTCATGAAATCCTTTTCTGTCTCCCACAGACATCCACGCTCTCACACATTCTTTCATGTACACTGTGTCCCAAGAGGGATTCGGTTCATCATCCACAATTTGAAACGCTTGCCATAGCACACTCATGTTAAAAGTGCCTGTGTATGGCCATTCAAACGGGTTTTCCCTCTCTGAATGTTCAGCGCTGTAAAAGGCATCACATGATTCCAGCCTACAGCTCTGCCGACTATCCTGGACGGCATATTTGGGGAAAACATGTGTGTGTAGTTCTGGTTGCCTGTTGTGAATTGTGGAGGGTGCACTGGTCTAGCTTGGGTCTGTCCTTTATTGTGTGTTTGTGGCTCGGGTGTGGACACATGATTACCCATTTTTATGGTTAGTACAAGAAAATCAACACTGCAATTTGGACAAACAAACATGAACTCGCAATAAATACCAGCGTGACAGCAAAGTTCATTCAGCTCAATTTAGTCCGAATTAAGAGGTTTCAGAGGGGGTAGGGAATTATAGAAATGGAGCACCTTGACTCGCGCGTCCACCCTTGTACAAGTGCTAAGATCGTGCCTGAAGAACGTCCAAAAGCGATAACTAGCTTATCCTCTTGCGACACCACTACTCTATTCTAGTGGCGCTATGATCCCCCGACCAGGAGAACATAGACTTTTTTCCGCTACCCTTTCTCTCCAACAACAGCACAGT
Organism: Pogonophryne albipinna; assembly: GCA_028583405.1. Lineage (NCBI taxonomy): Eukaryota > Metazoa > Chordata > Actinopteri > Perciformes > Artedidraconidae > Pogonophryne > Pogonophryne albipinna. The sequence continues at coordinate 37,384,566 of CM053247.1, read as the reverse complement.
TAACTGTAGTCCTACACGACCAGCCTATACACCCGCCATCGAGTTCATCGCAACAATGAAACACAGTTTTGTTCTACACTTGCTTGCCACTGCCCACCCGTGATCAATTAGCCTATAATTTTATGTATGCACCCCGGACCGCCACCAGCTGCTCCAGCAACGTAGGGAACACTTCCAAGCAACGTAGAGAATGTTCCTCCAGCAGAGTAGAGAGCTGTGGCGCATTGGGTGATGCACGCACCTCGCGCTGCCCCGGCCTTGCCAGCAATGTAGAAGACGGTCACAAACAACGAGTGCTTTTAGACCATCTCATTTTTAATAGAGACGGCGGTGGTGTGAGTTAAAGATATAGACAAAAGGCTGTGATTTTCTTCCTCTCCGCTGCACGGCTGCAGCCACCCAGACACGGGGGGATATTTACACACACACCCGCGGCTGCTTCTGCAGCCCTGCTGACAGAGGCAATGGGGGGAAATATCTCGGGCTGCTTATTTTTAACTGATGTGTTGGCCGCTGAAACCCCCAGAATTCGGCGATTCGTTCAATACAAATCTTTACATTGCTTTCAAACAGAAGTTCCACTTTACTGATGCTTTTCTTTAAGGTCACTCTGAAGATGAGCTGTGCGTGCTTGTATGGTACTTCCGTCCCGAGCAGCATACACAGAGGAAATCAGCAAGGATAAAAATCCCCAGATACTGATTCCCTGGTTTTTTTTTTTATCCCCAAATGTTCATTAACCAAAAACGAAATACAGCCGCTCAGCTTCACAGATAATTTTAGGATACCGTCAATCACAGATTCTGTTAAGGCAATGTCCAAATGTGGATTTGAAATTACACTTACCAGTCTCTGAAGATTTGTTGGTATCCTGCCGACGACGCCAATTTGTGGAGGAAACTTCTGTGTAGCAATGCAATGGGAGTCACCGACTCATGAAGGAGACACGGGACGAGCAGGAGTTCTGATGTCAAACACTGATATTTAATACAAGCATCGGCCGGAGAAATTCACATCACAAGTCACACAGTCAAAGGTTCTGACTGCACGGCTGGTTTGCCATGTCAAATCTGATCAGCCTCGCATCTTGGTAGACCTTTTAACTAGTTTACAGAGAGTCAAATCCACATATTGGGGATGGGCGTAAACCATGGTGTAAACACATCTGCAGACACAGGAGATGTCTCTCGCATCTCTGGAGCTTAGAAGCTAGCGTTCTCACACTCGCAAAACCTCCCTATGCCCTGTAGGTCAAGCTGTAAAACCTAGTATCAACATACGACTGCATCAACACATTCCTTACGGGAGATTAGAAGCAGGGATGGTCGTACATGTCAACACACAAAATAAGGTTAAATGTCTAGGAGTAAAGACAAAATGAATCCCTAACAGGATCCTCCCGCTGTAACTCTTTTCAGTGGCCCAACTGCTTTGCATTTCATCTCCTCCTTTACAGTCTCTTTGCTGTTGCATGGAGGGCGTATTCTGCTCTCATGTCCCACACCCTGCTATTGTGCCAAATCTCGTGGCTCAGCTTGGAACTTCATGTCCTGTGGGGGACCGATGAGATTATGCCTCTTTATGTCAGCTGGTTTTGGTTCTGGATGCCTCAGGTGGAGATGGTTCTGGATGCAGTCTCGTCGTTGTTGGTTCAGCTCTGGTTCTCGGTCTGTTTGATGGAGGAGGAGGAGTCTCCTGTGGTGAGGTCTTTTGTCTGCTTGGAAGATGGGGTCGTAGCGGTCTGACAGGCAGAGAGAGAGAGAGAGAGATCTCGGGACGCATTACCTATAGATAATTCTAACACACTGAGGTAAAATAAATCCAATCTTTCCCACTCTATTTTCCTAAACATACTATCTGTCTTAGATGTTGAATGCCATCTTAAACACAATTAATGTCTCCTAATAATGTTACCATATCCCTAAACATTGCTTTCCACTGTAGACAGCGTCTGACAGAAAACGTCACTTGCACACTTTTGGCTGTCTGTGGAGACCGAGTTCCCCCACCTCGTCAAAAAGGCTGTAAAAGTGCTCATTCCCTTCACCTCCGCCTACCTGTGTGAGTGCGGGTTTTCCGCATTGACATTGATAAAAAGCAAGTACCGGTCAAGCAGGGGCGGATCTACCGGTGTCGCAACTGCCACCCTTAAAATAGCCTTGCTACCCCAGTTGGCAGCTTTATTTTGAAATAAAAGTTGTGGCTCATCGGACATATGAGAGAAAATCCCTAATGTCCAAGTGCAAGTGAATGCAGCACAAGCCTTGTAACCCCTCCCCCGGCCATGGCGCGAGCGTGGAAATGTGATTGGCGGCTCTAAGGCTATCGCTATTGGGTTAAGGGCGAAGCATGATGTAGTCTGCGCCCCACTGGGTCCGCCCGGCGCTAGAAGCACAGACACACCTGCTCAATAACACCCCCTGCCTGTTGTGCCATGCGTAATGACGCATCAACGTCCCTGGAACATAGCAAAACATGCCTATCTTCCAGACGGGGTGAAGGCTGGGAACAATACATACCGGCCGCTGTGAGAAAGTAGAGACGAAGGTCCCACCTTGCCCAGCGATCATAGAGGGGGAACAGCAGCTCTCTGCGTGTCAGACAGGTAGGAGAGCGCACAGCTGGATCCCTGACGTCACTCACTCTAATCAGGCACTCCGTACAAAGTGTGTCAGAGGAAAAAGGAACATCCCTCCTATAAGAGGGAAAAAGGGCCGCTCTCCGCGTGCCGAGAGGCAGGAGAGAGGCGCACAGCTGGCTCCCTGACGTCACTCACTCCGACAGGACACCCAGTACAGGGTGTGTCAGAGAGGAAAGTGAGACATCCCTCAAATAAAAATGAATACATGAACCGGGGGAAGACCAAGATGCAGCAGTGCAAATATCTTCCACTGACATTCCTCCGTGCAAAGCCGTGGAGGAGGAAATTCCTCTGGTGGAGTGCGCCTTGATATTCTCCGGGGGCTCCACCCCAGAGGAGACATATGCCTGTGACACAGCCTCACACAGCCAGTGTGACAGCCGTTGTGCAGACAGAGGTTGCCCGATCGAGCGCTCTCTATAGTGCACAAACAGGCGCTGAGAACGGCGCCAGGCCGCCGTGCGCGCCACATAGCAAGACAGCGCGCGCACAGGACAGAGGAGATGAGACGTGGCTTCTTCCTCCGACCTGTAAGGAGCGGGGAATAAGCCAGCCAGGGTGATCACTCTTGACCTAACAGAGTTGTGATGACCTTAGGCATGAAGCCGTGTTAGGGCGTAAAACAGCTGAACTGCCATCTCCTTGGATCCGGAGAGCTGACGGAGCCACAGAGAGAGCAGACAAATCACTCACCCTTTTCTCTGATAGAGCCAAAAGTAGTACTACTTTGGCTGAAAACAGTTTTAGGGGAACCTGATCAGGTTCAAATGGGGCTTTGCTTTAGTGCGCGTAACACCAAAGCCAAATCCCACTGAGGCGCCAGTGTGCGTGACACAGGTCTGAGTCTCCATACTCCTCGCATACAACGGCTGCTGCGTTCTGCGAGCCCCTCGGTTAAATTTGCCGGGAATATACATTGCTCTGATGGAGAGCAACGTGTGTGCGCACCCAGAACAGCAGCCGCCTGGCTGCGTTCAGAAGCTGCGCAGATCGTACTCCTCCCTGGCGATTGAGGTAGGCTGCTTCCATAGCCGTGGCCTGTTGTCTCTGCAAATCAACACATGTTTGATTGTACCGCAACGGGGCGACTCCCCCGTTCTTTTCCGAGATTTTGAAAAATAGCGGGAGTAAACAGCGCAAGACACTGTTCCTGGGATAACGGGAGTGTTTCTTGTATCCCATAGAACTGCTGGGGGGGGAGAGGCTTCTCTGTGATGTGCCGTAATGGTCGTCATGGTGACGAGCCACGCCATCGCCGCTGCCCGTGAGGCAAAAGGGCTGCGAGGGAGTTTCCACACGCTGCATTTCACTCCGTCTCTCATCGTGAGGCGCGTACACGCCCAGAGGATGAGAGGTGTGTGTATGCTGTCCACACGAGGCGTTATAACGGTGCTCGTGGATTTATTATGACCGTGTGTAGGAGGCATATCTGGGACAGAGGAATGCCGCGAGCTCTGCAGTTTATAAACCAATAGGTTAAAAACAGCAGGCTTCTGCAGCGAATGAACCACCTCTGGAGTGTCCCCCTGTTGGAAGAGACCCAAGGGGATCATCACGTGACCAGCTGACGCCAACGCCGAGCAGCTGCGTCACGGAGAGAGCTGTGTGGGTTGTGACATGCCGGAGGATAGCTGTCAGTTTCTCCACTCGCTGCCGCGAGAGCCGTGCTCTGCTGGCTGAGTTTAATTCCACTCCCAGATAAACATTTGTCTGAGAGGGAAGAGGACAGCTCTTCTTCCAATTTATTATGAAACCCAGGCTTTGACAGATGCGATACGAGATGTACCGTCTGTAAAGCGACTTCCTCCCTGGAGCGAGCCAGCAAATAGCAGGTCGTCCAGAGGAAACCACACTCTCATCCCTCCTCTGTGTAGCGGCTCCAGCCTTCTCTACACAAAAATGGGAGGAGCCAGGAAATATCCGAACGGCAGACGATTGTCTGGTCTGATATTCCCTGAAATGAGAAAACGCAGGAATTTCCTGTGTTTCGGGATGAGGGGTACGTGGAAGTATGCATCCTTCAGGTGGAAGTGAACCAGTCGTCCTGGTGAACACATTCCAGCACCTGTTTGATCGTCAGCATGTGGAATACTGACAGATCGAGGATGTCTCATTGCCCCAGTCTTTTTCGGGATTAGAAAAATAACGGGAGTGAAAACCCCTGATTTTCCTCCCTTTGAGGAACCCTGGAAACATCCTCTTTCAACAGGAGTTCCAGCAGCTCGGATTGGAGCGCAAGACATAGCTTCTGGGAGGACAGGAGTGTTTCATGTATCCCATTGAACTGTGGGGGGGGGGGGGGGGGGGGGGGGAGAGGCGAACTGCAGGACGTATCCTCTGCTGATCAGCCTGCTCATCCATCTGTCCATCAGACCCACGCGCTGCCACTCTGAGAAAAACTCTGAGAGCGGGCGCACGTGCTCGAGATATGTTTTTGGTCGTCATGATGACGAGCCACGCCAGAGCCCCTGCCGCCGCTGCCCGTGAGGCAACCCAAGGTGAGCTTGGACTGAAAGGGCTGCGCGGGGGCCTCCACACGCTGCGTCTCACTCCGACTCTCATCATGAGGCGCGTACACGCTCAGGGGAGGGATGGAGGTGTGTGCAGTGCTGCCCACATGAAGCGTTATAACGGCGCTCATGGGTTTATTAAGGCCGTGTGTACGAGGCGTATCTCGGACAGAGGAATGCTGCGAGCTCTGCAGGTTATTAACAGGGGTTAAAACCGGCAGGCTTCTGCAGCGAGCCCTGCTGTCTACTTAATCAACAGATTAGTGGCAGCCGGCTTAATTAGCGAGCTCTGCAGTTTATTAACCGATAGATTAAAACCAGCAGAATTCTGCAGCGAGCCCTGACGCCGTGGCGCTGCGGGCGCTGCCGCTGGGGGCACTCAGCCTGGAATACTGCTCCTTCCCCTGTTCTGGCTTCTCTGTGATGTGCTGTAATGGTCGTCATGGTGACGAGCCACGCCATTGCGCTTGCCGCCACTGCCCGCGAAAGGGCTGCGAGGAAGCCTCCACACGCTGCGTTTCACTCCGGCTGTCATCATGAGGCGTGTACACGCTCAGGGGATGAGTGGAGGTGTGTGCAGTGCTGTCCACATGAGGCGTTATCACGGCGCTCATGGGTTATTATGACCGTGTGTAGGAGGTATATCTCGGACAGAGGAATGCCGCGAGCTCTGCAGGTTATTAACCGATAGGTTAAAACCGGCAGGCTTCTGCAGGGAGCCCTGCTGTCTACTTAAGGCGAGACACCCCAGGTGAATAGGGTCATTTTTTTTACTTAAAGGTATCAGCTAGAAATTTCTCCAGTTAATTACTTACAATATGGCAATTGTTTTTTGTATTACAAGTTTTCTGAAATAGCATGTTTAAATATGCAAATTATCCATTATATGCACATAATTTAACACATTTCAGGAATCGAAATCTGAACTTTGGATAAAGCCAGGTTCAAAATTCTTGTTTCATTTTGTAGTCATATTAGTATCTAAAGCTTTTACAGAAGGGATTTTGGATATCTCTTTTTATCACTCCATAAATCAGAAAATACTGTCAACAGCCCTAAAATATCAATTTCCGCCATGTTTTTAGGTATACAATGTTGTATAATTCAGGCTATGAATGATATATGAACAAACCCTTCTGTAAAAGCCTTCATAATATTGATAGGAATATAACTGGAAGGTTTGGTGTCTCTTTGTGCTACTGAAGTGGACATTTCGGACTCAGAGGAGGAGAAAAAACTCATTTTGAGAAAACAACCTTTAAAGATTGCAGTGAGGCGCTAGCTAAACCCTCCTGTTCTTTGGATGATAGCTTGCGCATCGACGCACTCCGTGAAGTATTTCATGTTCGGGGTCATTTGTTTTTTGTATAACCTTGCTTCGTGCAAGTGACAATTGTTGTCGTCTTCTCTGTGAACGTTTTTTTCGCCGTTCTTTTGCCATTTTGAGATTTCAATTTCTAGCGGAAAGCTAACCAGGAAGTGTTTTAGCACACCACGTGACGCATCTGAACGAATCACGTTGTCAGAAATTGACAACAGCCAATGATATTTTGTTGTTTGGTTTAAGACCCCTTTGTGCTTTCACGATTGGTTGCTGATACAAAGGAAATGACCATATTTGGATCTGATGAGATTGTGCAGGAGAGACGGAGCTTTCCAACGATATCTCTGATGACATGGTGCACACAGCGGTCGCGGTACTTTATGTTACGTTAGAATGCTAACTTTTGGTGAATTTAGGAGAAATCTACAGATGCAAATAGACAAACTATAGTAAAATAAACACTTAAATATGTATTTTGTACGTTTTTCTTCCAAAAGCCTGAAAGAAAACATGTTATAAAATCAAAATAGCACAAAATCTCAAAATTGACCAGTACTTGAAAAACAATGTTTTTGCCTGCCGTGTCTCGCCTTAATCAACAGATTAGTGGCAGCCGGCTTAATTAGCGCGCTCTGAAATTTATTAACCGACAGGTTAAAACCAGGCTTTAGCAACGAGCCCTGCTGGCTATTAACCGACAGGTTATAGGCAGCTGGTTTACACAGGGCGTGTGGCAACCCCAGGTGGGCTGGGACCGAACGGGCTGCGCGGGGCCTCCACACGCTGCGTCTCACTCCGACTCTCATCATGAGGCGCGTACACGCTCAGGGGATGGATGGAGGTGTGTGCAGTGTTGCCCACATGAGGCGTTATAACGGCGCTCATGGGTTTATTATGACCGTGTGTAGGAGGCGTATCTCGGACAGAGGAATGCCGCGAACTCTGCAGGTTATTAACCGATAGGTTAAAACCAGCAGGTTTCTGCAGGGAGCCCTGCCGTCTACTTAATCAACAGATTAGTGGCAGCCGGCTAAATTACCGGCTCTGCTTCTTCGGAGGCTCTCGCGGAGCAGACCATGAGCGGGGGAGCCTCACTCCCCTTTGCACTCGCCGCCGGGAGACCCTGTCTCTGGGGTGGCGGGGGAGCGGAGACGTGGGACGGAGCCCCTGCAGCCGCTGAAGGGCGAGTCTGATGCCGAGGCGGTTGCTGTGGGCGTCTCTCCGCTTGCGGCCTCCTGTGGCCAGCGTGGACGCCGCAGCTGCTGCAGGCGTTGATGCCGCTGTGGCAGCTCAGCCGGCTGGAGCCAGCTGTACATGCTGGCGAATGTCGTCCGCCTGTTCCGCGGCCGTCTTCATGGACTCCACCATGGCGTGGAACTGGGGTCCGAGCAGCCCGTCCGGGCTGATTGGAGCGTCCAGTAGCACTTTTCTGGCCGTCTCCGTCACAGACGCCTACTTCAGCCCGAGGTGGCGCTGGATCTGTGTCACCCACGCGGAAATCCTCGCCTGGGAGACAGCGACGGACGAGCACAGAATGAGCGCCGTGCTGGCCGCCTTGCTGATTTCCTCTGCCTCGGTGGTGGACCGCTCTACCAGTGTCCCCACCGAGTTGGAGAGCCGCGCGATGTTATTCGCCGCCGCACTGTGGTGACGGAGAGGGGGAAAGCATGTTCGGCCGCCAAGCTGGCACCCTGCTCCGACTCTGTCTCCCCCGTCCGGGGGAGCGGAGGGAGGGGAGAACCGAACGGTGAACCGTGGAGGGAGGCGGGGCAGGAGTTGCTTCTTCGGACTCCTGCCCGGCACTCGGCCCCAGGGACACGAGGCCCCGTCCGCGGGCTCGTAAGCCTGGATGGGCCAATCGTCCTCCTCGGCCACAGCAGCAAGAGCGTCTGCTCTCCGCTTCCTGTCGCCCGAGGGGAGGGGAGCGCAGTGTGTGCATGCTACCTGCTGGTTTAGAGCCACGTACGCGTGCTCTGACCCCAGGCAGGATTCGCATACTGCTTTTATCTCTGCTGGTCATAACTCATTATGAACCCAGAACCACATGAGGGACAATCACGGACGCAGTTGTCATGATGATTCTCAATTGCTGTGCTTCAGTAACTGCTGGTTGCTGAAGAAAAGAGGGAGCAGATTGCCGGGCCCCCTTACTATTTATACCGGAAGGAGGCCCGAGGGTGGGGCCCACCTAGCGGGTGGGCGTGGACTACAAGTGTTTCAGTGCTGCGCGGGGGCGCGGGGGCGCAGGGGGATAACCCAATAGCAATAGCGTTAGAGGGCGAAGCCATATACGAAATAGAACGAGAAGCATTCGTACCCAAGTAGACGGAAGGAATGAGATATTTGCTGTCTACAATGACAGAGAAGAGACCGTCAAGTTTGTCTGTACTCAGCATTGAATCAAAAGCTTTGGATCTTAATCAGTTTGTGGGGCGTTTTGCTGAAGACGTAATCGCCACATTCAGCTGTTATAGGCATGCCAACTTGATGCTCTGCTCACGGATGACTTGATGAGCATAACAAACTGTTAAGATGATGACCTTACATGTGTAAATATATTTTTATTATATTATATATATATTTTATTATATTATATATATATTATATATTATATATATATTATATATTTTTTCTTTGTGGGGGTCTTCCCCCAAAAAACTGTTTTAATTCCTGAGAAAGTCAAATAAGACGGTGTGTAAAACTACACTGCCCAGTGCCCAGCCAAAAAAAAGTAACCACTTTGATTTAACTAGGCCAGTAGGTAAGGGCATTCCACTGGATAATAATACCCCTGCATTATAGCCACAACAACAATAATAATAATAGCAATAATAATTGGGAGGGGGGGCGCGGCTATTCTTATGTTCTCTGAGGGGAGGCTCACCTTCCCACACTTTGAAAACCCCTGCTCTATACGGACTATCTTCTGGTTCTCCTCTGGATCCATCCACTATCTCTTGTCTCTGTCCAGTGAATTACATTTTTGTTATTGGAGCAGGTAAAGCATACAACACTTTCAGCATTATCGGAGCACAAAGTGGAAGCTTGGATGAAACACAGCGGACTTCTAAACAATGAACACCCGCAACTTAGAAGAAATAAAGTTGGGTTTTATGCGTTCTATTAAAGCAATGCAAACCCATGATGTAATGACAGTAATTAAGAATAATTTAGTCATTGAATGCTCATTTCAGTAGATTTAATCAAACAAAACATAAACATATTGGATATAACCTAAGACTGTAACCGCTTCACATTCTGTTCAAATAGTCAATTACTAGCCATATCTTACACATTGCTGTTTTGAGTCATTGATATGTGGATGACAGTTGAACTGGATGATGTAACATTTATGCCATTTGCTGGAAAGAAGATGTATCGCTCTGTTGGCGTCGTTTGGACAGCTCTCATTTCATAAACAATCTTTGAGTACAGACACCGTCCTGCAGAGAGCACACAACAGCACGTTTTTGGTCTAGCATCACTTCACAAAACGTTTGCATTAAGACAATAAGACTGGCTGGTCCATTGTAAAGGTCAGTCCACCTTAAATGAGCAGTGGGTGATCAGCAGGTGAAAGGCAGGACACAGGAACCTGGTCCTGAGGAGATGTAATGATTATTAAACAAGAAATAGTCGAGTCAAGGCGTCAAATAAATTAACATTTGTGATTATTAGCGGTTGCAGGTGGGTGAAATCAGGCTTAGGGAGTAACGTATTACATGTAACGGTTTTAGGTCATCAGGATACAAAATAGGCAAATGTATTCCCTTTAGGGCTGCACGATATTGGAAAAAAACTGACATTGCGATATTCTTTTCCCCTGTGATATATATTGCGATATGAAAAAATACAGGAATTGAAGAAAAGACAGGTGTTATGGAAATCTTAGACCCAGTCAATACTGTGGAGATACACGAGTCAGAATGATCAACAATAAATGGTGAAACAAACAGAGTTGTCTTTCTGGTTATTTATTTGAATATTCAAAGACACAGGTCTCACAGAGTATAGGATAGTCTGCAGGAATGTGCGCAATAAAAACAAAATAGCAAAGCTTATATACAAGAAAGGGCGGGCCGACAGAGTTTGCTCAGAAATCTGCTTTCACACGGTCTCATATTGTTATTAGACACCTGTCCTTGAGCTGTAGATAGTATAACGGTTCTCAGAATATGGAAGTTCTTGTGTGACTTTGTGTGAAGAGGAGTAGTCTCAACATAGTCTGCCAAATCAGCTCTGTGGCCTTGAAGCGCTTGGGAATAAAAACCCTTATTAGAGTATGCAGAGAAAACAGCACATAGCATTGAAAATGGTACAGTAGTGTTAGACAATGCTTTTAGAAGCATTTGGTTTTAGCATATAAGGTAACATAAGAAATTTCCACAACACAGGTTTTTTTTATCTGCAAACCATCCTTTCTTGAACTTTAATGGTATACAATTGGTATTTTTTTAACGATATTCAACCGGATGAAGGATTTTAGTCACGGACTTCTGGATCTTAAGTTATCAGAGCAACAAGCTGAGCTAGCTCGGTTATCCTGCTGTGATCTGATCAAGAATGATTGTGATTGCTGGTTTGCTGTGCATGCAGAGCCTGCATGTCACTCACTCAAGTACCCCTGACATGAGAGCCGGGCGAGTTTTCCTTTTGTAGCAAGCAGCAAAATAATTGTAACATGACATGTTTTGAGTTAATTTGCCTACTAATGCATAACGCGATTATCGTCAAGACATGATATATTGTGCAGCCCTACTTCCCTTACAGTCACAGAAGCAAAAACAATAAACAATCAGATAACAGGTACATTTATGTAAAACAGGGCTCATTAACAGGATAGCAATGATACAAAACATTTAGAAATAAAGAATACATTAAATCATCCTATATCTCTATATGGAAACTTGGAGCCCTCAATCCAACATAAAATGGTTCATCAACAGTCAGTGGTGAACGTATAACTCAGAAAATCAGTATGACAAAAACATTAAACATATTGTCCACTTATGTTGATTAAGAGTTCACTTAAGGAGACATGTCATGGCCATTTCCACTGATCATAATTCCATTGTTGAGGTCTACTAGAATAGATTTATATTGTGTAATTTTCCAAACTCACATTGGTTTCTCATACAGCATCTCTGTAAACTACGTGTATTCACTGAATTTCACTCTCGGCCTTTAACGGCTCGTTGTAGTTCCAATAGCTCCAGCCCCCACACTCCCTGTGAGCCCAGTGTGCTCCGATTGGTCGGGACGTTGTAAATCGCGCTGAGCTCCGTGGAGGTGTTGTTTCCTTGTTTAGCGATACACAGCCAAACTCATCCTGAGCACACACAAACTCACAGCGGAAGTAAAAACAATAAGTGTGGCTTGATATTGAGTAAGAAAAAGGTTGATAAACGCAGTGAGAATGGGTCTGCAGAGAGAATTTCGCCGCGATCCCAACTGTCTGTTATCAGCCTGCAGCCAGGGAGGAGAAATCAGCAGAGCTGCATGCACTGTGTGTGTGTGAGGAAGTCCGTGGATTGATACATTTGGACCACTCAGCGGGGGCTTAACGTAACGGCTCCGCGGACGTAACGGCTCCACGGATTGGTCCATTTAGTTCCGGATACGTGCTTACGTAATCTCGTACCCGGAAGAATCAAATGGATGACAACGTTTCACCAACGAGGCGTTTTGGGGAGGTATTTTCTGTGTTAGAGTTTTACTCGCTACAGGGTGTACTTTGAGGGTTTTAACTCTGCAGACCGTTTACATGCATAAAAACCTTCATAACACACAAGGGGAAGGGTAATAACCGTAAAAGCATGACATGTGACCTTTAAGTCTTATATGAATGTTGTGCGACAATATTAATTCAGTCAGACAGATTTTTCTCATGTGTGAACTGTCATAAGACTTATTCATTGTCCTCTCCATCAGCTTCTTTTTCCATGTGTTCAACTGAGCTGCTGATTGGAGGCTCTGCCTCTCTGTTATCCTCAGTTTGAATTTCATTAAGCTGTGAGGACTGACGACCAACACACTTGTGTCTTTTGAAATAACCATGCCATTTAAATCTTTTGTCACAAACATTGCAGCTGTATATTTCCTCTCCTGTGTGGACTCTCATGTGTTTCTTTAAACCTCCACTCTGTGAAAAAGGTTTCTTACAGACTGAGCATCTGTATGGTTTCTCTCCTGTGTGGATTCTCATGTGTTCCTTTAAACCTCCACTCTGTGAAAAAAGTTTCTTACAGACTGAGCATCTGTATGGTTTCTCTCCTGTGTGGATTCTCGTGTGTTTTTTAAAACTGTCACTAAATGCAAAAGATTTGGTACAAAATGAGCAGCTAAAGGGTTTCTCTCCTGTGTGGATTTTCATGTGTTCTTTTAAACTTCCACTCTGTGAAAAATATTTCTTACAGACTGAGCATTCGTATGGTTTCTCTCCTGTGTGGATTCTCATGTGTTTTTTTAAACTTTGACTCAATGCAAAAGATTTGGTACAAACTGAGCAGCTAAAGGGTTTCTCTCCTGTGTGGATTCTCATGTGTCGCTGACTAGTGCTTCTATATGTAAAAGATTTCGTACACACGGAGCAGCCAAATTGTTTCTTTACAGCACTACGGCTTGAATCACTGACAGATTCTTGTCTATTTTTCAGTGATTTTGAGCCTGACGCAGGTTCTCTGGTCTCCTTCCAATCAGCACTGTGTTCAGTGTGAGGTTCAGAAGAGTCTCCAGTGTCATCCTCAGTCTTTGGTTGTAAACTGCTCTCTGGATCTGAGTTATTGGCTGGTTCTGGTCCTCGACAATCATCTCCATCAGCTTCTGTTTCCATGTGTTCAGTTTGTGTTTGATGAGGCTGTGAGGACTGAGATTTCTCTTTATCATCTTCACTCTTCACAGGGTCAGGAGTGAAAGTGGACTTAGTGATATCAGCCTCCTCCAGCTCCTGAAGCTGCTCTCCCTCCTGACTGATCCTGAGTTCCTCCTGTTCCTGCTTAATGTGTGGGGGGGGCTCTGGGTCCTCCTGGTCCAGACTGGTGCTCCACTCCTGGTGGTCAGGGAGAAGCTCTTCTTTAACCACCACCAGCAGCTGGACATCTGCAGGAAACAGTCAGAAATAACTGTTAAGTGTTAGCATTTAAAAATCTAATCTCCATTACAATGGGAGACATTTTGCAGCCCTAATTAATGCCTTTGTTTTTATACTTTCATATTATCTTTCTTAGTCACACCCATTGTGTATTTTTGTTTTCTCAATTCACCTTCTGTAGCCCAGCCCCTTTCCACTTCCAGTTTAGCACTAGTTGCAATGCAAACAAGGAATTGTATTTAGCATCGTTCACAGATACACTACGCCTATAGAGTGAAAATACTCTGTTAAAAATGAAAATCTTGCATTCAAACCTTATTTTAGTAAAAGTACGCAAGTATTAACAGAAAAATGTACAGCACCTTCTCATGTAAAAGTAATGATACTGCAATAACATTTCCGCGGGGGCAAAACGCAACATCTTGCAAGAAACAGCGTCTGAGGGCTTCTCAACATTTAAAGGTCCCATGTCATGCTTTTCTGGTTATTACCCGTCCCCTTGTGTGTTATGTAGATTGTTATGCATGTAAACGGTCTGCAGAGTCACAAACCCTCAAAGTAAACCCTGTAGCGAGTAAAACTCTAACACAGAAAAGGCCTGTCTATGCTGCCCCAGAACGCCTCGTTGGAGATTTCTCTTTTTCTTCCTGGTACCAAGTGACGTAACAACGACCCAAATGGACCCATTGATCCAAATGTACCAATCCGGAGCCATTACATTACGTCCGCGGAGCCGTTACGGTAAGTCCGCGGTTTGGTCCAAATTGACCAATCGGCGGACTTCCTCACACACACACACTCAATCTTTTCACAGCTCCGCGGATTTCTCAGCCTGAGACGGCGGGACGCGGCGAGGCTGTGAGTCTGTGTGTGAGCAGCAGCGAGCCTCGCAACGTCCCGCCACCACAGCACCCAGACCCCACGCAGCATTCTCATCAGTTTGTCATTACTGGTGTCATTTTCTGGTTGCTAACAAACGCCATTGGAACACATAATCACTGATTTTCTGCTGTAACGGTGGCGGACTCATCAGAACAGAGTGGGCGAGCCGACCAATCAGAGCACAGTGGGCTCACAGGGAGTGGGGGGGCAGGAGCTCCAACAAGCCATGTAGGACAGAGAGTGAATACACATACTATAGAAAGATGCTGTATGAGAGACCAATGTGAGTTTGGAAAATTGCACAATGTAAATCTATTCTAGTAGACCTCAACAATGGAATTATGATCAGTAGAAATGGCCATGACATGGGACCTTTAACACACTATGAATGTGTCATACCCACTTAACGGGAAGAAACTCAGCTATCAGACAATATTAACCATTTTTAGCTAAACAAAACACAAGGGTAATAACAAGGCTCTGAATTAGCCCTGAGCGAAAGAATGCTAACGCAATTAGCACAGAACTAACGGTAAAATACCATTATTACTTATCGGATCTGAACAAACAAGATATCACAGCTTCTGGTTTAGGGCATTCTGGCTACTCATCACTCATTCCCCAATGAGTAATGTTTAGATGAATTTTAGGAACTTCCCCTCGATTCTATTGGCTCTAACGGTTAAAAAGAGGTGTCAATCATCAAAATCGACCAAGGAGGGCCGGAGATATGGAAAATCCACCCAAATGACCCCAGAAGTGGGCTTTTTTCCCCTAAACCTCTTTAAAAAAAAGGTAAAATGTCACTTGTTTTGCATCAATCTTGATACAGGGTACTTATATGTTATAGTTTGGATTCCGAAAGCTTTTAGTCTCTGATCCCATCATTCAAGGGTGGTTTTCACTATAAGTAATGTTTTTTTTTTGGACGTACACAATCATTGAACATTTTTTTTTACAATAGGCGCATTCACACCGCAGTACTTTTCCCACAAAGGTTTATGAGAACTTAGTTCATGAGAACTCTTTAGTTCTCATGAACTAAGTACAGATCGCGTTCACACCGAAATAAGTTCCTGGGGGAAGGGTTAGGCAAATGAAGCCGCTGACGTCACTTCTTCTTCTTCTGCTTTGAGTTTACTGGCAGGCCGCAAACAACTTCACGGCGTATACTGCCGCCCGAAGTCCCCGGCCGGAAGTCCCCGGAGTTGGGGACTGGCTTCAGTAGAAGCTGCTGGGACGCCCAGCCAATCAGACATAGGAACCTTTTTCTCCCACGAAAGTAACTGCTCTCTAGCAGGGACGGAAAAGGGGGTAGAAAAGGTTCTGATGAACTAATTTGAGTTCTGACACTTTTTGGTGTGAACGCGACATTTCGGAACTATATCGGAACTAAAGCGGGAAAAATGCTGCGGTATGAATGCGCCATATGTTCAATCTGAATTTACTTTCAAATAAAAACAAATTCTATATTGATTCTGACTTTTCTACATCCAACTCACAGGTTTATCATTGCTTTGAGAAAAAAGATTATTAATTTTCCCCTTTTAGAAGTGAAGTTATGGTAATTTGCTCTGGGAATGTCATTTTCGAGCCTGAGACCTGGGAAACAGTCTTGGGGCTTAACCGGTTAAAGGAGATCCATTACAGTACCTTTTAGGGATGTCCCGATCACATTTTTTTGCTCCTGATCCGATCATTTGATTTTGACAATCTGCCGATATCGATTTTTCCCGATCCGATCTTTATGCAATGCATTAAGAGAAAAAAAAGGTAACAGATAACGGCTGGTCATCCAACGCGATGAGATCAGCTATCTTGGCTGTTATTTGTTTGGCCTTTTCACTGTTCTGGGGCAGTTTCTCTTTCCTTTTAAAAGTCTCTGAAAGTGTCGGTTGTTTCAGTGCCGTTGCCTGAGTGGCCGCTGTGTACTCGTCCTGTTGTTGTTGGTGTTTGTTTCTCAGGTGGCGTATTAGATTGGTCGTGTTGAACGTAGCTCTGTTCTTTCCATCACGCGGAACCTCCGTCTTGCAAACATTGCATCTGGCTGTTACACTGCCTTCGCTTTCAATTTTATAATACTTCCAAACTCCTGACATTTTCTCTGTCCCGAGTCACCAGCTGAACGTAGCCTCTCGTTAGCTTACTGCTAGACACTGCGCGCCCACTCTGTTGCCAGCTTTGAGAGAAATAAGCAACCAGGTCTGAAAACAAGCCCAAAAGAAGCAACACATACATGATGTTGTGTCATTTCAAACCAAAACTAAGGCCTCAGGATGACTTTAAGACGTGAACATGGTCATTTTTGTTTTGTAACATTAAATAAAAAAATAAAAAAATATTAAAATAAAAAAATCCCGATCCCCGATTTTTTTTCTCCCGATCCCGATCTTTTGAAAATCACGTGATTGGCTCCGATCCCCGATCACGTGATCGGATCGGGACATCTCTAGTACCTTTCATTCATCAGAATGTTCGAAAATACAATAGAAGATAAAACTGACAATTACAAAGACAGGCTGTTCTTTCTAGAGCAGTATACACAAGGCCAAGCTTAAGACTTGGTAAAAAGTTGCCAATACATGGATAAAAAAAATGGCAAGACTGCTCCAAGAGAACTATGGACATCAACTCTCGCAGCAGCTTGTTTGGACAAAATGTTGAACTGGAATGCCATCAAGAGTGAAGATAGAAAAGCACTGAATTCTTATGCTATCTTTCTTCGTGGATGTTGCAACACAATGGAAGATGTTGAGTTTTTGGATTTATTTAATAGCACATCAAACATGAGATATGTGATCAGGAAACTCCCATTTAAACTTAGGGAAAAGTGGAGAACAACTGCATATGCATACTATTAACACAATAAGACAAGAGCAAAGTTTCCAATATTGATCGACTTACTTGAAAAGCATGAACGCATTGCATCAGACCCCATGTTTGGAGACATACAGGATGTCATGCCAAAAAGGGATATTAAAGTGTACAAATCACCCAGCAATAAGCCTGCTCATGGTTATAAGGGAAGTAGTTGTGTTACTGTGCCCAAGAGTCAGTGAGGAGCAAAAACCTTTCCAAAACATCAAATCAGACCATAAAGGCATTACTGTTCAGAAGCGCTTTGTATTTTGTGCAGGAGAACACACCTCTGAGACATGTAACATGAACAAAAAATCTCACAATGAAAAGATTGACTGCTTAAAAGCACAAGGAATTTGCTTTAGCCGTCTAACGAAAGGATATCTAAGCAAAGACTGTCAGAAAATAATGAAATGTGAAGTTTGTTCAATGAAACATCCAACAATATTGCACATCTACAAGAAAAGGATTGAACAAAAAGACAACTCTGATAAATACACCCAAGCAGCTTCTGTAAGTAGTGCATTAGTCTCTGTAAATGGCAGAAACCACACTGGGGCCGGTGATCAACAAACCCTACCAATTATCCCAGTTCAAATAAAGTTGTCAAACTCGAAACAGACTGTGCAGACTTGTGCATTTATGGATCAGGGAAGCACTGCACGTTTTTGTACTCAAGCCCTTCAACAAGATTTGCATGCCAAGGCCAAGAGAACAAAAATTGTCTTAAAAACAATGGGTAAGGAGAAAATGATTGACACTTCCTTTGTCAAAGGTCTTGAAGTGAGTTGCATCGAAGGCAATGATTTGTATCAGCTGCCTAAAGTATACACACAAGAGGAAATTCCTGCTGGAAAAGAGCACATTCCCACTCAAGAGACCATAAATAAATGGAAATATCTAAGAGAAATTAAGTTGCCTGAATTGGATTGTGAAATTGGGTTGCTTATAAGAACAAATGCAACAAAGCTAATGGAGCCGTGGAAAATAATAAACAGTCAAAATGGAGGACCCTTTGCTGTTAACCTGTTAAGCCCCAAGCCTGTTTTTCAGGCCTCAGGCTCGAAAATGACATTCCCAGAACAAATTACCATAACTTCACTTCTAAAAAGGGGTAAATGAATAATATTTTTTCTCAAAGCAATGATAAACCTGTGAGTTGGATGTAGAAAAGTCAGAATCAATATAGAATTGTTTCATTTTAAAGTAAATTCAGATTGAACATAGTAAACATTTTTAAATTATAGTGTCCGTCCAAAAGAAAAACATTACTTATTACTTAGTGAAAACCACCCTTGAATGATGGAACAGTAGACTAAAAGCTTTAGGAATCCAAACTATAACATATCATAAGTACCCTGTATCAAGATTGATGCAAAACAAGTGACATTTGACCTTTTTAGAGAGGTTTAGCAAAAAAAAAAACACCTTTGCGGTCATTTGGGTGGATTTGCCGTTTCTCTGGAACCCATTGGTCGATTTTGGTGATTGACACCTCTGTTGATCCGTTAGAGCAAATAGAATTGAAGGGGAAGTTCCACATACACGTTACCATTGAGGAGTTAGGGTGACGCACAGCAAGTCGAAACCTATGTTATGCTCTGAAAATTGAAACCTAGGCTCAAACTAGTAAATATGAAGATGGATAATTAGTAGGGGTGTAACTGTATACGCCCGTACCGAATAATTTCGGTACGGGCCCTTCGGTTCGGTACACGTGTGTTCCGAAGTGTACCGAACGAATATAACGTTAAACGTAAAAAATTGAAAACGTGAAAAACTTTATGGAAGTAATCTCAGGTGCTGCGTCGCAGCGTTTGAGTAGCATGTTCCTGCAGCCCATGCTGCGGGGCTGCAGGAATGCAGCGTTCAGTGCAATTTCAACGCGTCATAGAGCGACAAAGTCATTTCATTGGGCGAGAGGCATACTATGACAGCTGGTCACAGGGATGCGTTCATATTTAGTCAGTAATTTGAGGAACTGTCGAAATGGCGAACGCAGATAAAGTTGAGCTCGAAAATCCTCCAGCATCATTTTAAGTCTCCGGTTTGAGAACATTTTGGTTTCGCAGTTACGTACAAGGATAACGGACAAAGACAGGTGGACTGAACCAAAGCTGTTTGTCGGCATTGTTCAACTAAAATTGGTTACGCGGCTGGCAATACATCAGACTTGCACTCATTTGAAAAGGCATCACCCGAACGTGAATATCACCGGTACCAAAAGAAAAAAGACTGAAGTGCAAACCCAACTCCCACTAGCATTTAAGCCTCCACCACTCGCAAAAAGATCAGACCGAGCCAAAGCTATTACAAACGCCAAATATCCTTATGTTGCCATGTTAGTAAAGCGCTACCTGGCTGTATCGGCTACCTCTGTCCCTAGCGAGAGGGTGTTCTCCACAGCAGATCTGCCCTTTCGGCAAGCAATGTGGACAAGTGAATTTTTCTTTAAAAAAATTACAAGCAAGTCATAATGTCAAACTGGCTGCTTAGGTACTAGTAGAGTACAGTTCAAATACAGATTATTTCAGTTCATCGAAATGCTGCACCTTAATGTTTATTTTATTATATTTTGTATTTATATGAGTGAATATTCACAGTTTAATAATAATCAAAAACCCAAAACTAATACTTTATGTTTTGTGAGTACTAGACTAGTACAGTAAAGTTCAAATACAGATTATTTCAGTTCATCGAAATACTGCACCTTAATGTTTATTTTATTATATTTTGTATTTATTTGAGTGAATACATTATTCACAGTTTAATAATAATTTAAAAAAAAAAAAAAATATTTAATGTTTTGTGATAATTTTTTCTGCTGTACCGAAAACATACCGAACCGAACCGTGACCTAAAAACCGAGGTACGTACCGAACCGAAATGTTTGTGAACCGTTACACCCCTAATAATTAGTAATCATTTCAAAGTGATACAGACACATTGGATTAACCATTGGATTAACCTTCAGCAGCGTTTTTATTGTTTTAATGCCATTGAACACAACTTTTGATCAGAACAACAGCTAAGGTAAGAATATCTATGTGTTTCCTCCGTGAAGCTACGTGTTGTGATGTCTGTTTTCGCTTCCCCTGTCGCGAGTTCGGATCGCTCAGTGATGATACTTATATTTCTGGAATCTGTGGAATATAAGCTTGCTAATCGATGTCTTGTTTGTGCAGATACGATAAGTATTAAGGGTATTTAAGCCCTGAGCTTTGTGCAAAGTGCGATAGCATTTTTTCGCTCGGGCTCATTTAGACGCTTCTTGTGAGGTTTGTGTTTTGTTTCGGTAAAAATTTTTCATATCGTCAGTTAGCTGAGTTTCTTCCCGTTAAGTGAGTATGGAACATTAATGGTTTCATAAATGTTAAGAAGCCCTGAGACACAGTTTCGTGAAAAAAAAAAAAAACAGGTTAAGACAGTCCTAGGTTGGGTTGTAAATGGACTGAATCAGGAAACCACTGAATCTGAGAATACTTCATGTGCTGTTGTTATGAATGATGAATATAAAACATTCTTGGAGGCTGTGATAGCAAAAGGTCACGCTCAGCTACTGCCCCAAGAGCAGCTCAAACCTGAGAGTGGAAAGGTGTGGTACATACCACTAGGCCTGTCGTGATGATCAATAAATTGACTTATCGTACGATAAATAAAAATGGACTCGATAACTTTTCTGAGCTCGATAAATTGCTGTTTACATGCGTGTTTGTTTACATAAGGATGTGACCAGCATTTTAGCCAGGCGCACTGTGAGGAGCGGGGCTCACACACAGCCCATGACACAGCCAGGTCAGGACACTCCACGTGCAGCAGCCAAATTAATAATATGGAGACAAGCAGGAGACAATGTGTGACTTACTCGAGGGGAATTTGAAGTTAAATTGAAGTGGTTGCAAAACCTAATACCACATATTTTGGATTCAAGCCAAATCAACGAGGCGGACCTATGGACTTGAATGAGCCGGGCGGTGTGTCGCATTTGTTTTAAAAAAGGTAGCAACAAAAGCTAGCAATACGACCAACCTTAAACTGCACCTGAAACACAACCAACCCATTCCGTTTTTCCAGCTGGGAGCAAACATGGCAGCTGGAGATGGAGAGCCCCCACCTTCCCGACAGTTTACAATCAAAGATGCATTTGCCCGACAATGCAAACATGCTGGTGTTCCTTGCTCGAAATCTTTGGAATACAGATTTGGATATGGCCTGTTGACGCATCTGGATCTTTGTATTGACAGTGGACTGTACACTTGACTGTTGTTTTAAGGAGGGTTTGTATTTATATATATGAGAGAGAGAGCTCTGTTTTTCAGCATGAGTCTATTTAATTGATTGATTGTTTTGGTTGTGTGAGATTTTAATTAATTTGTTATAAATAAATGTATTTGTTTTATTTATTATATATAATTTATGTATTTGAATATTATTTCACATTTCTTTTGCAATGTTGAATGTTCAATACAAAGTTATGTTTGAAAGTATGTACTTGAATTATTATTATATATTATCATTATGTCAGTGGTCTAAAATGGTCTTACAACAGTGCCGACAATATTATCGTTTATCGCAATAATTTACGGAAAAATGTATCGTCCAACAAAATTAATTATCGTGACTGGCCTATGTATGACCCACTTGGATTTCTTTCACCATTTATCTTCACTGCAAAGCATGTCCTACAAGAGTTGTGCAAACTCAATTGTGGGTGGGACGAAGAAATCCCAGAGGCTCTCAAGAAACAGTGGCAAAGATGGCTCGTGGGATTAAAGCAGATAGAAAGCTTCAAGATTGATCGATGTATCAAACCAAAGAATTATGGACAAATTAAATCTGGACAATTGCACAATTTCAGTGATGCAAGCGAGATTGGATATGGTGTTGTCACCTACCATAAGATGACAAATGAAGATGTTCACATATCCTTCATGTCAGGAAAGTCACGTGTCTCAAGATTGGAGCTCACAGCAGCAGTACTGGCAGTACGCATGGACAAGATGATCAGAACCGAGCAGCAAACAGGGTTCTTACACCTTTTCCAAAGTCAAATTCAAGCACTTTCCAAGCATTTTCAAGGTGAATTTTCCAGCTTTTCAAGCAGCTTACAGCTGTTGTAAATTACATATTTATATACACATACTCAAATGATTATTTCCCTACCTCACATTAAATCAGATGTTCTTTATGCTATAAACAACCAAATGTGTGTTTCGTGATAGCATTCTACACGAGGATGAAAAATTAAAGAAAAGAAAACTAAGTTTAATATTTCAAAATGAGTGACCTGTACGTAGACTGGGCATCCCATATAACCTGTCTGAGCCAATATAAAAACAATCAGCCATATAACTTTTCAATACATTATTGATTACTATTTTTGAGGTACTTTTAGGTTGGAAGTGAACATAAGTCAGAGGTAAATTGTGTACTTTTCCTCCACTACATGTATTTAATACCTTTAGTTACTTCACAGATGTGGATGAATGATGTGAAATATAATCAAGTGTTAAATCAGACTTTAGTTCCACCTGGAGTAAATCCACAAGCTACCCTGCAGTATACAAAGTCATTCAAACTAGCTGCACCTTCACCAGCTTTGAGAACACTTTCATGATCAATCATTATAAAACATATCATATATATTATTCTGAAATGGACTAATCTGCACAATGACTACTTTTACTGTCGCTACTTTCACTATATTTTGATGAGAATACTTTTCTACTTTTATTTGAGGAACATTTTGAATGCAGGACTTTTACTGTAACAGAGTATTCCTACACTCTGGTACAAGATCTGAGTACTTATAATTTCACTACAAGATCTGAGTACTTGTACTTTTACTCAAGTACAAGGTCCGAGTACTTATTCCACCTCTAGTAGTGTATTAGTCTGAATTGTAGCCACAAAATCACGCAGAGCTGCATAAAAATAGACACACAATGGTAACAAGTGGAAAATAATATTTACAAATGTGTACAATGATTTGTAGGTAATTTTGACTACTCAAGACACCTGACTTATACATCTTCAAAGGAAGACTGTGTTCATTCTACAATTACATGGGATTAAAGCTAAATGTAGTTTTACTTGTATAATACTTCAATTTTATATAAAAGAAAGTTTGTTTTCATCTGTTTTCAAATAAACAAAGTATTGGCTTTCAGAATATTAAACTTGTTTCGGCAAATTCAGATGATAAATACAACTTTGAAGCTTGTAACGGCATAATTACAAGCAGAGAACGGACTAATGTAACGTCACAGCAAGCATAACAACAGCCGGTGTTTCTTGTGAGTGTTTCCCCGGTACACAAACGCAAAAATACACACACACTTGCGAGCTTCCCCCAGACCAGTAATACAAACGAAAATGTGTCTTCGGGTCAATGTGACTGATTTCGATAGAGCAAGTTACATTTGGTTTAGGTACGAAACATACTACCAGTAGAAATACATTGCTTTCAAAATCGCTCTGTGTCGAATCAATAGATTATATTTCGTGACTATAACACGAAATGCCGTGAGTGCTTCATCCTCTGAACACTAGTGATGGGAATTCCGGCTCTTCTTGGTGAGCCGGATCATTTGGCTCGGCTCACCAAGAAGAGCCGGCTCTTTCGGCTCCCAAACGGCTCTTCAGTTTACCACATATTATACCTTTTAATTAAATCAAATGTAGCCCTGTTTTGACTAATGATTTATATGTGTACACATATATCACTTAAATTATTCAATACATCCTTTGTACTGAAGTATTCAAAAGTTACAATTACATGTTTAATATAAATGATTTGCTGTGGCCAATTGTTTTCATTGCATTTACAGACCCTTGTAACTCTCTGATACCACCCAATGAATGCATTGACTTGCTTGTAGAACCACGCTACACAAAACAGATAGCAACACCTATAAAAACTATTTAAAAGAAAAGGGGCTACTGTATCGACTAGGGGTGTAACGGTACACGTACCCGTACCGAAATTATTCGGTACGGGCCCTTCGGTTCGGTACACGTGTGTACCGAAGTGTACCGAACGAATATAACGTTAAACGTAAAAAATTGAGAACGTGAACAACTTCTTGGAAGTAATCTCAGGTGCTGCGTCGCAGCATTCAGAGTAATTTGCTCCCATTGTGTTCAACGCGTCATAGAGCGAGCAAGTCATTCCATTGGACGAGCTGGTCAGAGGGATGCGTTCAAATGTAGTCAGTAATTTGAGGAACTGTCGAAATGGCGAACGCAGATAAAGTTGAGCTCGAAAATCCTCCAGCATCATTGAAGTCTCCGGTTTGGGAACATTTTGGTTTCGCAGTTACGTACAAGGATGACGGACAAAGACAGGTGGAAAAAGCTGTTTGTCGGCATTGTTCAACTAAAATTGGTTACGCGGCTGGCAATACATCAAACTTGCACACTCATTTGAAAAGGCATCACCCGAACGTGAATATCACCGGTACCAAAAGACTGAAGTGCAAACCCAACTCCCACTAGCATTTAAGCCTCCACCACTCGCAGAGAGTTCAGACCAAGCCAAAGCTATTACAAACGCCAAATATCCTTATGTTGCCATGTTAGCAAAGCGCTACCTGGCTGTATCTGCTACCTCTGTCCCTAGAGAGGGTGTTCTCCACAGCAGGAGACATTGTTAGTGCCAGCAGATCTGCCCTTTCGGCAAGCAATGTGGACAAGTTCATCTTTCTTTAGAACAACATGAAAATACAATGACAAGCAAGTCCTAATGTCAAACTGGCTGCTTAGGTACTAGTACAGTACAGTTCAAATACAGATTATTTCAGTTCATCGAAAAGCTGCACCTTAATGTTTATTTTTATTATATTTTATATTTATTTGAGTGAATATTCATAGTTTAATAATAATTAAAACCCCAAAACTAATAGTTTATGTTTTGTGAGTACTAGTACAGTAAAGTTCAAATACAGATTATTTTAGTTCATCGAAATGCTTGCACCTTAATGTTTATTATATTATATTTTGTATTTATTTGAGTGAATACATTATTCACAGTTTAATTTAAAAAAAAATATGTTATGTTTTGTGATAATTTTTTCTGCTGTACCGAAAACGTACCGAACCGAACCGTGACCTAAAAACCGAGGTACGTACCGAACCGAAATGTTTGTGAACCGTTACACCCCTGGTATCGACCTATATAAAGTATATAAATATAGTTTTTTTATATAAAAAAATATAGAAGACTATATAGACCAAAAAGATCCTGCATTTTAGCCATGCCTCATTTCGCTCTATTTGCTCTTTCCAGCGCTGTTTTTGCAGGGGGCTGATTCTGTGAGCTGCAGCTGACCACGCCCCCCTGCAGGAGAGGGGAGCGTGCTCTGAGATCAGCTGCTGGGCTGTCAGAAGAGGGGGAGCAAAAGAGATCTCCGTCCTCCGTGTTTTATTCTTATAGAAGTAAGAAGAGAAGTAATGGGGCAGAAACCCTCCTTTTTACGCAGCGGTCCAGACATAGACATCAAACGGCGACACATATTCAGTTGCCAGTTACTTTGGCATTAGGGCAGGGATATCTAGATACTTTCCAAGGTTTGACATAATGAATTGTGCTACTTTTAAAGCAAGCAACGATGTTTTCAAATCTGTAATCAAAAAGCTCCTCAAAAACACTATCGAAGCAGTTCCTGCCGTTGCTACGTTAGTTCAAACAGTAACAACGGACTACTTTTCTTAGCGGATGCATGTTGAAGAGAATTAAATTAACATATTATAGCAGGAAGTTTAATACAGTGTAATTTTTGGTATATTCATTTTAATGTCCCCTGATATATAAGAAGTGTGTTTTTATATATTCATGTGTGTACTTAATTACTTTGTATTTAATAGTAGCAGTTTATATGAACAAAAAGCTGGAGAGATGAGAAGTGAAAACTTCCCTGTCAGGAGAAGTGGAGGGGACAGAGAGGAAATACCCTTATATAGACATATGCTATAGACCGCAGAGAGTAGAATGTGTGTGTGTGTTGCAGTAGCCATCTGGCTG
The DNA here is from genome assembly GCA_028583405.1 of Pogonophryne albipinna. Classification (NCBI taxonomy): domain Eukaryota; kingdom Metazoa; phylum Chordata; class Actinopteri; order Perciformes; family Artedidraconidae; genus Pogonophryne; species Pogonophryne albipinna. Next base: position 37,358,238 of record CM053247.1, on the reverse strand, counting down.
TATCATAACTGCTCAATTATACTGGTGCTTGTGTTTTTATTGATTTCTTTCCGTTTCATTCTTTCATGTTGTGAGTACTAAATTGCCACAACATTGTGCAGTAGTTGGCTTAAATGTGTTTAGATTACTCTGTGTAAAATAAGGAGCAGGTTTGTATGACAGGAGACGAAAGATGTGGGGAGAGGATACATTCTTCTCTAAACACAGAATGCCAAGTAGCTAGAACTATACATGTCTAAAATATATGTGTGTGTTTAATTACTTTGTATCAATAATAATAGGGAGTTGGAAATATGAGGCGTAAAACCATTGTATTTGAAGTAAGATGTGAGCAGGGGAATGTCCTTATTTGAAGATAAGCTCAGAGCTCTAAAATGAGTGTGCGTTCTCTGTATATGTTATGTAGAGTTCGTGTTGGACACCCAATGTGTCTGTTTTACCTTAAATGGTAAAACAAGGAAAATGAGTGTGCGTGACACAACCTAAGGAAAAATGAGGGTGCGTGACACAACCTAAGGAAAGATGAGTGTGCGTATAGAGGCTGATATTCTACTATTTTACTGCTTGAGAGCAGAGGTAATGTTTTCCTCGTTATTATTGATATTAAAGTAGTACATATATTGTTTGTATTAGTCAACTATAACAAAAGTATGTGAAACTGTGTGTACATTAGGGCTGCACGGTATTGAAAAAAACTGACATCGCGATTTTTTCCCCCCCTGCGGTATATATTGCGGTTTTTTTAACCTGTTAAGCCCCAAAGTCCACGCGGGTACTTTACTTTTTTTTTCACGACAGTGTCTCAGGGGATCGTAATATTTAAGAACCTATTAATGTGTTATACCAGATTAACGGAAATAATCTCAGCTAACTGACGATACAAACCATTTTTACCAAAACAAAACACAAGTCTCATAAGAAGCATCTAAATGACCCCTGAGCGAAAAATGCTAACGCACTTTGGCACAGAAGATAAAAGTACCCTTATTACTTATCGTAGCTGCACATACAAGATATCCGATTAAAGCTGAGGTTCCACAGATTATTTAGGTATATAGTATCATCACTGAGTGATCTGAACTCGGACAGGGGAAGCAAACACAGACATCACAACACGTACCTTTACGTAGCTTCTAGGGGAGATGTCTCACCGTAGCTGTCAATCTGATCAAAAGACGTGTTCAATGGCATTAAAACGAGAAAGAAAAAACGCGGCTGAATCGGTTAATCCATAGGTTTTTAACTTCTCTGTATAAAAAAAATGATTTAATTTATAATCCATAATTCCATTTTTATGTAAATATCGCAGAGCAAAAGTTAGCTGCTAATGGTAGCCACCAGAGTGGCTGCTGCTTCCGGTCTTGGCATGTTGCTTACCCTCAAATAAGGGGGTTCATCTGTGAATGAAGAAGAGTGGTAAGGGATCCAAGAGATTAAACGTATTTGTTACGACCCATTAAACTATAGGAAGCTTCTTGGAAGTAAATCTTCATTCTCTCCGGTATTGTCCTCCTGTGCCTCGCTCATTTTTTACCAGTGTTTTGATGGTCTGCAAACTAGCGGGGCGGGGCCTGCTGTGATCTGATCAAGAATGATTGTGATTGGTAGTTTGCTGTGCATGCAGGGGAAGTTCTACACACACCAACACATAAACAAATAAGGAGTGAGAGTGACGCGTAGCCAAAACCGGAAGCTGCATACACTCTGGTGGCTACCATTAGCAGCTAACTTTTGTGCTCCGATTTTTACATAAAAATGGAATTATGGATTATAAACAATTGCTTCAAAGCCACAGATACATTATCAACCTATGGATCAACCGATTCAGCCGCGTTTTTTCTTTCTCGTTTTAATGCCATTGAACACGTCTTTTGATCAGATTGACAGCTACGGTGAGACGATCTCCAGTAAAAGCTCCGTAAAAGGTACGTGTTGTGATGTCTGTGTTTGCTTTCCCTGTTGCGAGATCGGATCGCTTAGATACTATACTTAAATAATCTGTGGAGTCTCAGATTTAATCGGATATATTGTATGCAGTTTCGATAAGTAATAAGGGTATCTTTATTTTTGAATTCTGTGCTAAAGTGCGTTAGCATTTTTTTTAAAAATGAATAAAACCGCACGTCCCTGCGGTGTGAATACCGCGCATGCGCATACCGCGGTTATCGCCATGACACGGTATATCGTTCAGCCCTAGTGTACATTGAACTAAGGGGAGAGGGGGCCGCAGAGAGGGAAGTCTCTGCAAAATGTGTGGGTGTGTGGAGGTTTCCACAAGATGACGAGCTTGTTATTCAGAGCAGGTTCGTGACGGACTCCCAATGTGTCTGTTTTACCTTAAATGGTAAAAGACTCTTCCTCGGCTGGCTCGCGCTGATGCGCTACGACACGCCATCTTTTTGCATCTCCCAATGAGATAACCTAAAAGGAGGAGCATCTGACCACAGCTCCTCCTGTTTTGTTTTTGCATATAAGCCTGTCCTGTCTTTGGTTCGCTCTCTTTTCCTCCTGCCGTCAAGATGATGAGGTTCTCCCGGCATTTGGACCAGGGCAGGGGTGGGCGTACCCCTTTGAGAAGTGTATTGTATTATTACCGTTTATCATTAAAGCAGATTATTGTTTAACCCTGTATCTGGTGCTTTGAATTAATAACACAAACGTTTAAACAATGAGAACAATAAATAAAATAAATGACTAGAATTTGTATTAAATACAATTAAGCATCATCTATAAACAACTTTTTTGTTTTTCGCTTCTGGCGTCTTTTTTGTCAACAAGCCGAGGCGCAGCGGCAGTTGCACTCCCACTTGCAGCCATGCTTCTCGCTTTCTCACATACTCTGGCAGCTAGCGCGTGCACGAGAGGGGGGAGGGACTGCAGGCACGGCTGCAGTGCAGGGAGTGGAAGCAGAGCGCTGAACACACACGGCTCTTAAAATAGCGCTTTCTCACCGGAGTACTTTTCCCCGTCATTCTTAAAGTACCGATACTAATGAAAAGGAGGAATCGTAACATTTTTAACGGCAGGGTATCGCGGTACCTTTCAAGTATCGGTACACCGTGCAACACTAGTCTGCACCCATCGATTCTGTGTCATCTCACGATGTGAAACGATGGGTTGGATGTGCAGCAAAGATAAATAATAAGGTTTTGTGAGTGAATTTCGGTGCAGTCATCTGTTAGCATTTTTTGCTCGTTGCTAATTCAGAGGCTCAGCGTTAGCGTTGTGGGGTTTTTTTTTGAAAAAAAAATTAAAATTATCAGTTAGATGAGTTTCTTCCCGTTACATGGATATAAAACATTCATAGTTTATTAAATGAACATGCCCTCAGACACTGTTTCCTGCAAGATGTTGCGGGAGGGCCCCGGTACCGGGGTCTGTCGGGCTTAACAGGTTAAGGGTGGTAACACAAGCAATTTATCTAAACATCTTGTAAACGTGCACCACATTCAGACGTAAAAATGCACCGCTTTCGACTGTCTGACTCTGTAGCCCCATCCACGAGTAACATTTCCACGTCAGGTATGTTATCTATACATTAATCTTCCTCCAGAAGAACCGTTGGGCCTTTTGCAGCATACCTGTATGCCCCACCTGTGTTGGTCTGTACTACTGTATTTTTGCAGTAAATACTTGTTTGTTTTTTACAGTTCTGTAAATTCACATTATTTACAATTTGTTTAGTTCATTACCTTTTTTTTCCTTTCTCAAAAGAACCGATCGTATCGTTAAAGGACCGGATCGATAATCGGTATCGATAAAAGTAGTAGTACCGTTAAAACCTTAAAAATACCCATCCCTAATAACAAACTAGATAAAACGTTAATGCCCTGGCAGTGGCAAATAGCTTAGGTTATATATTTTATTTAGGGCTGTCAAGTTAACGCGTTAATAAAAAAAAAATTAACGCCACACACACACACACACACACACACACACACACACACACACACACACACACACACACACACACACACACACACACACACACACACACACACACACACACACACACACACACACACACACACACACACACACACACACACACACACACACACACACACACACACACACACACACACACACACACACACACACACACACACACACACACACACACACACACACACACACACACACACACACACACACACACACACACACACACACACACACACACACACACAGATAAGAGTATTAAAAACTTGAAAAATATTCCTCTAAGGTACATTTAGAACAGATCAAAAATGTGCGATTAATTTGCGATTAACTATTTTAATCGACTGACAGCCCTAATTTTATTACATTAATTTTTTTGAGATTTAGAAGAAATATTTTAAATGCTACTCTGTAAAGGGAATAGGCCTACTACTGTTAATAATAACCTTATTTGTTTAAAATCAAACTAAGCAATACATTACTTTTTAATTAATTATTGAATTTTGTGCATAACAATGCAATTAATCCCAGAAAATCATTTGATTAATCATGATTCAAATGTGTTGCCCAGCACTAATAAATAGTCAGAGGTGTTTCCAAAGACTTTAACGTGTTACCAAAGAGTTTAAAGGTCCCATGTCATGGCCATTTCTACTGATCATAATTCCATTGTTGAGGTTAAAGCAAACAGATATTGTTCTAAACTGTATTAAAGTAAACAGGTATTATCTTGAACTGTATTGAAGTGAACATGTATTATTTGGGACTGTTTTAAAGTAATCCTATATATATATAAACCTTCTTACCTACATTCCATGACCCAGATACCCTGACACACACACTTACCCCTCCTCTCATCAGCACACACACATACACTCAATGACCCAGATACCCTGCCACACACACTTCCTCTCACCAGCACACACACATACACTCACTGACCCAGATATCAGCACACACACACACACACACACACACACTTCCCCCCCACCAGCACGCACATGTTCTCTTTTCAAGGTTCTTCCTGGGGCCAATATAATCTCAAGCACCAATATATCTGTGTACAATGTTTGATTGTTTTGGGAAAGAATAGTTTATGTGAAATCTTCCTTGAGAAATTAAAGGAGTGAAGTTAGATGGAAGATAAAAAGTGATTCTGACCTTGACTAGTTCCGAGGCTCTCACGCTTCACTTAGGAGTAAAATGGGACGGAAGAGCCGACCCACATCTCCGCCCCAAAAATGTCCATATATACTGTTGTTTATTCATGCAAAATGCCCCCTGTTTCTGACTGGCTGGTCCCGATACCTGTATCGCACAGCAGTAGAGCTGGGAGTCCAGAGTACTCTGTAATTTGTATTGGTGTTTTTTACCATTAAAATCAGATTATTGTTATAACTTTTATGCCGGTGTTTTGAACTCCTTCTCTTATTAATCTGACCAGGCTCATCTAACGGACGGCGCGGAGCAGAGGTGGGCTTTAAGCCACCACTACTGTGTTTGTTCCAACAAGCTATACTAAAATAGATTTGTGCAATTTTCCAAACTCACATTGGTTTCTCTTACAGCATCTCTGTATATGTGTATTCACTCTGTCCTAAACGGCTTTCTGGAGCTCCGCATTTGGCCCCCGGCCCGTAGTTTGGACACCCCTGGTTTAAAGTGTTAATTAAGAGTAGGAACAGACCTGCTCTGTGTATCCGAAGATGAGGCTGGAAAACAGCGTCCAGTAGTTTCTGGAGTCTCTCGTTCTCCTCTTTGGAACGAGACAGCTCCTCCTCGTGCTCTGCTATCGTTTTTTCAAACAGAGCAAATATATCTTCAGCAGCAGCAGTGAGTCGCTGCTTCTTCAACGACAGCAGCATTTGGACTTTACTCATGTTTACTAGATCACCTTTCCTGCAAACTCCGTTAAACACACCGTTTTTCTCGATCAAACTCTCAATCCGACTAGTGTTGCTAACGTGTTTCCAGCTAGCATGCTAAGCTAGCTCCTATAGTCCGAGGTAAACGCTCCAGAAAAAAGAGCACAGGGTCCATTCGGAGGTTTATCCAGACACACAGATGATGGATCAGTAGTGCTGGAGCTCACACACACTTTCTCAGGAAGAGAGAGAACCGTAGCGACGAGACGCCTCCTCGATCCAGGTTATCTTCTTCTTCTTTAGTTTTTATTGGCGGTTGGCAAACCAACTTGTAGGTGCATTACCGCCACCAACTGGACTGGAGTGTGGACAAGAGACTATGCAGAAAACAATAAACAAAAGAAATAAAATAAAGAACCAAAACTCTAGATTATTTTTTAATTAACCAATTTCTCTTAGAAACGTAATAATCTCACAATACATATTGCTTGATGTTTTCCCTAACAGCCCTGATAGCGACAAGTCATGGAATTTTGCTTTCTTCAGTTTCTGGAAAAGCACATTTCTCTGAGTACTATATTTCCTGCAAAGCAGTAAAACATGCTCAACAGTTTCTGGCTGGCTACAGTGTATACACTTTCCAGTTGGATGCTTTCCTATAATACTTAATGTATGATTGAGACCTGTATGACCTATTCTCATCCGAGAAATTACATTTTCCTCCCTTCTTTTAAACCCCACCTTCCTTCCATCCCCCACATACCTTTGCATTTTATAAAGATGTCTTCCTGTATCACTAAGGTCCGAATGTTCTTGCCATGTTGTTTGTGCATATTTCTGTATCAATGTGTTAACCTCCACTTTGCTAAGTGGAATTTCTACTGTATGTCTGTTCATAATTCTGAGTGTTTGTTTGGCCAGAATGTCCGCCTGTTCATTACTATGGAATGCCATTTAAGCCAAAATGAAATAAATACATAATAATTAAATAAATACATATATATATAAATATGCCTATGAAATACATTCTGAAATAAATAAGGCAATAAATATGTATACATGTACATTCAAATACACATTTATTTATTTCATGAGACTTTTAATTTCATAATGACACATTTATTTATTTCAAGAGACTTGTATTTCATAATGACACATTTATTTATTTCAGGGGACTTGTATTTCATAATGACACATTTATTTATTTCAGGGGACTTGTATTTCATAATGACACATTTATTTATTTCAGGGGACTTGTATTTCATAATGACTCATTTCCATTCCTTATAAGCAAATGAATGGGGCATGGTTAGCTCACAGATCCAGACCAAAGGAACAGCACCACAACACTCACTCAATAGCTCTTGTTTCACACTCCAGTACTCTTAAGTGGTTTGCAAACTGCCAATAAACCAAACCGGTTCAAGAACCGTTCTTGTGCTTTTCTGGTGCTTAACTGGTTCTTCTCTGGTTCCGAGTCCAGATCCAGTTCTGGACTACAGCCTGATTTAGCTCTGGTTCTTCCTGTTTCAGCCGCAGTGGAGCCGCCGGCTCTAATCACCGAAAACTGGTTCTCAGCTGACCCCACTTGGCTGCCCGGCAAGAACCACGCTCACGTCGGAAGGGGGAGATGGCAAAATATAATTTTATCTCTCATCAAAGATAGCTAAAAACATGCATTATTGTACTCGGGAAGGGAGTTTGACAGAGTATTACTCAAACTACACAATAAACGTATTTCATTGTATTTGGGGTAGTAGTCTAACAAGTGAGTCCAACAGTACCAATTTTATTAAGAAGTTATTGCTAGAAATAATTTTATCTCTCATCAAATATAGCAGAAGTGGCATGATTTTCTTCTCAGGAGGGGACTTTGAGAGAGTATTACCCAAAAAGTACATAGTAAAAACTTCATTTTATTGTAGCAGTCAAACTAGGACTGAGTCAAACAGTGTCAGTTTTATTAACTAATGGTACAAATGACTTGTATTGCAAATAAAGCAGACATAAACATGCATTATTTTACTCTTGTACAGCGATTACCGTAAAGGCGCTATTAATTGCGCACTCAAAAATGAATAGCTGCCGATTTGACCAAGCGAACGCGAGAGACGGCTGAGTTGACCACAGTTATGCAACAGCAACCGAAGCTAATCTGACTGTCTTGACTACTTGTTGCTATCCTATTGTGGTGTGACCTGCCCCACCGGGGAGGGGGGGCTGCGATAATAAAAGGGGGTTAGGATACTTAACGCTAACCTGGGTTCCCCAATACTAGCCCTTAGGACAAGTCACGCAGATAAGAATAAAAGGATGGACAGGGACGCGGCCTCAAGTTCAAATGTGTATTATATAAATAATCAAGTAAAAGTTCAGTAATATAAAATGCAGATTACAACTTATTCAGCTTTCCCAGTCGACACACCTAAGTCCCACGATTGAAGGCTGGCTCTGACAAGGAGAGAATAACTAGAATAATTACAATATCACACATATAGTGATAGTTAAATTGTTAAAAAGTGATTCTTCTGGCCAACTGCTGAGGGTTTCCCCAAAACCACAATATCACCATGTTTAGCTGTATTCAATCAACACTCAGTGCAAATCACCCATATCTGCATGCAAAAAGTGCCCAGCAAACCACATGCTCCACTCCACAGTATGGCCAGGATCGTCACTGAAGAAGTATAAGCACAGAGACAGTATTAGACCTTGTGGGACAGGGTGGGTCGTTACAAGGAGGGTGCTGTAGCTTTAAAGATTTAAATCACTAGTTTGTACACAATACAACAAACTAGTCAATAAGCAAAACATAGAAGGCAGGCAAATCAATACTTAGGCAACAAATAGCCTGTAGGCATGGTAAAATACAGCTAAAACCTAAGATCAAGAAAAGGAAAGGCAAAACGGTAGCAAACTAATCCTAAAATAAATGGAGAAAGGAGATTAGAAATTGTATAAAGACTTATATAAATGTCCTTCAATGTACATACAATTAATCTCCTACCTCTGATGCAAACGCATTCACTCAATTATCACCTCACTGGACACCTCCGCAACGGTGATTCTCTACACCAGGGGTTCTCAAAGTTTTGATGAGTGAGGGCCAATTTAGGTACCCAATATTGGATTGAGGGCCGCCCAAGAAAAAACAGAACACAAAATAATTCCAAAACAAATCCTTTCTTTATTGTACTAACCAATTATACATACAGTATACATTAAGATTAATAAAACATTAATTTGTCTCAAAAGTGCCTTGCAAACACACACACACAGAGAGAGAATTGTGCTGGAGTGAGTGATATGCTGTGGATTTCCTGTCTTATCAGCAGGGCCCTGATTCAGAACCAATTCCAGCTACTCAAGCACCACAGGATAACTTTCAGAGCAAGACAAATACAGAGAGACAGAGAGGGGGGAGGGAGAGAAAGAGACTTTTAAAATAGAAGCTTACCAAAGACCACAATATTCATCATCATCAGTTATTATTATTGTTGTTGTATTTGTAACACAAATCGGCTATTATTGCCTGTCATCAACATACCTTTTCCTACTTTGAATGGGATTTATGGTGCCGTCTTCTGTTGGCTACTATTCCTTTGATGTCCGGTTCCATCTCCGTTGTTGCTATACGAAGGACAGCATGTAGATGGGCATCCGTCAGCCTGGATCTCAGCTTGGATTTGTTGATGGCCATGGTGGAGAAGGTTTTCTCACAAATGTATGTGCTTCCGAACAGAGAGGCCATTCTGATGGCATGTTGGCGAAGTGCAGGGTACGTAGATGGGGAAAGTCCTTTGTAGAACTCGATGAGATTCTTGTCTCGATATGCTGCTCTGGCCTCAGAGCTCTCCTGCGGGTCGATGAGCTCGAACTGCATTTCTGCAGGCTCTTCTTCGGGTGCACATGTGAAGGGATCTTGGAATAGGTTGAATGACTTCTCGTGGTCACTGAAGTCCGAGAAGCGGTGGTGGAATTCCTCTTGGAGTTTTTCCATGAGGTTGTGGTTCTTGTCTGAACACAGGTGATGTAAAATGTCACATTCACCTGCGAGCACCTAAAGCAAACAGATATTGTTCTAAACTGTATTAAAGTAAACAGGTATTATCTTGAACTGTATTGAAGTGAACATGTATTATTTGGGACTGTTTTAAAGTAATCCTATATATATAACCCTTTTCACTTAGACTCAATGACCCAGATACCCTGACACACACACTTACACCTCCTGTCTCCAGCACACACACATACACTCACTGACCCAGATATCAGCACACACACACACATACACTTTCCCCCCCACCAGCACATGCACATGTTCTTATTCAAGGTTCTTCCTGGGGCCAATATAATCTCAAGCACCAATATATCTGTGTACAATGTTTGATTGTTTTGGGAAAGAATAGTTTGTGTGAAATCTTCCCTGGGAAAGTAAAGGAGTGAAGTTAGGTGGAAGATAAAAAGTGATTCTGACCTTGACTAGTTCCGAGGCTCTCACGCTTCACTTAGGAGTAAAATGGGACGGAAGAGCCGACCCACATCTCCGCCCCAAAAATGTCCATATATACTGTTGTTTATTCATGAAAAATGCCCCCCTTGTTTCTGACTGGCTGGTCCCGATACCTGTATCGCACAGCAGTAGAGCTGGGAGCCCGGAGTACTCTGTAATTTGTATTGGTGTTTTTTACCATTAAAATCAGATTATTGTTATAACTTTTATGCCGGTGTTTTGAACTCCTTCTCTTATTAATCTGACCAGGCTCATCTAACGAACGGCGCGGAGCAGAGGTGGGCTTTAAGCCACCACTACTGTGTTTGCTTCAACACACCTTGCAGGCGGTGAAATGGGTTAGATCCCCCTCTGAGCTGTCCCTGCAGTAGTTGAAGTTGTCGCTGGAAAGCTTTGACGCTGTCAAACAATGTGGAAATGAGCTTCCCATGGCCCTGCAGCTTCACATTGAGATCGCTGAGAAAGGTGTTCAGGTCAACAAGGAACGCTAGGTCACAAAGCCATTCAGTGTCACTTAACTGTGTCAGATCTTGTCCTTTTGATTGCATGAACTCAGCGATTTCTTTCCTCAACTTAAAAAAACGCTTCAGTGTGGCACCTCTGCTCAGCCACCTGACAGCAGTGAAGTATATGACGTCACCAAATTCAGCCTCTGATTGCACCAAAAAAAGTTTTGAATTGACGGTGATTCAGACCGCTGGACTTTAGGAAATTCACTGTCTTGACAACAATGTCCATGACATGTTTCATTTCAAGCGTATGAGCAGCAAGGGCCTCTTGGTGAATTATGCAGTGATATTTGATTAGGTTCTCACCTCCGTTATTGGCCACTTTGTCGCTGAGCAAAGAGACAGCACCCGCCTTTCTCCCGACCATGGCTGGCGCTCCATCTGTTGTGACTAGGGCTGTCCCGAATACAATTTTTCGGGCTCCGGATATTCGGTAGTAATCAGCAGCGAATATTCGGTGCGGAGAGATTATTTTTTTTATTTAATAAAAAAAATGTTTTCAAAAAAATGTCATAACACGCTCCGAGACACCTGACAACACGCTGTTAAGCAGAAGCGCAGAAAGAGCATACTATTACGATTTATATTTATTTATTGTCTCAGTACTCGCATACATTAAAACTAAATGTGTCCTCTGCATTTAACCAGACAGACCAAACCGGGAACCAATTCTGGTTCCAAATTCCGTCTATAACGTTTTACAACCTGAAGATACAAAACACATATTTCTGTTATAACAACAATACTTTAAATAACATAGCCGTAACAGTGTAATACTTGTTACCGATACAGTAAACAGTATTTAAATAAATGAAGAACGAAAAATAAATGAACGAACTGTATGCCAATAATTGCCTTAGCCCCAGATGTTCCCACATTGCTCCTATTATTTTCACTATTCGGATCAAATTGAAAAAATATAAAAAAACAATTTGGTTGCTTGCTTGCAACTATTTTCCAAGCAAAGTAAGTGCACGATTTTATCATGTGTAACGTTACTGTTTAAACGGCGGATAAAGCAGCTTCATCATGGCAACTTGACAACAGCTAAGCTAAGCTAGGCTAGTACTTACAGCATCCGGTGACTTTTCAGAGTTGTTGTGCCACCGTGGTAGGCCAGTTTCTTGTCGCATATTTGACACATATTCTTCTTACCGTCGTTCAATTTAAAATGGTCCCACACAGCTGAAGTCTTCGGCATTTTGTGTTCAGGTGTGTGAAGCGAGGTGAAGCGTGCCGTTTGCGTTCGTGACTGTGAGTGAATGCGATGTCAGGAGCACAGGCTGAGATTGTATATATTTCCGCATTTTAACAGTGTAATTCAAAAGTATAAATATAGTATAAGAATATGGCAATTCGCCTTTATTGATAGCATACATTTAGGAAAAAAAACAACGAATATCCGAATAATGAAATTAAAACCTGAATAGTTGGCCAACGAACGAATATTCGAATAGTCGAATATTCGGGTACAGCCCTAGTTGTGACACCGACCATGGATGTCAGCTCCACATTGTATGCATCGAGACTACGACACAGAGCATCACAAATGTCGATTCCCCTTGTTCTGTCTTTGATACTCTCCATGCTTAGCAGTTCCTCGCCTATTTCAAAGTCCTCCGTGACCGTTCGAAAAATCAGCAGTTGTGCAGTATCAGAAATGTCTGTACTCTCATCCAGTGCTATAGAAAAGGACCCCTTGCCTAGGCCTTCCACACGTAGTCCCAATTGCTCTTTGAGATCATTGGCCAGATCTTCGATTCGTCGTGTCACCGTGTCATTCGAAAGACTTATGTCACGGAACTTTGACTTTTGTTCAGGGCATACAATGTCAGCCACTTTCAAAATGCAGTCTCGCACGAATTCTCCATCACTGAACGGCTTGCTCCGCCTGGCAATTTCGTGAGCTACCACATAGCTAGCCTGTGTTACAGCTTCACCGGATTTTGCAAGATTTGTGAAAACTGACTGCTGGACAGTTAAACCTCTTTGAAGTTGTTCAAGTTTAGTTCTGCGCTCCTTGCCCATGAACTTGTCATACATTTTATGATTGGTATCATAATGGCGTTTGATGTTATACTCCTTGAGCATTGCATTCACCTGCTTGCAGATGAGGCATATCACTTTATCCGACCCCTGAGGTAAAACGAAGTAAGCGTTGCTCCATTTCTCCTGGAACTTCCTTTTCTCCTCACTGACACAACGTTTTTTACGCGACGGCCCTGGGTCCTCCATCTCGCTTACACAACGAAAACTTCCAACAACTTTTGTTGCGAAGGACTGATGGTTTGGGCCACGGCTGTTCACGTGAACACTTTGCCGCCTTTGGGACATGCTTCCAGTGCATGCACCCCTCATAGCTCATCCAATCAGGGAGTGAGTTTGGGGATGCTTGCGCTGGGGGTAGTCAGTGGAAATAACAGTGTGCCTGAGTGTGGACGTTGGGAGAGACAGCTTGTTGTTTTATTATAAAACCGGACTTTTGTGTGCGTTCATATACTTAACCACACACACGCACACGCAAATAACCACAATCACACACATGCCTTTTTACATACCTATATATACAAACAAACAACATATACATTTTGTGTACATATCTTGGCATTCACCTCCTATTTACAATAAACATCATTTGGAGTATACATCTTCTCTGGCATTTTAATCAGATGCACCACAGCGGCTTCTCATATAATTTCTTACCAGTCAACTAGTGACTCATCCAAAACAACTTTCAACTTTTGATCTAGCAAAAAGGACAGTGTAGCATTTCCCTCCGAATAATGGTCGTAGGCTTTACTTTACTGATGAATCAGAATTTATTTGTAACTCCAGACCCAACATAAGAGCTTGTGGCCTCTTCGGGGGGTGCTAAACATTTAAAACATACAGTCCGTTGTTCTCTTTCTCTGCCGTTACATAGAAGACACTACTTTATCGTCAAGTTGTCTCCAATGCCACCACAACTTCCTGTCAAACACGTTATCTCGCCTTCAAAATAAAAGCATGCAAACGAAAGAGGAAGTTAACCTAAATTACTAGATACGAACCATGGAGGATTAAAATATAACGCATGCATTTCAGCGTGTCACATTAACTATCGCGGGCCGCCAGAAACATTTCCCAGGGCCGCCATTGGCCCGCGGGCCGCACTTTGAGAACCCCTGCTCTACACAGTCTCTGCTGGGGCTGTCAAGAACCCTGGCGTTTACAGGCCACATGTTAACAATTTAGTGGTACACTGAATGTTACAAGTCCTAACAGCAGCTTCACATACCTCGTATAGGGGGAATACACGCCTATCAGCCAGACAACGATGACTGGAACAAGAACACTCGTAATAGTCACAGCTTATTTGGGTGAGGTGTGAGTGGGCATTTAAAGTGTGGCGGGAGATGCTGAACTAGTACAGCTGCGGCGTTTTCCTGATATGGAAGGGCGAGCTGACTAAAGAAGGGGGGTGTGTGTGTCTTAAAGGGGCAGTGGCGGCCCAGCCACGTGAAGAAATGATCTGACAGCTAATCCAGAAAACAGTAGCGCCGGCTACAGTGGCATAAGCCGTTTTCTACAGGCACATTTTACCTTTTCGTGATTGAATTGGAATAAAAAAAGGTGCCAGTACTCTAAATCAGCAACTGTTTCAAGTCAATTTATTTATACAGCACAAAAACAAGAATTTGGCTCAAAGTCAGTATATCCTATAATGCTGGTGGGTTTGTCTCTTTACTGTATATTTTAGAAAGGCTCACTGCACGTAAACAAAATGACTCAGGGTGCATCTGAGATTAGAGGGGGTGCAGGGGTAAAGTGCTATTTTTATAAGTGGGGAGTGGACCTAACACATTTTTTTTTAAATATTGAAGTTAAATGCATCAATCTGGTGCACTTTGAGAGCAAAATTAAGAGATCTATGGATACATCTCTCAACATCCATATGAAACAGAACTGTAAACAGATTTTCTATTTCTTTATGGATATTTTACAAATCACTCCCCTTTTCAAACTCCATTAAACGAATAAATAAAAACAAGGATAATTGTGTGTTATTGTTGAGTAAATAACAGTGTGTTATTTAGAAAAGAATAACAAATTAGAAGGAAAAAAAGATTTAAAAAAATACAGATTTCAGTATTTTGAGGCTCTAAGCCCCATTTATTTTCCTCACAGACGTGTAGGAGCAAACACAGTAGTGGTGACTTAAAGCGTAAGCCAACAAGGGCATTTGGTACGAAGGGGGAGGGGCAGCTTTTCCCTCAATGGTGGAACTGATGAGTCTAACACACAATGAGCAGATACAAGGCACACAACAACAACCACATGCCACCAAAATGGCAATAAAAGTAGCCACAGAAATTAGAAGAGACATTATTAAACCTTTCCATTTACTAAACATGTTTGTCATCCATTCCTCCATAGGATTGTTGATCCCTGATTGTTCATGCATGGTTTTAGATAGGGCGTGTAGACCCTCTAAGGCTTTAGTCACGGAACCGTCAGGCGCCGTGTTGTTGGGAATAAACGTGCAGCACATATCACCGAACATTGCGCAAACACCCCCTTTCTCCGCCAGAAGCATATCCAACGCCATTCTATTTTGTACAGCCATAAGGGAGGTAGGCCCTAATTGTTCAGCTAGGCCTTCTACTGCGTCCCTAGTGAGGTTTGCTAAATGGAGGACATTGTAATGTACAAAGTTAATCCTGTCTACATTTTTGTTAGGGGTAATGGGAAGAATAGCTGAAATGATAGGAATATTTTCGAACCCTGCCGCGATCTGGTCAGCTCATTTGTACTCATTAGGGACCCCCTGAGGGACTCCTATGGAGTCAATGTAAGTAGGGGAGTTACTGGAAAGGTCAAAGTTGACCTCCGCGTCTCTTTTGTTTAAGACGTGCCTTCGCCGTCGGTTAGTTAACTGACCGTTCGAGACGTGTTTTCGCATCACAGTTGTAACCCCAGGTATCTGAAGGGATGAGAGGAGCTGGGTCAGTTATCAAGTGGGGATGAGCGGTCGCGCAAGCTAAACAATCACCTACCATTTGCTCGTGAGCAGTCCCACAACCCATTTTAACCATAGGTTATCATTAGTAAAACCCGTGGCCATTTGAATTATGTCTAGTGGTTCAAGTTCGCCAACTTCGCTAGTACATTGATCTCCGCAGATGATTTTGGACATATAGTGTACCTCGGTTGGAGTTGGGCGAGTTACTGCTGGTTTCGGAGTAACAACTATCTTAAACAGACCTTGGGGTGACTTGTTTCCTGCATGTGCTGCCAAAATATATAGACCTGCATCGCCGATCTCAACCCTTCTTAGGATAATTAAGACGGGGTTGCATCTTCCTGTAGAACAGGGAGAGGTAGGGTTCTTTCTAATGACTTTCATTCTACGTTTTAGTGATGCAACAATCCTTGCTGATTTGAATTCAGGCGTATATCCCCAGTCTGTCGGACCAGAGTTAACTAGTACATAAGACCAGGATTCGCATTTACATCCTCGGGTGTGAGTAATAGATCCCTTATTTTCCCTGTTAAAGGGAGAAACAGAGGCATAACTTGCACCTGTGGACCTTCGGTCGGTGAATATATTGCATACTGTTGGGGTGAGGCAGACATATTTAGCGAGACTTGAGTATGATTTGTCAGAGTTGGAACATGGGGCAATTGCGCACAGATCTATGTCCACTATTCCGTCGCTACCTTCTTGGAGAGTGAAGGTTATTTTTGGGGACATAAGGCTCGCTACTCTAGTACCTCTTTTGGTCCTTACTATCTCTTCCTCAGGGGCGGGGGTTGGAGAAAGAACATCATTAGTTTCACAGACAATGAAAATGATCGTTACCATAATGGTAAGTAGGAGGCCCAGGCCTGCTACCATTCTCCAGTGCCCGTACATAATTATGCTGTTAGCTCCAATTCTTCTGGTATCTTTAAACCGTATATTTTGTAGAATAAAAACAAATCCCTTAAACAATGG
This sequence comes from Pogonophryne albipinna, assembly GCA_028583405.1. Taxonomy (NCBI): domain Eukaryota; kingdom Metazoa; phylum Chordata; class Actinopteri; order Perciformes; family Artedidraconidae; genus Pogonophryne; species Pogonophryne albipinna. The sequence goes on along the minus strand of CM053247.1, from coordinate 37,341,432 downwards.
GCTAAAATATACAAGTCCCTCAAATAATGGGTTTATTAAACAGAGTCCCTCAAAAAATGGGTTATTAAACAAAGTCCCGCAAAAAATGGGTTATTAAAACAAAGTCCTCAAAAAATGGGGAAAAACAAAGTTCCTCAAAAATGGGATATTGAAACAAAGTTCCTCAAAAATGGGGATATTGAAACAAAGTTCCTCAAAAATGGGATATTGAAACAAAAGTTCCTCAAAAAATGGGAAGAAAACAAAGTTCCTCAAAAAATGGGATATTAAAGTTCCTCAAAAATGGGATATTAAAGTTCCCTCAAAAAATGGGATATTAAAACAAACTCCACACAGGCTATATCAACCTGTTTCAGCAGAGAGTGAAGTCCCCTGTGCCGTCCTGGCTTGCCGTGTCTTTGTCCCCCCGATCCGCTGACGGCGGCTTCTGGGCTGCCTGCTAGAGAGATGTCTTCCGGATCCTCCTCCTCCGGCCCGCTGATGGCGGCTTCCGGGTCGATGCTGGAGAGATGTCTTCCCGATCCTCCTTCTCCGGCCCGCTGATGACGCCTCCCGGGTCAACTGCTGGAGAGATGTCCTCCCGATCCTCCGGCCCGCTAGAGATGTCCTCCCGATCCTCCGACCCGCTGATGGCGCCTCCCGGGTCGATTTCCTTGACGAGGGCCAGGTCTGTCCTGATGTCGTCTAGGGTCCTTGCAGGTGTTTTCCCAACCGCACACTGGCTCCAGTGGTACCAGTTGTCCCCCTTTCCTTCTAGGCGGACGGCATGGGATGTCCTCTGGGTCACTCGGTAGGGGCCGGAAAACCTGGGGTTGAGCCACTTAGGCCTGATGACTTTCAGCCAGACGAACTCTGCTGTGTTGGCCTCGTGCTTCTCGGGTCCCCCTTTGGCGTCCGTAACCTGTGTGGAGAAACCTGATACCAAGCCCTTAAGTTGCCGGTAGTATGGTTTCGAACACATGACCTCTACTTCCTTTCCTACGCTCAATGCTCCTGGGCCCGGGAATTGGTGGCCATGTGTCAGCTCAAATGGGGAGAAACCTGTCCCTCTGTTAATGGAGCTTCTGATTGACATGAGGGCTAGAGGCAAGGCATCTAGCCAGGTCATGCCTGTCTCCTCACATGCTTTGCTGAGTTTCTGTTTGATGTTCTGGTTAATTCTTTCTACCTTTCCCTGTGACTGTGGATGGTAGACTGCTCCAAAACTGTGTCTTAGTCCTAAGGACTGTTCTACTGTGCGTAGGTCATGGTTCTTGAAATGGCTGCCATTGTCTGACCTCACTTTCCTAGGAAACCCATGTAGTGGAATGTAATGTGTGACTAGGAATTTGATCACTGAGTCTGCATCCTCTCTCCTGCATGGCATAGCTTCTGGCCAACCTGTGTATGCATCTACCACAACTAGTAAGTACCTGAACCCTCTTACTTTGTCAATCATGTCAGTGTAGTCAATGATGATTTCTTCTCCTGCCATCTTAGGTAAAGGGAACTTTCCCTGGTGTGGTTTTACAGTAGCTCTGATGTTGTGGGTTAAGCAAATTACACATTCTTCCAGGTGATTAGTGTAGTGGAAATTTTTATCTTGCCGTATATGCTTAAACCAAATGCTTCTCATAACATTGTCTAAAACACCTATATCATTTCCTGAGATGTGCTGTTTTATTCTCATACTCTAATGTGGGTTTTTATTCCCAAGCGCTTCAAGGCCACATAGCTGATTGTTAGACTAGGTTGAGACTCACACAAAGTCACACGAGAACTTCCCTATTCTGAGACACTATCTACAGCTCAAGGACAGGTGTCTAATAACAATGAGACCGTGTGAAGACAGATTTCTGAACTTCCCTCCCTTTCCTGTATATAAGCTTTGCTATTATATTGAACTGTGCACACTCCTGCAGACTATTTTATACTCTGTGAGACCTGTGACTTTGTATTGCGTTTTTGTATTTGAAGCTTCAAATAAATTAACCAGAAAGACAACTCTGTCCGTTTCACCATGTATTTGTTTAACCACTCTGACTTGTACTCTCCAGTATTGAGTCTCAGATTTCCATAACAATTGGCGCTGCGAGCAGGGTCTCTGCAAGTTCGATTGGGGACACCTACGGACGCTGGGGGTCGCTCAAGGATCTTCGGATTCTCCTCTACCTCGACAGAAACCGTACGGGACGAGAGGACCAGCGCCGGGGTGGAACCGATTGACTTCACGAGATCCAACAAACTCAAAAGGCTTTCAATACTCGGTGAGATGTACAGTGTCTAAATTGTTTAAAGTTAAACGTAATTAAACTCCATGACATTTATGAGAGGGACTGCTCGAAAGTAGGATATTTGGGATATCCGTCGTGATTTGGGATTACGATCAGTTTTTGTGTGATTTGTACGAGAAACAAATATCACATCACCGACGGGTGAAAAATAGTGTTTTGGTAACACGGGGTGTTTAGGTAACACTTTAAAGACTTTGTTATGGGAGCAAAGCAGAGTAGGAGGCTTGTACCACCTCCTGAGGGTCGGATTGTAGATGTCATGCGAGCAAAACACGGTGAAAATAGTCTGTCTAAATTAAATATATGGACGGAAATGTTCGGATTTCCTAAGGGAGGTTCTTTGAGTAAATCAAAAATCAAAAACCTAAGAGATAAATTACAAGAGTGTGAGGATGGAATGAAAAAGAAGAGTAAAGTTAAAGTAAAAGACTTAGAAGAACTAGACACTCACAGAAAGTGTTTAAAATACTGGGAAGAGGAGGCAGAGTGCCGTGAAAGAAGGCAATTGGCCGCAGCAATAAAAAAGATACAGGCTGACGATAAGAAAGAGAAAAATAGTTTTCTGTTTCCCCCCGTATAAACCACACACTTCTCTGTATCCTCTTTGCACAGGCGTGGGTGACCCTCTCCTCGACTGTGGGTTTCCGTTCCCTCCCCTTCTTCCCCCCGTTCTACTGCCGGCTGAGGACGCTGTTGAGGGGGCTGGGGCTGGACCAGAGGTCCGCATACCACCCCCCGCCGAAACAGCTGCAGAGGAAGACAAACAGAGAGTGAGCAGAGACGAAGAGAGACAGAGAAAAGAGGATGAAAAAGAAAAGGCAAGACTGGAGAAGATCCGGGCCAAGGAAGAGAAAAAGGAAAGAGAAGCGAGGAAAGCAGAGCAATATAAAAAAAAGCACCTCCGCGGACAGGAGGACAACCAGAGCGACGAGGAGGACGAAGAGTTTAATCTCGTCTGTCCCATGATCCAGGTGGCTGGACATGCCGGTCCATCACTCGTCTACCGCCCATGGACCATATCAGAGATGAAAGAAATATCAAAGGATCACCTCCCAGATGTTGAGTTAGGAGGTGCTAAATTCGCTATAGCACTCCGCATGTTCTGTAGACAATTCTCCCCCACCATGCCGGAGATAAAGAAATTGTTGACTCTGAGAATGGGTCCGACACACGCCAGCCATTTCACCCATCTACTGGGAGGTTATCAGCGCATGAGAGACACCAAGTGGGAGGATGACCTGAACGTTGGCTACCGCGATGCTTTGGCCGCCCTCGAGGCCGAAATAACTACAAAGTTCCCCGCCAAAGTCGACATGTCAAGGATCTATGCATGCAAGCAGAACCCGGAGGAAACAGTAAATGACTATTACCACCGCTTAGAACAAGTGTTCATCGAGAACAGCGGCATTATCAAACAAGAGGCCGGGGAACAAGCCGTATTAGGAGTCTGGGAGACACACCTCAGCAACGCTTTCCTCAACGGCCTATCCCCGGCTATTTCTGCATCGGTGCGAAACTCCTGCATTGGCGTAATGGACGGTGCCCGGCTGGAAGAAATTCGCCGACATGCCGTGCATGCCGAGAAACGCCTCTCAGAAGAAAAAGCCAGTGAGGAAAAGAAACGCCGCGACCGCAAAGACAAGGCCCAACTGACCATGGTCCAGGCTGTTACAACCGCCTGGACCCAAGGTGATGGCCAGGGCAGAGGGAACCGAGGAGGAGAAGGAGGTTTCCGAGGCCGGGGAGGAAAAGGCAGAGGACGAGGAGGCTACCGAATCAATCGCTGTTTTAACTGCGGAGAGACGGGTCATCGGATCGCTGAACGCTGAATACACAAGAAGCAGAAAAAGAACTTTCGATCGGATAAATCGGACCGAAACAAAGACAATTCTTCAAACTGACATCAGTCGAGGGAGGGAGTGGGGGAGGAAGGAATTCGGTCGGAGGAGACGGAACCACTGCCAGCAGCATCTAACCAGGGAAGTGACAGACACACACACATCATGCAGGCTATTGAGAAATTGGAAGATTTAGAGAAAATGTCTGTAATGGGAAAGGGTACATATTTGAAATATGACACAGCATTTAAGAAATTTCCCACACTAACTTTAGCTATCATGGGTGTAAATGTTACATTTTTGGTTGATTCTGGAGCGACACACTCTGTGTTAAAAAGGGCAGATCTGCCAGATTGCAAATTTAGTGGAAGATGTATTCACTCAATAGGAGCAGCTGGGGTAACTGTGAAGGAGAAGTTTTCGATACCACTTCAGTGTAAGGATAACGGTGATGACAGTCATCCATTTCCCACATCAGTCAAACACAGTTTCCTTGTATCATCCGTCTGCCCAATAAATTTACTGGGCAGAGATCTGATTCTCCGGTTCGGCTTAGACCTCATTTCCACAAATGAGGGTCTTAAAGTCCGACGGCCATCAACATTGATGGTTCAGAACCCCACATTTGATGATAAAGAACTGCTGAATGTGTACCAATGGCTGTTGGCATATCCTGATTCTCAGGAATTGTTTGACTCATCAACGTGTTTTTCCACCTGCTGTGTTCATGGAAACTTCTCATTTGCATTGTATGGCTAACGTGGTTAATGAACCATGTAAATACTATGATGAGAGTTTTCTGCTGGAATGTTTGAATGATGAGATCATGCTTAAAACTATGTATTGGAATTCGCTGTGCAGCGGTATTTCTGTTACACTCACACCCACACAACACAAGCTGTATCAAATCCCAGGGGCGGTCCCACACATTTCACTAGTCAGGGGCCCCACTGATAGATGGAGAGATTTGGGTCCAATCGTTAAAGACTGGGAATCTAGTACTGATTGGACTAGCACAGACGACCCGCTGATTGAGTATTCCTCATCACATGACGTGTTTAACCTCTTAAGGCCGAGGGTCCCCCCAGGGGACCCCTCCCACCGTTTTTTTATGAGACTATGTCTCAGGGCTTCTTAACATTTATGAAACTATTAATGTTCCATACCCTTTTAACGCTAAGAAACTCAGCTAACTGACAATGTGAACCATTTTTAGCTAAAAGAAACACAAGAGTAATACCAAGCCTTTGAATTAGCATGGAGCGAAAAAATGCTAAGTAATGCTAACGGAATTTGCACAGCACTCACGGTAGAAATGCCCTTATTACTTATCGTAACTGCACAAACAAGATATACGATTTATAGCTGAGACTCCACAGATTCCACACATGTAATATCATCACTGTAGGACCCCGAATTGCGGAGCTATCAGCCAGAAAAGAGAAAGTAAACAACATCTGGTTTCAAAAATATTACAATAATTTCGTCTTACCTTTTTTGATTTGTGATCAAAAGTTGTGTTCACCGGAATAAAAACGCCGCTCAAGGTTAATCCAATGTCTTTGTGTCACGTAGAAATTTTGACTGATAATCCTTCATCATATTTATGGCAATATACTGGGTATAAAGTTTCGCCGTCCAGGCGTGCACTTTTAGATATGCTTTGTCCGTTTCTCTATTACGTCCGCTATGGTAATGTTTACGTTGATTTGGGAACTGCCCATCGATTCTATTGGTTCTGATGGTTAAGAAAAAGGTGTAAATCACACGAATCGACCAATGGGTTCCAGAGATATGGTCCTGCGTAAAGTATAAAGAATGCCAGCCAGTTTACGTACATTACGCAGCTGACTTCATTTATTGTTTACTACCTAACAACAGGCATTACAACAGGACACAGAGCGCACAGAGCAGACAGCAGATACCAGAGCAGATTACAATATTTGCGTTTAGGACTTTTTCTGTACTTTGACTTTTGTCAAATAATGGCTCACAGGAAAGAGATGCTTACTACTTTACAGGCAATGGAAATTGTGACTAATGTTGACAGCGATGTAGATATGTTACCTGTTGATTCTGAGTCAGACGACGAGGATCTCCTGCAGCCAGAACGGAACCCGGACCGTTGTGACTCTGATGACGAAATTCCACCACGGCAAAGGTATGTAATCTCTCTGTTTTTATCTATTACTTATTTATTTGGTGTACGATTATTCATAAAGTAAATAAAAGCGTCTGCTAAATGAAATGTAATGTAATGTAAATTCACATGCAAAATGCCATGTTTGGCAGGAATTAGAGGGGTTATTTACAAAAATACCAAATAGTGTTTATTGTCTGTTACATTTACTAAAAGTATAGGCCAGTGTTCATCTATAGTCACTAAATGTATTCATTCACACGCTCAAAATGCCATGTTTGGCAGGAATTAGAGGGATTATTTACAAAAATACCAAATAGTGTTTATTGTCTGTTACATTTACTAAAAGTATAGGCCAGTGTTCATCTATAGTCACTAAATGTATTCATTCACACGCTCAAAATGCCATGTTTGGCAGGAATTAGAGGGATTATTTACAAAAATACCAAATAGTGTTTATTGTCTGTTACATTTACTAAAAGTATAGGCCAGTGTTCATCTATAGTCACTAAATGTATTCATTCACACGCTCAAAATGCCATGTTTGGCAGGAATTAGAGGGATTATTTACAAACATACCAAATAGTGTTTATTGTCTGTTACATTTACTAAAAGTATAGGCCAGTGTTCGTCTATAGTCACTAAATGTATTCATTCACACGCTCAAAATGTTTACTGCCAAGGAAACAGGAATTACAGGAATTCATCTAATCTCTTTGTTATTCCACATTTGTTTTCATAGTGATGGAGATGAGGATGAAATGGCTTCTGGACCCCCATCATTGTCTACTTTCACCCAGCCCACACCTGCCTCACCCTCACATTCCTCAACTTCTGCCTCACCTTTCACTAGAAAGAGATCTGCACCAGTATTGGCCACTCAGCCTGCACCCAAAAAGCACTCACTTCCAAAGCTGCCATCGTCTGCTTTCTACCAGCTTTCTGCACCGTCAGACACATCTGTAAAACTCAGGAAGCGTGGCCGAGGTGGGGCTCCCACTCCTCAGCCAGGAAAAGGAAAAGCATCAGATAAATGTGTAAAACCCAGGAAGCGTGGCCGAGGTTCTTCCTCTTCCAGAACGACAGAAGAAGAACTCGGGTGGCACAGCAGAGAGGACAATGACCAAACACCAGAGCCACTGAATTTCACGCCAGCCAGGGACCCAGGCCCAACGCTCGACCCCACTGTAGCATGGTCTCCCCTCTCCATTTTCAGACTTTTTTTTAGCGCTTCCGTGGTTCATACAATCATTACCAACACGAACGCCAACGCCCTGAAAAGACTGCAGGCTGGAAAGAAGCATGTTTGGAAAATGCTGACTGTGAGGGATTTCTATATTTTCCTGTCCATCATCATTTTCTCAGGCCTCGTCCCCGTTCACAACCGATCTGACTACTGGAGGAAGAAATGGCCATATAACTTCCAATTCCCAGGTGATACGATGTCCCGGGACCGTTTTGAAGCCATCATGTGGTCTTTGCACCTGAGCGACCCTGAAGAATGGTATAAGACTTTTTTTTTCCATTTTATGGACATTGCCGTGGTGAACAGCTTCATTCTCTACAAGGAGCTGTTCAAGATGAGGGTTGACCCCGGCAGGACAAAGCCACACACACAGAAGACTTTCAGGGAGCAGCTGGCTGCAGAGATGTTGGAATATGCTGAAGGCTCTGCACCTCCACCCCCCCCCCCCCCCACCCCCACCACTCACATGCGGGCCCATGTTTTATGGGAAAGATGTCCGTATCAGGAAGAACTGCAGGAACTGCCATGATGCTGGCAAAAAGAGAGTGAAGACACCTTTGCACTGCGTGAAGTGCCAGGTCCCTCTGTGCTTGACTCTCAAAAAGAATTGTTACCAGGAGTGGCATGCCAAAATGTTGTAACATTGTAAATGTGTAAAATAAATCTGCTCCAGTTGGAGTCAAACTTCATTTTGTATGTTTTTTTTTTCATTTTTTTTTTTTTTTTTTACAACAGTTGTATTTGGATGGAATGAATACCTATAGTGAAAATTCAAAGTAAAAAAATGATTTTTACAGTGAAAAAGTTCAAATGGAACCGATGGTTCCCAAATTACCCAGAGGTGAGTCCGCCTGGACTTTATTTTTCTAAATCTCTCTAAAAAGGTCAAATGTCACTTGTTTTGCATCAATCTTGATACAGGGTACTTATTATATGTTATAGTTTGGATTCCTAAAGCTTTTAGTCTACTAACCCATCATTCAAGGGTGGTTTTTACTATAGGTAATGTTTTTTTTTAGGCGGACATAGAATTTACATGTTTTTACTATGTTCCATCTGAATTTACTTTAAAGTAAAAACATCTATATTGATTCTGACACTTCTACATCCAACTCACAGATGTAACCTTGCTTTGAGAGAAAAGATTATGAATTTACCCCTTTTAGAAGTGAAGATATAGTCTTTGTTGTGTTAGTGGCATTTTCGAGCCTAAAACCTGAAAAACAGGCTCAGGGCTTAAGAGGTTAAGTACAGCATCGACTGCTCAGTTCATGTACTGCGCTCACTGACTATCACAGGCAATGATGACTATGTTAACCCCGTTGCTGAGATGCCGGAGTTCTCATTTTTCAGTCATATTTCTGAGCTCCCTGACGCGCTAAAAACAGTGCCTCAAACACTGTGGGCAGCCCATGAATATGACGTAGAGTTGATTCGCTCTGCGGAGCCTGTAGTTATCACTCCTAAGTCCACGTTCCGTCCAAATCAACCCCAGTACCCATTGAAACGTGAAGCTGTTGATGGCATTCGGCCAGTGTTTACCGCTCTGCTTAAACAAGGGGTAATTATTCCATGTAAAGATTCCCCGGTCCGCACTCCAGTGTTTCCTGTCAAAAAGATCAGAGACAAACCTCCTGACGAGTGGAGATTTGTACAGGATTTACGAGCTGTAAATGCAGCTGTGCACGCCCGTGCGCCGCTCGTCCCAAATCCTTATCTGATTCTTTCCCAAGTTCCAGCCTCTGCAGCATTTTTTACTGTCATAGACCTCTCAAATGCATTTTTCAGTGTCCCTGTACACAAAGACAGCCAATTCTGGTTTGCATTTGAATATGATGGTAAACCTTACACATTCACACGTTTGTGTCAAGGCTACTGTGAATCTCCTACTGTGTACAACCAGGCATTGTGTACAAGTTTGGCCTCTCTCCAAGTTTCTAAAGGCACTGCTCTCATCCAGTATGTTGATGACCTCATGATTTGCGCACCCACAGCAGAACAGTGTGAGGCTGATACTATTGCTTTGTTAATGCACCTCGCAGCCGAGGGCCACAAGGCCAGTTTGTCAAAACTCCAATATGTACAAAGAACAGTTACATTTTTGGGTCATGTCATTTCAGGAGAGGGGAAAACGCTTTCAGATAAGCGTATTGCATCATTGGCTGCTCTGCCAAAACCTGTCACTAAACGACAGATGATGTCATTTTTGGGTTTTTGTTCATACTGCAGGTCATTCATTCCAAACTATTCTCCAATCGAGTTGCCACTGCGTACTATCACGCACGTCAATGGTTTGAAACCTACAGATCACCTTATAGGGACACCGGAAGCCGACGAAGCCTTCATTAATATGAAGCTGGCTCTCCAATCCCCATCGATTCTAAGTCTACCTGATCACACTAAACCTTTCACTCAGGCAGTGGATGAACGACATGGGTGTATGACCTCAGTTCTCCTTCAAGATCATGGAGGAAAACAGAGGCCTGTTGCCTATTTTTCCTCCAAGCTATATCCTGTAGCTGCTGGCCTGCCTAAATGTCTCCGTGCAGTGGCTGCTGCTGAGAAAGCGCTAAACTCCTCACGTGACATTGTGGGATATGCACCTTTGACCCTGTTAGTTCCACATGCTGTTTCACTCATCCTCTGTGAACAGAGAACTTCACACCTCTCTGCTGCACGTTACCTTAGGTATCACACATGCCTGTTGGACATGCCTAATGTTTATGTCAAACGATGTAACACTCTGAATCCAGCGTCTCTTATGCCTTTGCCTGAAGACGGTGACGAACACGACTGTGTTGCCGAACTTTCCATTGTGTGCACACCTAGACCGGACTTAAAAGACGTTCCTCTGACCAACGCTGACCTCATTTTGTATGTTGATGGGTCTGCCTTTCGCGACCAAGGGGGCACTAATCGGGTGGGTTTTTCTGTTGGTTCAGATTCTGCTGTACTCCGTTCTGGACCGCTTCCATGTCACCTCTCAGCACAAGCAGCAGAGCTCATCGCACTAACTGAAGCCTGCACGTTTGCAGAAGGCAAAACCGTGACTATTTACACTGACTCACGCTATGCTTTTGGGGTAGTACACGATTTTGGGGCAATTTGGAAGTGTAGACAATTTCTGAAATCTGATGGCAAACCAGTACTTAACCATGTACTGGTTGCAGGCTTACTAGATGCCATTCTGCTCCCATCTGAAGTTGCAGTCTGTAAATGTTCCGCACACGCAAGCAGTACAGACCCAGTTTCCCTAGGAAATGCGTCTGCTGACTCAGCCGCAAAGGCAGCTGCTCTGATTCCTCTCGCACCTCACGCACACTCATTTGTTAAAATCCCTGTCTCCTCCGTCACTGACAAAATGTCATCACTGACTTCCATGCAGCAGCTAGCTACACCAGTTGAGAAGGCTCTGTGGAAGGCTGCTGGGACTGTGTTTGACCCAACCTCCAGCATCTGGGTTGGTCCAAATTCCAATCCATGTCTCCCAAGACATTTCTTCCCTCATTTTGCTAAGTTGACACATGGGTTGGATCATGTGTCAAAAGGGGGGATGTTAGAGGCTATAAATCAGGAGTGGTTCACAAGGGGGTTCACAGTAACAGCTCAAAAGCACTGTGAAGCATGCCTAATTTGCATTATGCAAAATTCTGGTAGACCAGTAAAGGTTACAGGACCCGGAGCACATCCACCTCCCACCAGGCCATTTGAGCACCTAATGCTGGATTTCATTGAGCTTAGCCCATCAGAGGGTAAGAAGCACTGTCTGGTGGTGGTGGACATGTGGTCCAAATGGGTTGAAGCTTTCCCAGTAAAAGCACAGACAGCAAATGCTGTGGCAAAGGCACTACTGAGGGAAATCATTCCTAGATGGCGAATACCAGACAAAATTTCTAGCGACAACGGTTCACATTTTGCTAATGAGGCCATTACGCCGATAGGAGAATACATGGGCATGGACATCAGAAAGCATTGTGCGTATCATCCACAGAGTGGGGGTGGGGTGGAAAGAGAGAACGGCACAATAAAAAACAAACTAGCAAAATGCTGTGCAGACACAGGTCTGTCATGGACACAAGCTCTGCCCATTGTGCTGATGTAGATGCGGATGTGAAAAAGAACAGGGAGTCAACTCAGCCCATTTGAAATCCTTTTTGGGGCTCCTCCACAGATTGGACTCAAGGCTCCAGGATGTCCTCTTCCCTCCACAACTTTGTGTGAGGATGCTATGTTGTCATATTGTGTTAACCTGTCATCCACTTTAGCAGACATCCGACATCAGGTAGCCGCAGCCTTACCTACCCCTGCCACTGGTCCACTTCACCATCTCCAACCCGGCGACTTCGTGCTGGTCAAGGATTTCCGGAGAAAGAGCTGGAAATCCAATCGTTGGCAAGGTCCCTACCAGGTGCTTCTCGTCACCCAGACGGCGGTCAAGGTCGCCGAGAGAGCTACGTGGGTCCACGCCAGCCACTGCAAGGTCGTAGTCACAGGAAAGGAGAAACGGTAGAAGCAGACGACAACAAGTGACGTGTCCTAGTCACCAACGGAAGATGACAACAAGTGACGTGTCCTAGTCACCAACGTGAGACGACAACAAGTGACGTGTCCTAGTCACCACCAGCACCACACTTGCACTACATACACCAAAACAAAACACACACTACACACAAGGTGTCACGAGCGAGTGCCAGCTGAGCGGTTCCATATGCTCTCTGGTTCCTCGTTTGTGTTATCGGTGTGCGGAATCTGACTGTCCGTGTCACAAAATCGACCGAGGGAATACACACACACACCCCATGGAGCATTCCCGCCTCGTGATGAGAGCTCGCCTGGAAAGAAGACAACGCAACCGTGAGCAATGTGGAAAGTGCGGATACTACTGGAGAGCCTGGACAATCATAGAATGGTTCCTCTGCATACTTGCCATGATAGTTGTGTTAGGACTAGTCCTATATTTTATGTATCCATGGTCAGCACACAGCATGTCAGCCAAAATCGAGGTATCTAAGAGGTACATGGGGAAAGCAGGGCGAAGCACATGGGCAGAGGGGCTGGTCAAGACAGGGATTGGTAACATTACTCTAAGGGATGGGGAAGATAGCACAGTGCAGTTAGACCCGTGCGACTACATGCATTGCCCCAACCCTAAGAAACTGGGGTGGGCAGACGCCTACATATGCTATGTCGAGAGTGACAGTCACACCGCCACTCACTGCTCGGGGGGCTAGGCTTTTGTTTTATGGACCACCGCGTACACCGATTGGGGTTATACCCTATGGGACGACAAAACAAACATCAAAGGGAGATTGTCTATCTCCAAGGTCAATTCATCGAGCCCCGTTATCCTGTTGCAACTACAGGCTGCCCAGATATCAGACAGGGGTTATTATGTTGTCTGTATGTATGTATCCGGCGCCGACCCGTGTGGCACATTTTACATAGACATCGCGCCCAAAACTCAGACCCCCGAACCAGAGAGAAAGGGTAAGCAGCCTTTGACGCAACTGTTGACATCCATAGGTACATCTACATTTCTAAAACGTAACCTATACATAGGCAATAACGACCATAGCAACATTGATGTGGTTCAGACCAGCAATGGGATCACCGGTAACGTCTGGTGGCACACTCTGAGATCATTCTTGCAGGCCGCAGGACAAAATGGGTCATGTTATGCATGCACCCTTTTCCCCCAGGACTCATCAATGTCCGTGCCAGTTCGTCCGCGCTCTCTGACCCAGGTTGAACACCTCTGCGCGTTTATGGCTATGACAAGGCCCATCAAGGGTGAAGACTGCGTAACCGAGTGGCGTTATGCCAGGCCGCTTCCCCCACCATGCACTAATCGGTCTAACTCCCCTTTGCGTGCATCTACGTTTGATATCATATACGCAAAGTACCAACCCGTGAGCCATGTGCACCCCAGCCATTTGAGAGGGATGAAACACACACTCTGCATCCAGAGAGTGTACCACAAGACGTCTCTTACACCACCTTATTTTTTCCTAGGCACTACTACTGGTTGTACTCGTATCCTACGGAACACGTGCAGTTACGGTGCTTACAATATCTCGTATTGTCGCATATTCGGTGTCTCTGGAAGAATCCTTTCTAACGTAGCATTCCCTGATGTTAACCATATTTCCCTCCAACTGGCCTGGCCCAGTGATGCTGGGTTCAGCGCGCCACAAGATTACGTTTGGTTGTGCGGCGACAAGCTCCATCAAGTTCTGGCTCCCCTCTGGATAGGTACATGCACTCTAGTGGATTTGAATCCAGCAGTCACTGTCCTCACGTCCTTAATGTACATGACACATCATTACCCAGAGTTCCAACACCCCGACCACCACAAGGTAAAAAGAGATCTGACGTCCGCTGGAGCTAAATTCATTGGCGGCCTGTTCCCATGGTGGGGTACAGTAAACAATGCCCATAACATAGATACCTTACACGTTCGGCTAGAGAACCTCACTTACGAGACGACGCAAGGCTTCCAGGCATTGACCCCATTCATAATAGCCTCGAGGAACATGCTCATGCAGCACCAATTTGCTCTTGACCTTTTGTTCGCCTCAAAGGGTGGCCTGTGTCATGTGATCGGTGACTCATGTTGCACTTACATCCCCGACGCCACCAAGAACATCACGGACACTGTGCTGCATCTTAACAACCTGTTAGCCGACATGAAAGCGGATGACATATCCAACACAGGTGGCTGGGACTGGTGGTCCTGGCTTACATCAGGCGGGTGGGAAGCATGGCTGGCTAGGATAGTTACACCCGTGGCGATCATTTTCGGCCTATTAATCAGTTGTACCTGTTTGATTATCCCAATACTGAAGAAGTGCGTTTCCAGCATGGTATCCTCAGCTTTCGTTCAGTATACTGCTATTCCATTGCACGGCAATCCTTTGCGCCACAGTGAGATAGACCAGATAGAATCAGAAGAGTCTGATTCCGACACTACAATGTAATCCATGTGAATCCTCCTTTTATGCTTACATTATATTGGAGTCTGTCCTCCACAAAAACAGCCAGTTTTCTATGATATATTTGTGATGTGTTTACTTAAACCAGCGATGGAGTGTATTCATTGATCTGTTATATCGGTCTATCCTGTCATTTGTTATTTTTCATTGATCACGTATGATCAAAAGGGGAGAATGTAGTGGACATTTTTATCTTGCCGTATATGCTTAAACCAAATGCTTCTCATAACATTGTCTAAAACACCTATATAATTTCCTGAGATGTGCTGTTTTATTCTCATACTCTAATGTGGGTTTTTATTCCCAAGCGCTTCAAGGCCACATAGCTGATTGTTAGACTAGGTTGAGACTCACACAAAGACACACGAGAACTTCCCTATTCTGAGACACTATCTACAGCTCAAGGACAGGTGTCTAATAACAATGAGACCGTGTGAAGACAGATTTCTGAACTTCCCTCCCTTTCCTGTATATAAGCTTTGCTATTATATTGAACTGCGCACACTCCTGCAGACTATTTTATACTCTGTGAGACCTGTGATTTTGTATTGCGTTTTTGTATTTGAAGCTTCAAATAAATTAACCAGAAAGACAACTCTGTCCGTTTCACCATTTATTTGTTTAACCACTCTGACTTGTACTCTCCAGTATTGAGTCTCAGATTTCCATAACATTAGCTATCATGTCGGGTA
Source organism: Pogonophryne albipinna (assembly GCA_028583405.1). Taxonomy (NCBI): domain Eukaryota; kingdom Metazoa; phylum Chordata; class Actinopteri; order Perciformes; family Artedidraconidae; genus Pogonophryne; species Pogonophryne albipinna. The sequence continues at coordinate 37,326,251 of CM053247.1, read as the reverse complement.
GGTAGGGGTGCCACCAGTGAGTCAGGTGTCTGCTCATTTGAGTTTTACCGCAATGTAAAACTCAAATGTAAAGGTTCGGATGTGTTGCTCAAACAATTACCGGTTGCCTTGTCACAGACAATCTGCTCCACAAAATATGTTTGTCTTTTTTGTTTTCCTGCGATGATGGTTCTTCAGGACTGCTTCTTAAGCTCAAATCACACTCTCGCAGACTTTTCCGGTGTTTCTAAATTAGATGACAATGTATGTGTGTCGTTTAAGAGGAAAAGATGCCTGTTTTTGTTGTTGTTATTACTGTCAGGAAATGTAAAACCTAACCCTGGTCCGCCCTGTAGTAGTAGTCAGATCGCTACGCCTGCTGATTTTAAAGCTAGGTCTGGGTTGGGTTTCATCCACTTGAATGTGCGCAGTCTGTTAGGTAAACTAAATTTTGTCCGTATCTGGGTGAGCTCAACTGACGCTGACGTCATTGTTTTATCAGAGACATGGCTAAACAAATCTATTTTGGCCTCTGACATTGCCTTAAATGGTTTTAATGTGTATCGTACCGACCGGCCTAATAAAGGTGGTGGCGTTCAGTGTAACCACATTAGTTTCCAAATCGATCAGAAAGCAATTTGAATTTTTAGCCATAAATATAGAAGTGGCAAAGGGTCAACAGGTCATGGTAGTGAGTTGTTACAGACCCCCCTCAGCTGTCAAAGACTCCTTGTCTTCACGAGCAAATCTTTTATCACAACTAGACTACAAGGAAATAGTGCTACTTGGAGATTTTAACTGGGACTGGTTAACTGCAGTGTCAGAGGATTTTAAAAACCTTTGTATCTCTTTAAATGTTACTCAGATTGTGGACAGTCCTACTCGCCCTAATATTAAGTCCCCTAATAAATCCTCCCTAATTGATCTCATTCTAACTAATGTTCCCCATAAATATTCATCTGTGGGAGTATTTGCAAATGATCTGAGTGATCACTGAGTTGTAGCCACAATTAGGGACACTAAGGTCCAAAAGGTTAAACCTCGGATTATCATTAAGAGAGACAAAAAACATTTTGTGGAGCAGGGTTTTGTGCATGATCTGTTTGATTTTGATTGGGGTAAAATCGATCTGTGTGCTGATGTAGAAACCGCATGGTCTTATTTTTATCTTGGTTTTATGGAGATCATTGACAGACATGCACCCCTGCGTAAATTTAGAGTAAAGGGACGAGACAATCCTTGGTTTTCTGCTAATCTGTCCAGTCTCCTTCATGAGAGAAACAAGGCCTGGGCAAAGGCTAGAAAATCAGGCTCAGAGGTAGAATGGCTGCGTTTTAGGCAGCTAAGGAATCGCTTCACATCGCAAATCAAAACTGCTAAATCAAAGTATTATCTGTCAGTAACCACAAAGAATCTGAATAATCCTGGAAAATTTTGGAAAGCCATTAAATCGTTATCCACCGATGATATCCGTAATGAGCTACCTCCGTGCATTACCACAGCATCTGGCACTATATCGGACAGGGTTACTATGCTAAATTACTTTAATGAGAATTTTGTGTCCTGTGGTTCTCTATTTGATTCTGTCACTAACTCTACTTCTGTGAACACTACAGTATGTGACTCTGAAAAACGTGTGTTGGAAAACCCTTTTAGTTTTACCCCTTTTACTGTTGATGTTGTTCGTGAAGCTTTAACCAAGTTAGATCCTAAGAAACCGGCTGGCCCGGACAACGTAGAACCTTTCTTTTTAAAGATAGCTGCAGATTGTATTGCTCCACCTCTCACTTCTCTTTTTAACCTCTCCCTCAGCACTAACACAATTCCAAAATTGTGGAAGTCAGCGTATGTCCTGCCTTTGCTAAAAGGAGGGGAGGCCACCTTATTAAATAACTATAGGCCCATCTCTAAGTTGTCAGTTCTGGCTAAGGTTCTTGAACGCTTAGTGAGTGAACAGGTAAAGGTGTTTTTATGTACAAATGACATCCTGTCTAAACATCAGTCAGGCTTCAGAAAGCAACATAGCACCATCACTGCCACAATGAAAGTGGTGAATGATGTGGCGAGTATTTTAGATAATAAGCAGAGTTGTGCAGCTCTATTTATTGACCTTTCCAAAGCGTTTGACACCGTCGATCATCACATTTTAAAGCAGAGGCTGGCCAGTATTGGCATGTCCAGCCATGCAGTGGGGTGGTTTGTGAACTACCTCTCTGAAAGGTCCCAATGTGTTCATTTTGATGGGCTGTCTTCTGAGTAGTTGAACATTGCAAATGGTGTTCCCCAAGGTTCTGTTTTAGGTCCACTGTTATTCTCCATCTACATCAACAGTTTAGGTGAAAATGTGGATGAAGCTACTTTACATTTTTATGCGGATGATACCGTGATGTACTGTGCAGGTCCCTCCATTAAGGAAGCTGGTGTTAAATTACAGGCTGTTTTTAACATTATTCAGACTCAGCTCTCTGAACTAAAGCTTCTTTTAAATGTTGAGAAAACCAAGGTAATGCTCTTTTCTAAAGCTAAAAAGACACCAGAGCCTGTTTTAGATATTGTAACTACGCAAGGAATAAAACTTGAAGTGGTTACCTGTTACAAATACCTTGGTATCTGGCTTGATGATTGTCTCACTTTTAAACTTCATGTCAATAACCTGCTTAAAAAGGTGAGGGTTAGGCTAGGTTTCTTCTACAGGAACAAGTCCTGTTTCTCGCTTGAGGCCAGGAAAAGGCTAGTCACTGTGACCTTTTTACCTGTGCTGGATTATGGTGATTTGATGTATATGAATGCACCTGCCAATTGCCTGGTCAAGTTAGATGCTGCGTATCACAGTGCACTGAGATTTGTGACAAACTGTAAAGCATTAACCCATCACTGTACCCTGTATGCAAGGGCTGGTTTGCTTTCACTAACTGTACGGAGGCTCAGTCACTGGTACATTTTTATATACAAAGCCATGTTAGGGAAACTTCCATCCTACATCTGCTCCCTGATCTCACAGAAAATTGTAAGTGGCTACTGCCTGAGATCGAATGCTGTGGTTTTATTAAATGTGCCAACTGCTAGGACTGTCTTAGGGAAGACAGCTTTTAGATGCGCAGCTCCTCTGTCTTGGAATAGTCTGCAAATTAAATGGAAACTGAACAATCTGGTGCCACTAAATGTTTTTAAAGCTCAGTTGGATGCTAGTCAATCGGAAGCTATTGGTACCTGTTTATGTGGATAATTATGTAAATGATGCTGTATGATGTCATTTTGTTGTTCTATTTATGTTTTTATGTTTCATGTGGAACTACTTGAGCAGGTCTCCCTTGAAAAAGAGATCAATGATCTCAATGGGATTTATCTGTATAAATAAAGGTGAAAGAAATGAAATGAAATGTGTTGGGCCGTGTGCTTCTTTAAGCATTGATCTTACCCATCCTGGGGGTATCACTGGTCTCCCATCTGGGGAGTACCATATCCCATCTTTGTTGGTAGCTCCTCTGTCTAACCATACTGTTTTATCTTGAGGAGACCCTGCTGCTTGAGCATCTTTGAGAGTATCATCTGTTACTGCGGGCAGTAAGTCAGCAGATTTTGCAACAAGAATTTGAAACCAGGGTGTATACCCTGCTTTGGCTTTAGCTGCTTTGTCTTCTGCATTGTTACCCCAAGTCAAGTAGTTGTCTGCCGTGCTGTGACCTTTGCACTTGAGTAAAGCTAGCTTGTTGGGTAACATTACTGCTTCTGCAAGCCTTCTGATCTCTTTCTCGTGTTTGATGGGGGTATTGGTGGATGTTACAAATCCTGCTCTCATCCACTGGCGCATTTCCACATGTATGACACCATGAACATATGCTGAGTCAGTATAGATATTTACCTCTTTTTCTTTTGATAGCTCTAATGCTGCAATGACTCCCATCACTTCTGCCAACTGTGCTGAGACTTTCCCTGTTACTTTTCCTGCTGCTCTTTCCTCAAACTGTCCCTCAGCTGTTTGACCCACCACTGCGTAGGCCGCTTGGAGCCCGTTGGTGGGGTGTCTGAAACAACAGCCGTCTGTGAACAGGTTTTCTGCATGTGGCAAAGGCTCGTCTCTGAGATCTATTCTTATCTTCACATCCTGGATGATTCTTTCCTCACACCTATGGGGTTCTCCGCTAACCATGGTGTCTGCGCTGTTAACTCCTTCATGTGTGTAGGTGATGTGTGCTTTTGTCAGAGTTTTCTCTAACCTGGTCTGTCTGGTGGAAGTCATTGTGAATGCACTTGAGTTCACAAAAGAGACAATGCTATGTCTTGTCAGTACTGTCAATGGGTGTCTCATCACAATGTGTGAAATCTTGTTTAAGATACGTGCTGTACCTGCTGCATGTCTTGTGCATGGAGGTTCTCTGTTCTCCACTCTGTCCAGTGTGATACTAATGTACATCAGTATTGACCTACATCCCCCTTTTTTCTGAAATAGAATACCATTTACTGTGTTTTCATTTTCAGAAATATCAAGGAAAAATGGCAATACATAGGATGCAGCGGCGAGAGAGGTGACCTGGGACATGGATTGTTTGAGAGAAATGAAGGCAGCTTCTGCAGCTTGTGTCCAGTTCAGTGTGGCAGTGAGATTGCGCATGCCTTTCTCATTGATCAGTGTTCTGAGTTCAGCTGTTCTTGGGTTATACTCTGGGATGTAGTGTCTGCTGTAGCCTGTGAGACCCAGAAAAGATAGCATGTCTTTGACTGTCTTGGGTTTGGGGTGGTTTAAAATGTGTTTCTGATGTGCTGCTGACATGCCCGTACCTGCTGGAGAGATTACTCTGCCCAAAAATGTCACCTCTTTACGGGTGCATTGTAGCTTTTTCTTAGAGACCTTGAACCCTGTTGCGTGGAGGCGAACCAGTAGGTTCCTGGTGGCCTCTAAACAAGAGACTGCGGAGGGTGCTGCAATGAGAAGGTCATCTACATACTGTATCAATACCACCCCCTTTGGCAATGAAACGCCGTCTAGCTGTTCCATGAGTATTTTGTTAAATATTCCTGGAGACAGGCTGAAGCCTTGTGGTAGTCTTGTGTACTGTAGTTTTTCCCCGCCCATTGTAAATGAAAAAATAGGTCTCATACTCTCTGCTAGAGGTATGCAGAAGAAAGCGTTGGCCAGGTCAATACAGGTGAACCATGTATATTCAGGTGTGATATTACAGATAGCTGTGTATGGGTTAGGAACTGGTATCAGAGCTGTAGTCGTGATAGCATTAATGGTCCTCAAATCATCAGCCATTCTGTACTACCCGCTAGGTTTTGATACCGGGAGTATTGGAGTGTTCCACTCGCTTTGTGAGGGTTCCAACATCCCTGCTCGCTTTAGTCCATCAACTGCCTTGCTGATACCCCCTTTGGCCTGTGGTTTAACAGGGTAATGTGATAGGTTTACAGGCATAGAGCTGCTCACCTCAAATGTTATTGGTGCAGCCTTTGAGCAGAAACCTACGTCATGAGAGTCAGATGACCAGGTCACGCAACATGTCATCAGTGAATGCATGGTCAGTCTTCTCCCTACCATGATGCCTATCCACTTCGTGTCTTTCCATGAAGATGGGTTCTTGAGTGCAGATTTTTAGAGCATAAGCTTTGTGTGAGGCAGAGTATGTGAGTGCTGCTATCTGAGTAGGTTCCAAATCCTCGACTTCTAGCAGTGTTTTGACCATTGGACCAAGTTCTTTAGCTTCATAGCCCTTTCTGATAGCTAATGAAATGTGTGGTGTAGCTTCAGCTGACATACGGTACCAATAGAGTTGTTCATCAGTGAGGTCAGCAGATGCAGCCACCCCCGATTGTCCCACAAATAAATTGGTTGTGGTTACATCCCAGACGGACATAGACACCTCTGTCTCATACGCATATTCATAACTTTGGTCGTCTTTTCTATCATAATTCAGCGTCAGATGGGGAGGGTCTGGAGGGGAACCATAAGGCCTGAGGAGGTTAATCCACGGCTTCCATTGTTGAAAGATGGAAAATAGTCCTGGTATATTATCTCGGGGCCGGTCGAGCAACCCCCAGTATATAGTGGCATACTGAGTTGCTTCTGCTTCAGTGGATTGGGCCAACATCATTTGAGAACCTGACTTTATGTTGAATAATGAACAATTGAGGCGAGTGCCATCTGGGAACGATATTATTAGTCCGTCGGGGGAACAGAGGATGGAGGCATTAGCTTTGACAAGAACATCCCTTCCCATGAGGTTAGCCGGGCATTGGGGTGCCAGAATGTACTGATGGAAAAATATCTGGCCTGCTATTCTGGTGTTTAATGGCGTAGTGAGCGGTACTTGCTCTATTTCTCCCGAAAACCCTATGACTGAGACTGTATTCCTCGAAGTGCACGTGTTGAAGATGGGGGAGTTGATAGTTGAATATCTAGCTCCTGAATCAACAAGGAATGGTAGCTTCGAGTTATTTACAGTCATGTCCATGTATGGATCCGCTAAGCCCATACATTCAGAGTTCTCTGGGCGACCTCATTGTGGTGGGTTATAGTCTTGTTCGTTCTGGACAAACTGGCCATAGGGGGCGGCCTTCGCGTTGGGTGCAATGTGACCTTGGTCTTGGTGTTGGGCCTGTGGGGCTGCCTCATGGTGCTTCTGGAAATACTGCATGTCTGATCTGTTCCCTTGTCCATGCCCTCTCTGTCCCCCTTGTCCCCGCCCTCTCTGTGGTGGGGGTCCCTGTGGGCATTGTTTATACCAGTGGTCGGCCTGTCCACAGGTGAAGCACACCTTCTGCTGATATTGATTCACTCCAGGAGCTGTTCCAAACCCTCCTCTACCTTTAGCTGTGCTATTATTGTAGCCATATTGGGGCTGGTTATATGACGGACCTGGGTGGGGAAAACCCCCTTGTGGGTTTTGCGGCCCCGGTGCTTGCTCTGCTGGCGACATCGGATGAACAATCAGCTGTTTGACACTCTTTTTCTCATTCTGAACTGTTTTACGGGCTATTTCTAGCTGAGTATGGAGTAGTTGCACTCTCAACTCTTCCTCCTCGGTTTTATACTTTGTGAGTTGTTTGTTAAATTTGCCAAATGACGCTCCCATGTCTGTGTGTATATGTGATCTATTTCTGGGTTGTCCTCCATAAGAGTTTTAATCTCGGCAGGTACTGCTGCCATTATTGCTTTACGGAACATCTGCACATGTTGGTCATTATTATCGGGACTACAGTCAGTAGCCACTGTGTATTCTTGGCGTGACCTGAGCAACATGGTTGCTGCGGCCTCTCCAGGTGTGAATGTGAAGGACAGTGAACCGTAACCTCCTCCTGTCTGTGGGAAATGTTCTCTCATTGCCATGCTCAGCAAGCTGTGTATGTTGTTGGAAGAGATGGGCTTGTTATCATTCAGTTTTTCTGTTCCTGCTCTTTTCTCAACTCTTTCTACCTCATAGTGGGAAGTCTGTTGTGCTAATATCCTCCTGAAATCTCCAAGGCATATTGTTTGTCCTACTGACATATCAGCAAACCTACTCATCCAATGTCTCCCTCCCTCAGTAGGTAGGGGCATTTTGTCAACAGTAGCATGTATGTCTCCTAGTGTGAAAGGATTGTAAGCAATATTCCCACTGGGGAGAACCACTAAAGGCGCCTGTAATGCTGGGCACATAAAGGCATGAGACGTGGGGTTTTCTGAGGTGTGTTGGGATCTTAACATCCTACGGGGGAGTGTAAGAACCTGTTCTTCAGACAGTTCAGTGATTGTTCCTGTCAGAGATATATTCTTATCCTTGTTCCTACGCTTTCTGCTGTTGTCCTCTTCCTGTTCTATTAGCCCTTGCTGAACAGTGTCCTGATAGCTATCTCTGTGTCCTGTGTCTTCTGCTCCAGAGTAACACTTATCACTTTCATCTCCAGCTGCTCCTCCTGTACTGACTGGGTAATAGTGGGTCTGGGCTCCTCTACTTCTGAAAGGGTCACTTGACCCCCCCCCCCCCCCCCCCCCCCCCCTCTGTGCCTCTGTCTTCTGTTCTGCCCTGGCTGTCTTGTCTATCTATGCTTCTCCTCTGATTCACTGGCTCCCTCTCAGCACCCTCTATTCCTCCTATTTGTTCACAGGCTTTTATATAAGCTATTGCTCCAGGGCTTCTACCCTCTCTGTCTCTTCCCTGTTTTTGTCTAATTTGCCTCCCTTGTTCTTCATAATCCTGCTTCTGTTGTCTTTCCCTTTCTTCTAGTTTTTCTACCATGTGGAGTACTTCTTCCTGTGTGGGGTCTGCGTGGCTTCTTGTAATATTTTCCAGAATGGAAACAAACCGCTCTCTCTCTCTATCTGCCTTTCTTTTGTCTGATGGGTTTTCCTCGGAGGAGGAAAAGAGCATCTGTTCTGGGGTGGTGCAAGCTGTCTGTAGGGTTTCATTTATTTCCTCCCTTTGTCCTTCATTCCCTCCAAGTGAGGCAGAGTTCCTCTGACCTTCTGATCTTGTCTTTGTAATGGGAGTGTTCCTTAAAGGAGTCAATGCTACATTTCCCACTATTTTAAAATTCCCCCCTCTTATAGCAGCTATTTCCTGTTCTGAATCGGATGATGTGCCTGCTACCATAATTTGTAAATTAGTCACGGGTGGCGCGCTTGGGGTAGGGAGAGAATAAGGGGGTGGGTTCTTAGATTGATCGGCCAGGTCCGGGTAAATGAGGGTAGACAAGATGGGAGCAGACGGGTCCCCTATAGCTCCTGCTGGAGACCTCTCCTCTGTGCCGTGCCCTCCTCATTTACAGCACTGCGGATAGTTTGCCTCCCTATGTCTTCTCTATCAGAGGCAGAGGTTTCATCTTTATTTATATCCCTAAAAAATTTGACGAGTTTTGCAATAAAGTCAAATATTTCTCCATCCGTAGGTGCATGTGTTGACACTGGTGTTTCTTTAATGTCTTGAGGGAACAGGAGTGTGCCAACGTCACTAGAGCGTTGAAACTCCCCTCCCTGTATTTGGGCTGCTATCATGGTTTGGGGATTTTTGGCTGGGAGGGTAGTAATATTTGCTCCCTTCATGGCGAGTGCTGCGTTATGGCAAATCCTCCTTAATTTATCTACCGCCTCTTTCTCTTTGTTTAGTTTCTTACGGCCAAATAATCCGGGCTTTTGCCCGTTTAGGTTTCCAAGTTTCTTTACAAGCTGTCGCTCATAAACGTTTAGTGCTGAGCTCAAACTTCCTAAAGTCTCATCTCCTCCTACCCTGTCCTCTTTCATCATTTTATTTTTTAGGACCCTCAGATCTGCACAAGCCTTTTTCTTGTCGCTCTGTTTGACTCCACTGAGAATCAATCTCTCAGTCTGTTCCCATTGTTCGCGGAAGCTTCCGGGAATTGGAACGCCTAAATCACTTTTTCCAAACTCTCCTTCCATAATTTGACTTCGTATCTATTATCTGACTAGGTTGATATGTGTTCACTTATATTTATTAATACACTGGACAAATCTTGTCGTTACTCTTAATGTCCTTATTCTATTTATTTGAATACTAAGTGTGCTCGTCCTTATTTCAGACGTGCACACAGTCTGAATTCAAAATTCAAAGTTTTCCAGCGTGAAACAACACAGAATATTGTTACACACCCTGTTCGCCACCAGAGGGCAGCAGCTGACCACAAATGATCTTCCTCTGTCTGATGAAGCTCTCAGCTCTGCAAACTTTCTCCTGTCAGTAGGTTTCTGCTCTCTTTTCTCAATTATTACACAGATTCGACGTAAAATATCACACAGAGTTTATTCCCTTATACATTCTGTCCGGCTTTTTTTGTGCGATGTATTATTTCAACAGATAATCGTGGCACCTGAAGCTGCTTCAACACCTCTCTTTAGAGATGTGACCCTCACATGGAGATTAATCCCAAGCCACAAAAATCCTTTATCGTCACGTTTAGCCGTTCAGATCAACCCCAGAGCAAGAGTTTGCGAAATCCGGTCCTTTCAAATTAATTTTGAAATGTGCGTATTTCCTCTTGAATACCCACATATAATATCGACTTCAGCTTTTTGTCAGCCTATAGTCTACAGAATTTCCCCAGCGAGTCAGCCATGCAGAGGACCTCGCTGGTTCACTTTATTCTTTAGTGAGTTAAGGTACTGGAATGCACTACCAGACTCTTACACACACTTAGTGCCTTAGGTCCGGAATGTCCTACCTGACTCTATAAGCACTTTCTTACTTTCTACAGTAAACCGACATCAATCAATGGTTGCATTTGAGGGATGTTTGTCTACCTGAAATTGATGCTGAAATTGAGTTGCTGATTGGTTCAGATGTTCCAAAAGCCCTTTAACCAATTGATGTAATCAGGAGTGTGGGGGGTGGACCTTATGCCGTAAAAACCATGCTCGGTTGGACAGTTAATGGACCATTAGGAGGATGTTCTGATGATACTTGGGACAAAACTTCATCAAGTGTAAACATGGCCGAAGCGCTGGTCTTATCTGCTTTTAGCGGAGAGGAGATGGACACTGAAAAGGCAGAAAAGAAGGGTGATAGGAAAGAGAAAGGGGCCCAGAAGAGCAAGAGAATTATCCGTGCTCCCATTGACAGTGAAGATAGTGAGCCCGAGCAAGAGAAAGGTGGAGAAATAGAGGAGGAACAAAAGAATGAGGTGAGGAAGGAAGCTACAGCTATGAAGGAACATAAGAAGAGAAGGAAGAGGGAAGCTAAAGAGAGAGGGCAGCTTGAAAAATAAATTGCCAGTCAACCGCTGAAGGTACACGGATTAATGAGCCAAATGTCAAACCTGAAATGTGAACTTTCACAAGAAGAAGAAGCGTATAAGGCTCTTGAAATCCAGATTAACACTCAAAAAGCACCAGGAATGGAAGCAGAAATATATGTTGTCAAAGAGGAACTACAAAATATTAAATTGCAAGCTAAAACTCGAGGAAAGGGAAGACCGAAGACTGTTACACGTACTGTAACGTTTCAAGAACTAGTAAAATGCTGAAGTAAATCCAGGGGCAAACTCACAGACAGTAAAACTGACAGTGGAAAACACGATCATGCAAATAAGAAAAAACAGGAATATCTGGTGACTAAACAGAAACCTTGAGATAACGAGAAGCCAACGATTAAAGAGTCCAAAAAGCCACGCAGGAAAAGAGGATTGAGATCCCTCGGATGGAGAACATGGTGGCAAACAAGAATAAAAGGGTCTCGTACGTATGCTTCGGATCAAGACCAAGACTGGTTTCTTGAGCAGACCAATTAACGAAGTTAGCCTTCTTCAGGATGCAGAGGACTTTTTCCAAGTCTAAACAGACTATTTTTTGTCTTTTTTATTTAATTTTTTGTCTCCTGCCCCCTGCCCCCTGCACACACACAAACCACCACACTAAGCATTTTTACTGATACTGATTAGTGAGTAAAGATCACTTTTCCAAAAAGACTGCAATATATGAACTCTGAACAAAAATAATTCAAGAAAGAGATCTGGACGTATATTGTGTGTATTGTCATTTATTATAGTGTAATTATAATTTTGTAAAATGATAATTAGGGGCCGGTATTGTAGGTGCCATAATGCTACTTAGCCCAAGTTCATTATTTGTATTATTATTATTTGTTTACGTCACTTTTATTTGTTTGTTGAGTGCTTCCGGTAATTGTCACATGGGTGTGGTTTGTCTATTTAAGTCACCTGTTTCATGTCGAGTGGGATGACAGAGGGTGAGCTTGTGCTGTCATTTTTTCTGTTGACCGTTTTGTCCATAGTTACTATGTTTTGATTTTGTTTATTAAATATCCTTAAAACTATATTGCTTCAATATGGACTTTCTCTTCGAAAACGCGTCACAGTTTATAGCCAAGTTTAGCCTCTCGGCGACTCAAACGTAACTGGGGATTGAACCGCCACAATTATCTTTCGATCCCGTTTGAATTGTGCCACGAATTACACATATTATGTTTGTCAATCTTAAAAAATCATTTCCATATCAAAAAATCACAGTTTGTCGTAAAACTGTTGAAATATAAGACGATGAAAAATACGCAACTAGAAAGACTACAAATCCCAGAGTCGCGTAAGCGATGTCATTAACGTTACACTCGCGTTACTCACCGAAACCTTGTAAAGCCGGTCCCGCATGCTGGCTCTTACGGAACCGACTAACTTCCCTTGTGTGTATGTTAGGGCTGTATCCGAATATTCGAATATTCATTCGTTGGAGTACTAATCGGGTTTCAATTTCGTTATTCGGATATTTGTTTTGTTTGTTTTTTCACGTTTTTTTTTCAAATTGAATTTATTGAAATCTCCAATATCAACGTAAGAGCTTGTGCCTCTTTGGGGGGTGCCAACACTTAACCATAAACGTTATCGTTTACTTTCTACGTCTTTATATGTAGATATTACTTTTCTCCGTTAATCTCCGTCACGTTGTTTACATAGCAACAACAACTTCCTGTCAACAGCACTAACTTTCCTTCAAAATAAAAGCATGTCCATAAATAGGAAGCCAAGCCAAATTACACTTAAGACATATACAACTGCAACGGAAGTAACAAACACAATGCGATATCCTTTTCAACTTCAAAGAACACAAATTGGGTTCTATACATTAACAAATAACTATAAAACAACAATACTGTAGAATAACAAAATTAATGCAGTGAATACACCGAAATACACGTGTTGAAGCGGTTCGCTGCTGATTACTACGCCCCCCGCACCCCACCCCCCGCGCGGGCCGAATATTCACTGCTGATTGCTACTGAATATCCGGAGCCCGAAAAATGGTATTCGGGACAGCCCTAGTGTATGTACAGCTCTCAACATGCCCAGACTTGTAGTGATTTTCATGTAGTTCATTGAGCGGTTCACACAAAAAAAAAAAAGTGGTACTTCACAGTTTTACGACACATTTAAAAAAATTTGACTTCTCCATTGACTTCAATAAATTATTTTTCCTAAATAAGGTCCCACGGAGGTCCCCGGATGGGGAGGGACTTCGCCTCTCTATGGCGGTCAATTCTGACCGAAAACATCATGGGCGTTTCACTGTTTCACTGTTCACTGTTCACTGCGTTTCACAATGCAAGTGATGATTATCAAGTGTAGATGTTCAGAGGTCTAGTGTGGAGGATAACACAAGGTCTTGGGGCAATTGGATGAAAAACACAATATTTATGATAAAAAAGTCAGTTTTGACCCGAAACGCAAGAGAAGGGTTTATTAAGAAGGCAGTTTTTCCAGGCCTCTACCGTAATGCATAGGATATTCGCGCACCGCAATACATCTGGCGGGCTGGCTTGACTGTGTTTTCCGACGTGGAGACTGGCTTGACCGCAGTAAAACAGAAGTCTCAGTGATTATAATAACATGAAATATGAAGGGTCTATTTCAAGCTTGTTATGTAAATAAGTTATTAGGCTTTTTTGTATCAACTAAGATTTGTTAGAACATTTTATCAACATGAATTAACTGAATTTATTTTAAAAGTGGGTTTATTAATAGTGATGGCGAGATGAAGCCTTATGAGGCTTTGAAGCTTTCCAGCCAATTGGTTCGGAAAAAGGGTACATCTCATGAGGCTTCATTTGAACACAAACCCCCTGTTGGTCAAAGTGTGTAAAACAGGCAGATTGGACATCTCAACAGTGTGCTCGATCTCATACCGAGTTCCCAATGAGTAAAGCCTTTAAATAACTCTAAACAACGAACATAAAATCATATTTTCATGTTAACAATATTGTTTTTATTGCAGTTTAATGATTGTGATTGGAAAGTCTAAGGAGGCTGGTAAACATTGCAAAGAGGGATTTGTATTCATTAATAATATTCGTAAACTTAACCATGTTGTAGCCTGAGAAAGGCTAAACTATATCAAAGAATACATTTATTAACTACATTATCTCATTTAGCTGTAGCTTTTATAAACAAAATAAAAGACGACTTAACCAGTCGTTGAACCAGGGACCTGCGGTTGAGAGTCGTCTGCTTTCGAGCTGAGCCACAGCCCACACACTGGATCTACCTGAAAATACTGGATACTATTTATTCCTGTATTTATTCCTACATTTATTCATGCTTTTATTTATTTATACTTATGACATGTTCCGACCTCTATATAAGTGATGGTCTGAGCTCTCTTAATTCCATCGTGTCACCGGGCCCGGGTACAGGAGGGGTAATATGGTTCTTATTATACATCCATGGGTATGAGCGTTGTGGTTCAACCGATCTGAAGCAGTCACGTGGTATTGACAGGCAGCGAGGCTTCGTTTGTTATCGGTGACGTCACTGGCCCAAAACGATACAAGCCTCGATACAAGATTCACAAAAAGCTTCAGGGATTACTCGACAGACACACGCTCTGAAGCCTCGGCGCAATACGTAACATCACTACTTATAAACAAAAGAATACTACTGTGTAATATAGCTGTACATGTATATTTAAGGAGTAGGCTACAATATGAGAAGCACAAGTTTCATTTGTGGGCCACATTTCATTATACGTTTTGAATTAGCTGAGGGTCGATTCAAAATGGCCAGCTGGCCGCATTTGGCCGCCAGGCCGTACTTTGAATACCCCTGATTTAAAGTGTTAATTAAGAGTAAAGGGAACAGACCTGCTCTGTGTATCCGAAGCTGAGGCTGTAAAACAGCGTCTAGTAGTTTCTGGAGTCTCTCGTTCTCCTCTTTTGAACGAGACAGCTCCTCCTCGTGCTCTGCTAGTTTTTTCAAACAGAGCAAATATATCTTCAGCAGCAGCAGTGAGTCGCTGCTTCTTCAACGACAGCAGCATTTGGACTTTACTCATGTTTACTAGATCACCTTTTCCTGTAAACTCCGTTAAACACACCGTTTCTCTCTCAATCAAACTCTCGATCTGACTAGTGTTGCTAAGGTGTTTACAGCTAGCATGCTAAGCTAGCTCCTATCGTCCGAGGTAAACGCTCCTGAAAAAAGAGCACAGAGTCCATTCAGAGGTTTATGCAGACACACAGATGATGGATCAGTAGTGCTGGAGCTCACACACACACTTTCTCAGGAACACACAGAGAGAGAGCAGTGTAGCACTGCGGTCAACTCAGCCGTCTCTCAAATTTGCTTGGTCAAATGAGCAGTTCTTCATTTTTGAGTGCGTGATTTATAGCGCCTTTTCGGTCATCGCTGAGAAGCGGTGTAGGTACTGTCACTACCCGATCCGTCCCCCTGCCCGATCGGTATTGCGCATGTGCGAGATGGTCCGCCATATTGGACAAGTCCGGACGGCAACCCAAGATGGACACTTGACACAGTGGCTTTTAGCAAAGCTCAAAAAGAAAAACCGAGAGAGATGAGTTATTGTTATTACAACGTGACTTTAATATTATTTAACAACTATTTTTATTGGGTTCTTTTATTTGGGGTTAAGTACATTGTCAGAATAAGTGAGAAGTTAATGTAACTTCTGTTAGACAGCCATATGCCATACATTTTTGCATACATTCACAGTAATTTATTCAGTATGATAGCTGTCTAACAGAAGTTAAATCCAAAATGCAGAACCACTTTAGATTGTAGCCTCAAGGGACTGTTTAAGGTTACTTAAAAACATATCATTTCCCAAATTGGTGAAATGAACTCCATCTCTTAGAAATATGCCAGGGCAGTCAAACTTAATGCAAGGATGCCTTACACTCTCTCCACCCAAACCACTAACAAATGTACCCATCTCTCTGTTCACCCACATTCTGGCCTTGTTCAGCCTTCCCGGATTGGCTTTCCTCCAGTGACATCTCTCATTGATAGAAGATAGAATTATCTTCATCTCTGAGAAGTTGTCACTGAGGGAAAGCAGGTTCTGCTTCATCGCTGTGACAAGCTCCACACCTTTGATGTTGCCAAGGTCGTTGCCGCCACAGTGTATGAGCAGGACATCCGGGACTGTTCTTCCTCTCAAGGACTGATAGAAAAAGGGAAGAAGGTTCCTCCACCTCAGACCACCCTTGCCAAACCACCACACACGGCAATTGAGACCCAGGTTGCTTCCCATGGTGTGTCTGGCTCTTTCTTCCCCACGTCGACCGTAGCTGCTCCCTATTATCCACACATTGGGACCTAGATAGAATAAAATATATTGAAAAAGGAAAAAAAAGTGGTTAGTGGTGATGATCTTTTAGAAAAAGGCGAGTTGTCATATTGTTTTACGAAGACTACACAAGTTTAATGTTTATATTATATTACATATAACTCTATAATTGTATATAGAATCATGATGAAACTTTATAAGGATTAAGATTATATATTAATATTACATTAATTAATGCATGACTCATGACGATTGCATGCATTATTACGAAGCAGGATGTATTAAGTCACTGACTTTTTGTGATAAGGTCACAATCAACCAGAGATGGGGACTCGAGTTTGTGACTCGGACTCGAGTCGCACTTAAGTCGCACACACAGAGACTTCAGACTTGACTTGGACTCCTGCTCAAAAGACTTCGGACTCGACTTGGACTCGTGTTTTGGGACTCGTGAACAATCATTGTGTTTTCTATTTTTGGCGTATTAAAGGTGGGGTAGGTAAGTTTGAGAAACCGGCTCGAGATCGCTAGAATTTGAAAATACACAACCGGAGAAAATCTGCCACTTCCTCACAGAGCCCCTCCTCCAACACACACGAACGCGCACATGACCAATGAGGGCACGAGATAAGTTTGTGCCCCGATGGGAGGCTGACAGGCAGGTAGGCCATCCAGTTATTTTAGCCGGGCCGGCTATCGGGATGTTAAGAGCATTCCATGGAATATAACAAAAAGTGTATCTCGAGCCGGTTTCTCAAACTTACCTACCCCACCTTTAACATTAACATCATGGTAACATCATGGTAACACCATGGCGACCGGTGGCACACCTGCAGCTGTACTGCTTGTAATTAGGTTCAACTATAGAAACTTCGAACAAAATGCCGGCGGCACCAACAAAAGGAGCGCACACTGCAAAGTCTGCAATATTAAAATCAAGGATGCTGGTGCAACAACGTCAAATTTCATCAGGCACTTGAAAACTCACCCGGAGAGGTCAGTCACATTAACGCATATGGATGGTTAGCAAACATGTTTAGCTCAGCATCAGCTATGTAATGTTAACTTAGCTTGCTACTAGCTTTGTAACTGAATATTTGAAAATATGAGTGAATGTTTGCTTGTCACACTTGTTTGCGTTGACATCCAACTCTTGACATGACATAAAAAAGGTCGGTAACGTTAATCATTACGTTCCGCTGCCACCATCTACTGGCTAACGTTAAACGTAGAAAAATACATAGTTACATACATAAATACATCTGTCGGTTTATAGGCAGGTTACAGGTTTATTGTTGACCACGTAACGTTAATGTTACAGGTTTATCAGGTTACCATTACACTGGGTTTGAGTGAGAGGATAGAGGAATATGTTTATTTATAGTAGACTTGAAAGATGTAATTAAAGACCCAGTGTAATTAAACAATACGGTTGCAGAGGTCAAATTTTAACATTTTTGTCCACTGGCCAAATGGCTAGCCTAGTGAATGTTGAAATTTTACCAGCCACTCAATAGATTGCCATTGTTATTTTTTGGCTGGTGCGTGCAACATACAGTACCAGCCACTTGATGATTTACCAGCATTTGGCTGGTAAATGGTGTTAATGGTAGATATCTCTTTTGGAACAGGTCATGTTTTAATATCACCAGTTCAGTATATTTCAGATAATATTGCAGCAATAGTTTTTTAGTTGCAAATGGCACAGAACAAATGTTTACTTTGAAGTACTTTTAACACAGTTTCCCTGCGGGGGATTAATAAAGTATTTGTGATACTGATTTCTGATTCTGAAGTGTTTTGCTTATAAGTTGTTTGCATTTAGCTAAAGTGTGATGTTTTTCCTCATATTGCATTGCAATAGCCTGTTTAAAGTGATCATATAACAAACAACTAATCAGTACTGATACTGTATGCTAATAGATATAGGAGTGATAATAATACAGTAAATGCTTTGAATTTCTTAGATATAGCTGTGCAGTATTCTTAACAGACTGGATAGCAGCAGACAATAGAAGGCTTATTACAACCAGAAGAGACATGAGACTTTTATTTTTTAGAGACTTGAGACTTGACTTGGACTCGTGACCAAAGACTTGAGACTTGATCAAGTCTCACCCCACAAAGACTTGAGACTTGACTTGGACTCGTGACCAAAGACTTGAGACTTGACTTGGACTTGCAAAAAAAGACTTGTGAACATCTCTGCAATCAACTGATTTCACTTATCAGATGTAAAAATAAGGTACATATGAAATTAAAGGGTATGCAATCAACGAATTACTGAAACAAAATGAATACAAATGCTTTTAAGAACTATACAGCACCTTGTCCAAGTATGGCGGGCTGCCCACTCTCCTTCAGGATTGGATTGGATGTTGATCCGACTATTTCTGCTATCTATAAATAGTACAAATGATTAGCTCTTCACGCCTCTTTAAAAATAATATGTGTTCTTGAAGATTCTGTATGCATCGTCGTTTACAATGGTAGGGACATTGCATTGGACATTTGTTGTGACAAAGATATGTCATTTTTAGTTTTTTCATCTCACATTTATAGATTTTAAATAATAAAAATATATAAAACTAATTATAAATTCAAAGTCTGGTTTCTAGAAAGTTAGCTAATGCATACAGAGTTAACATTGCAGAACTGCTGGCATGCATACATTTCTAGCATTTTGGTTAACTATGAAAAGTATGGAAAACTAATGAGCAAACACCCAACATTAGCTTAGCCACAGTAACGGTTGCTGTTGAGTAGTTTGGCTTATTTTACTATTTTATATGAGAACATGTTACATACATACAGACATTAAGGAGGCAGGTTACAAAATCAATATGTTTCCGTCTCTTACCTTTTGGAGCAAACTGTCAAAGTTGTTGATTTTAGTTGAAGTTAGCTTTGTCTTAGCCTCAGACAGTGAAGTGGCAGTGAACACTGAACGTGACCTCGTGTGAAGGGGGAGGGGCGCGGGGGATTTAGGTCTGGGCCATAGACTGTATATATAAATGGACGTAGGGTCCGTGACGTCACCCATAGGATTCTGCAGAGTTGCCGTGAAGCCCTTAGTAGGCGGAGTCGGCTATTAACGGCTCGACAGTGACGTCAGAGTCTAACTCCCGCCTTCTCCCGCCTGCTCCAAATAAGGGCAAAGAGGCGGTGCTGAGGCGGAGCCGAGGCGGGACAGGGCGGGACCTGCTGCCAACGAGCGTGACGTTCCAGACGTAGCTCAGGCTAAGAAGCTAAGCTAACATGCTCTCAGTATTAAGCTAACAACCTATGCTAACAACACAGTCTATGCTAACAACACAGCTTGCGGTCACTGCTCCTCGTTCCCGGCATATTCGAAGGTAAGATACCCTGTAAATTTACAAAACTTGTCCTTTTGATTTAAATGTTCTTGAACCTACACTATACAATTGTTTTTTAAGTGCTTCACCGTTTTTCAAATATAAATGTCATTTGTAACTAAACTTTGTAGATATGGCCAGTGTTGCGTGAATTAAATGTAATTAATGAAATATGACTAGAAAAAGAAAGGTGCTTTTATATTGATTAAACCATTTTTATTTCTTTCAGCATTAAGAAAAAAGAAGATGGCAACCTCCTCCACGCCAAACTGCACAACCTGTAAGTTGATGGTCCTGGCTTACTTTACATGACTTCAGATGGTTGACATTACACACAAACATACTATACATATATGTATATATATACATGTGTGCACAATTGTAGATAAACAGCACACAGTATATAAATATATATATATATATAAACTGTGTGCTGTTAATCTGTTTTTTGAGGTTTTGCTCTCTTGTTACTTTTAACCATACAGGTGTGATTTAATAGTTATTTTGTATGTTATTGTCAAAGGAACAAAATGAGCAACCCTTTATACTTAATTTGATATTCCTCATTATCTGAAGCATTTGTTACTCTCATTTATTTTCCTCCCATAGTGACTGTATGGATAATCGGAGACAGTTATGTCCGGCGTGGAGCCCAGAGAGCTACAGAGACCATCGGCAGCAACCTTGGCCTCGACCTGAGGGTGTGCTGGTTCGGTTGGGGTGGACTGCGCTGGAGAGGTGTCCTCCCTTTCTTTTCCTACTCCCTGTGAGGAAGAGCAGTCCCGGATGTCCTCCTCATCCACTGTGGCGGCAATGACTTGGGGGATGTGCCCAGTGTTCAGTTGCTGAACCAGATGAAGGAGGACCTGCACCAGCTTCACCATCGGCACCCTGGCATGAAGATCATGCTCTCCCAGATCAACCAGAGGCGCCGGTGGAGGGCTGGTGCAAATCCTGTCAAAATTGACAAGGCCCGGAAGTTTGTTAACAGTGTTATGGCTACTTTTGTTCATAGCCTAAATGGTGTCATTGTTGACCACTCCAACATTAGACATGACAGTCCTGGGCTTTTTTTGCGAGATAGAGTTCATTTCACCCCTAGGGGAAATTATATTTTTTTAAAGTCACTAGCCAATTGCCTGAAAGACCACCTCCAAAGACTGTGAACTGCTAAAATGTCAGTATCACTGTTTTTGGATTTGGCCTTTAGAGTATGTATTCTAAGGCCCTTGCTAAGCCCAGACTGTCATGGCTAATGTTGAGTTGGATATTACATCTGTAGTGTTGAAGCAAACACAGTAGTGGTGGCTTAAAGCCCACCTCTGCTCCGCGCCGTTCGTTAGATGAGCCTGGTCAGATTAATAAGAGAAGGAGTTCAAAACACCGGCATAAAAGTTATAACAATAATCTGATTTTAATGGTAAAAAACACCAATACAAATTACAGAGTACTCTGGACTCCCAGCTCTACTGCTGTGCGATACAGGTATCGGGACCAGCCAGTCAGAAACAAGGGAGGGGGGCATTTTGCATGAATAAACAACAGTATATATGGACATTTTTGGGGCGGAGATGTGGGTCGGCTCTTCCATCCCATTTTACTCCTAAGTGAAGCGTGAGAGCCTCGGAACTAGTCAAGGTCAGAATCACTTTTTATCTTCCACCTAACTTCACTCCTTTACTTTCCCAGGGAAGATTTCACACAAACTATTCTTTCCCAAAACAATCAAACATTGTACACAGATATATTGGTGCTTGAGATTATACTGGCCCCAGGAAGAACCTTGAATAAGAACATGTGCATGTGCTGGTGGGGGGGAAAGTGTATGTGTGTGTGTGTGCTGATATCTGGGTCAGTGAGTGTATGTGTGTGTGCTGGAGACAGGAGGTGTAAGTGTGTGTGTGTCAGGGTATCTGGGTCATTGAGTGTAAGTGAAAAGGGTTATATATATAGGATTACTTTAAAACAGTCCCAAATAATACATGTTTACTTCAATACAGTTCAAGATAATACCTGTTTACTTTAATACAGTTTAGAACAATATCTGTTTGCTTTAGTAGCCATAACACTGTTAACATGGCTGCTCTTCCTCTTCCCCACATCCCACCCCCCCCTCTTCCCCCAATGGACTCTGTAGCTCTCCAGGCCCATGCTGGGCATGGCTGTCTGTCAAACCTTTTATTTTGTATTTGTTATGATGTTTTTTGTTATTTTATTTGTTAAAATAATTCTGTATTTATGTAAATATTGAAAATAAATTACATTCATATTTTCACTTCTTTTGTCTACTGCTTACTGAAAATGTTAGCTATCACATCCAAATGGGACTATCAAATGAAAGGATAAGCTTACCATACAATACAGAAAACATTACACATTAAGGCTCAAATCTTTTCCCAAGCCGTAGCAGTCTGAAAAGAGTCCCAAGTTTAAAAACACAAAATCTTGACAATGAATATTACGCTGTCATTTCTCAGTGACAATGCAAACAACAAGAAGGTCTCCCCTAATCCCATGTATTTTGGCATCAAATATGTCATAAGCATACCATAGAATGTAATTATGAAGTGCAATACCCACAATCCCTACAGGGTTGTAACGTCTCAGAAGATAATACCTTTTAGAGAGTTTCAAAATTGTTCAGTATGCAGATAAATATTTGTTTTACAATAGAAACCTTTTTCTCCATAAATGTTCCCACATGTTGTGAGCATCAACTTTAAATCTTTTGTCAACAAATAAAAAACATCTTAATTTCCTTTACGACAACATTTTGTTTATAACACCACTACATTAACAATAAGCATAGGAAAATGATAAATGTCAACATTTAAGATTGTGCTTTTACTCTTTATTTAATCAGATCTATTTCACATTGGAAATGTGATAAATACACAAGCCACATTGAAAGTTACATCTTGCATTTTATGAAAAGTAAAGGTTTCGAATCATTTTATGACTTAAGTACACTAGAAAATAAATTAAAGATGTGCAACAACTGTATCAGTAATTAAAATGATATAACTTATGTACAGGGTTGGGAGGGTTACTTGCCAAAAACACAACCAGTAACTTAATGTGAGTGTCAAGATATAAAAGTAATGTAACCTGATCACTTTATTTTTCTTTTGGATTACCTCAATATCAAATGCAATGCAAATAAACACAGGAGAGAAGAAATATTAATATGATTTTTTTACTTAAATGTATAATATAATACCATAAAGCAGATTCAGGCAGTAGGTGTATAGATTCACAATTAAAGTATTAGCCTACAGAACAGTACGGCTTCCAGAGAAGAGATACCATTTGATCATTTTACAACAAACACTATATGCTCTTTTTAGGTTTTGAATAAGATTGTAATCCTGAGTTTCCCTATTATTAAAAAAAGTAAAACTATCCGATTACATATTTTCCTATGTAACTAAGGATTACACTTTCCTTTTTTTCTATACGATCTTGATTCGTGTTAGATGTAATCCATTACTACCTAAGCCAATAAAAGTCATAACTTTTGGAAAATTGTCTAAAGTTATAAATTATGCCTTCAATCTCTTTCACGTGGAGAAGACATCACATTGGCCGAGGCGTTGCAACTTCCCTCAAGCGTCCTACATGAAAGAAAGATCACATGTTAAAAATGTGTGCACAAACTATTCAGTATGACCCGTCTTAGTTTAAAGCCCAAGTGTAAGAGTGAACAGAGGCGGAGTCTGCCTGTTTTCCAATTTGTTTTGTTTGTTGGCTGCTGCTACCCAAACCAACATCCTGTAGTGGAAATTTCATTTTTACGTATATGCTTAAACCAAATGCTTCTTATAACCTTCTCTGTGTCTACCTATATCATTTCCTGAGATGTGCTGTCTTCTTCTCTTCAAGGCCACACAGCTGATTGTTTAGAGAAGGGTGAGACTCACACAAAGTCTAAACAAGAACGTCCCTGGTTCTGAGAACACTAGCTACAGCTCAAGGACAGGGGTCTAATAACAATGAGACCTTGTGAAGACAGATGTCTGAACTTTCCTCTCTTTATTTCTGTATATAAGCTTTGCCATTTTATTCCCTCTGCGCACACTCTCTCAGATTATTCATACTCTGTGAGACCTGTGTCTCTGTGTTGCATTTTTTATGTTGTTTGAAGCTTCAAATAAATTAACCAGAAAGACAACTCTGTTTGTTTCACCATTTATTTGTTTAACCACTCTGACTTGTACTCCCGAGTATTGAGCTTAAGATTTCCACAACAATTGGCGCTGCGAGCAGGGTCTCTGCAAGTTCGATTGGGGACACCTTCGGACGCTGGGGGTCGCTACAGGATCTTCGGATCCTCCTCTACCTCGACAGAAACCGTATGAGACGAGAGGACCAGCGCCGGGGGTGGAACCGATTGACTTCACGAGATCCAACGAACTCAAAAGGCTTTCAAAATACTCGGTGAGATGTACAGTGTCTAAATTGTTTAAAGTAATTGTTTAAAAGTAAACGTAAGCAAACTCGATGACATCTATGAGAAGGACTGCTCGAAGGTAGGATATTTGAGATATCCGTCGTAGCCTTGGTTTACGATCCGTTTTTGTGTGATTTGTACGAGAACAAATATCACATCACTGACGAGTGAAAACGAGTGTAAGACTTTGTTATTGAGCAAAGCAGAGAAGGGGGCTGGTATACTCCTCCTGAGGGTCAGATTGTAGATGTCATGCGAGCAAACCACGGTGAAAACAGTCTGTCTAAATTAAATATCTGGACGGAAATGTTCGGATTTCCAAAGGGAGGTTCTTTTAGTAAATTAAAAATCAAAAACCTAAGGGATAAATTACAAGAACATGAGGATGGAATGAAAAAGAAGAGTAAAATTAAAGTAAAAGACTTAGAAGAACTAGACACTCACAGAAAGTGTTTGAAATACTGGGAAGAGGAGGCAGAGTGCCGTGAAAGAAGGCAATTGGCCGCAGCAATAAAAAAAGATACAGGCTGACGATAAGGAAGAAAAAAAAGTGTTTTCTGCTTCCTCCCACGTATAAACTACACACTTCTCTCTATCCTCTTTGCACAGGCGTGGGTGACCCTCTCCTCGACTGTGGGTTTCCATTTCCCCCCCCCCTCCACCCGTTCTACTGCCTGCTGGGGAGGCTGGTGCTGGGCAAGAGGTCAACATACCACACCCCGAAGCAGCTACGGAGGAAAACGAACGGAGAGAGAGAGAGAAAAAGAAAGAGGAAAAGAAGAAAGACGAGTGGGTGACTCTGAGAATGGGTCCGACACACGCCAGCCATTTCACCCATCTACTGGGAGGTTATCAGCACATGGGGGCCACCGACTGGAGGAATGCCCTGAACGCTGGCTACCGCGATGCTTTGACCGCCCTCGAGGCCGAAATAACTACAAAGTTCCCCGCCAAAGTCGACATGTCAAAGGTGCATGCCGAGAAACGCCTCTCAGAAGAAAAAGCCAGTGAGGAAAAGAGACGCCGCGACCGCAAAGACAAGGCCCAGCTGATCATGGTCCAGGCTGTTACAACCGCCTGGACCCAAAGTGATGGGAACCGAGGAGGACGAGGTCGGGGAGGAAGGAAAAAAGGCAAACAAGGAGGAGGAGGCCGGACCAACCAAAACGGCGAGGATTACTGTTTTAACTGTGGGGAGACGACTCATTGGAAAGAGGAATGCCCACACCCGAAAAAGGAAAAGAACTTTAAATCAAAGCAATCGGACAAAACCAAAGACAATTCTTCAAACTGACATCAGCTGAGGAAGGGAGTGGGGGAGGAAGGAAGTCGGTCGGGGAAGACGGAACCACTGCCAGCAGCAACGAATAAGGGAAGTGACAAACACACACACATCATGCAGGCCATTGAGTAAATTGGAAAATGTAGAAAACACATTCTGTGGTAAAAAGGGCAGATTTGCCTGATTGCAAATTTAGTGGTAGATTTATTCACTCAATAGGAGCGGCTAGGGTAACTGTAAAGGAGAAGTTTTTGTATCACTTCAGAGTGAAGATAACGGTGATAGACAGTCATCCATTTCCCACATCAGTCAAAAACAGTTTTCCTTTATCATCTGTTCTGCCCAATAAATTTACTGGGCAGAGATCTGATTCTCCGGTTCGGCTTAGACCTCATTTTTCCACAAATGAGGGTCTTAATGTCCGACAGCCATCTCCTACGATTGTTCAAAAACTAGCATTTGATGATAAAGAACTGTTGAATGTGTATCAATGGCTGCTGACATATCCTGATTCTCAGGAATTGTCGCGTTTGACTGATCAACGTGTTTTTCCACCTGCTGTGTTCATGGAGACTTCTTATTTGCATTGTACTGCTAACGTTGTTGATGATCCGTGTAAATGCTATGATGAGAGTTTTCTGTTAGAATGTGTGAATGATGAGCTCATGCTTAAAACTATGTAAAGGGGAGTTTGCTGCGCAGAGCTGGTTCCTGATACACTCACACCCACACACACCACAACACAAGCTGTGTCAAATCCCAGGGGCGGTCCACACATTTCACTAGCCAGGGGCCCCACTGATAGATAGAGGGATTTGGGTCCAATCGTTAAAGATTGGGAGTCAGTCACTGATTGGGCACCTACACACACAGAATATGTCATGTACTCTATGTCACGTGACATGTATAAGATGAAAATCTGCACGAACGTAGCCGTTCTGCGCACATTGCTGTTGGTTGAGGAAGATGACGTTGGTGATGCCATTTTTTCACCTTTACGGGTAATTCTCATATCTCTGAGCTTCCTGCCGCGCTTTCAGATGTGCCATACTCACTCTGGGCAGCTCACAGATATGACGTAGGTTTAATGTCCACGTTCCGTCCAAACCCCAGTACCCATTGAAACGTGAAGCTGTTGATGGCATTCGGCCAGTGTTTACCTCTCTGTTTAAACAAGGGGTCATTATTCCGTGTAACGATTCCGGTCCGCACTCCAGTGTTTCCTGTCAAAAAGATCAGAGACAAACCTCCTGACGAGTGGAGATTTGTCCAGGATTTACGAGCTGTAAATACAGCTGTGCATGCCGCTCGTCCCGAATCCTTATCTGATTATTTCCCTCTGCAGCATTTTTTTTTACTGTCATAGACCTCTCAAATGCATTTTTCACACATGCCTGTTGGACATGCCAATGTTTATGTCAAACGATGTAACACTCTGAATCCAGCGTCTCTTATGCCTTTGCCTGAAGACGGTGACGAACACGACTGTGTTGCCGAACTTTCCATTGTGTGCACACCTAGACCGGACTTAAAAGACGTTCCTCTGACAAACGCTGACCTCATTTTGTATGTTGATGGGTCTGCCTTTCGCGACCAAGGGGGCACTAATCGGGTGGGTTTTTCTGTTGTTTCAGATTCTGCTGTACTCCGTTCTGGACCGCTTCCATGTCACCTCTCAGCACAAGCAGCAGAGCTCATTGCACTAACTGAAGCCTGCACGTTTGCAGAAGGCAAAACCGTGACTATCTACACTGACTCACGTTATGCTTTTGGGGTAGTACACGGTTTTGGGGCAATTTGGAAGTGTAGGCAATTTCTGAAATCTGATGGCAAACCAGTACTTAACCATGTACTGGTTGCAGGCTTACTAGACGCCATTCTGCTCCCATCTGAAGTTGCAGTCTGTAAATGTGCCGCACACACAAGCAGTACAGACCCAGTTTCCCTAGGAAATGCGTCTGCTGGCTCAGCCGCAAAGGCAGCTGCTCTGATTCCTCTCGCACCTCACGCACACTCATTTGTTAAAATCCCTGTCTCCTCCTTCATGTCATCACTGACTTCCATGCAGCAGCTAGCTACACCAGTTGAGAAGGCTCAGTGGAAAGCTGCTGGGGCTGTTTTGCTGTTTTGCTAAGTTGACACATGGGTTAGATCATGTGTCAAAAGGGGGAATGTTAGAGGCTATCAATCAGGAGTGGGGGGTGGGGTGGAAAGAGAGAACGGCACAAATAAAAAAATAAAAACTAGCAAAATGCTGTGCAGACACAGGTCTGTCATGGACACAAGCTCTGCCCATTGTGTTGATGTACATGCGGATGCGGAAAAGAAGGAGGAGTCAACTCAGCCCATTTGAAATCCTTTTTGGGGCTCCTCCACAGATTGGACTCAAGGCTCCAGGATGTCCTCTTCCCTCCACAACTTTGTGTGAGGATGCTATGTTGTCATATTGTGTTAACCTATCATCCACTTTAGCAGACATCCGACGTCAGGTAGCCGCAGCCTTACCTACCCCTGCCACTGGTCCACTTCACCATCTCCAACCCGGCGACTTCGTGCTGGTCAAGGATTTCCGTAGAAAGAGCTGGAAATCCAATCGTTGGCAAGGTCCCTACCAGGTGCTTCTCGTCACCCAGACGGCGGTCAAGGTCGCTGAGAGAGCTACGTGGGTCCACGCCAGCCACTGCAAGGTCGTAGTCACAGGAAAGGAGAAACGGAAGATGACAACAAGTGACGTGTCCTAGTCACCAACGGAAGATGACAACAAGTGACGTGTCCTAGTCACCACCAGCACCACACTTGCACTACATACACCAAAACAAAACACACACTACACACAAGGTGTCACGAGCGAGTGCCAGCTGAGCGGTTCCATATGCTCTCTGGTTCCTCGTTTGTGTTATCGGTGTGCAGAGTCTGACTGTTCGTGTCACAAAATCGACCAAGGGAATACACACACACACCCCATGGAGCATTCCCGCCTCGTGATGGGGGCTCGCCTGGAAAGAAGGCCCTGGCGATCATTTTCGGCCTATTAATCAGTTGTACCTGTTTGATTATCCCAATACTGAAGAAGTGCGTTTCCAACATGGTATCCTCAGCTTTCGTTCAGTATACTACTATTCCATTACACGACAATCCTTTGCTCCACAGTGAGATAGACCAGATAGAATCAGAAGAGTCTGATTCCGACACCACAATGTAATCCATGTGAATTCTCCTCCTTTATGCTTACATTATATTAGGAGTCTGTCCTCCACAAAAACAGCCAGTTTTCTATGATATATTTGTGATGTGTTTACTTAAACCAGCGATGGAGTGTATTCATTGATGTGTTATATCAGTCTATCCTGTCATTTATTATTTTTCATTGATCAAGTATGATCAAAAGGGGAGAATGTAGTGGAAATTTCATTTTTACGTATATGCTTAAACCAAATGCTTCTTATAACCTTCTCTGTGTCTACCTATATCATTTCCTGAGATGTGCTGTCTTCTTCTCTTCAAGGCCACACAGCTGATTGTTTAGAGAAGGGTGAGACTCACACAAAGTCTAAACAAGAACGTCCCTGGTTCTGAGAACACTAGCTACAGCTCAAGGACAGGGGTCTAATAACAATGAGACCTTGTGAAGACAGATGTCTGAACTTTCCTCTCTTTATTTCTGTATATAAGCTTTGCCATTTTATTCCCTCTGCGCACACTCTCTCAGATTATTCATACTCTGTGAGACCTGTGTCTCTGTGTTGCATTTTTTATGTTGTTTGAAGCTTCAAATAAATTAACCAGAAAGACAACTCTGTTTGTTTCACCATTTATTTGTTTAACCACTCTGACTTGTACTCCCGAGTATTGAGCTTAAGATTTCCACAACAATCCTCACAAGCATTGACTGTTGGAATGTCATTATGCTCCACATGTGGAACAACAAAGGCTTCTTCAGGTGTGTCTTGTATCATAATGATATTGCTCTGATCAGCAGCAAGACTGTTTTCACCACTACCATGGTCTACATCTGCAACCTCCTCATTGCTGTTAACAGTCCAACTAGGAGTGTCACTTACCTGGTCATTGTTACTCACCTGCTTTTCCTTCTAGGCTGTTGTTCTTTGCCATTGGTGAAATAGAAAATGGTGGGCACTGCAGTGTTTTTCAGGCATCTCCTTCCCTAATAAAAATAATAAACAAAAACACATAAAATAACTTTTTGAGGTCTGTAGATATTCAACTTTCTTTTGAATAATGTTGTTTTAAATTTAAGAGTGCATTATAAAAGACAATAGAGGGCCAACATGTTAACTATGCAGTTAATCCATTCAACAATTACGTGTTTCCCAGATTCAGATTCAAAGGATTTATGTCATATGCACATAGGCTACAGTGTAGGAATGGCAATGCAAATCATCTGTCCCGAGCTCCTCCAACAATGCAACATAGTTATATAAGACATAAAACAATAAAAGAAATTCAAAATTAAATTAAGAATAATAAATTAGTGCAGGCAGAAATCTATATACACGTAAATATAATAAGACATATGCAAGAACAGAATGTAAAGATAAATATTGTATAGTAAAATGAAATTAAATCCTTTTTTTTTTTACAGTGATAGCTGTTAAGATAAATAAGTTATAAGATGACAACAGATGAATGAATGTTGCTATTAAAATAATGTAAAAAAAGGTAATATAATTCATCTGTTTTTAACATAGAGTATGTGGGGGAAAATGGCAATTCTCTATCTATGATAAAGAGTCTTTGCATAAGTTGAAGAGAAATGTGATGGTTTGCAAAACAATTCGATTTCTATGTTTCTATACTGGCAAAATCTTAATTTGGCCTTTAATCAAAAGAACATTACTCATCACTGATGTGCAAGCTGTGCCATAACAATTATTTAGCATTGTATGATGTATAACATGTATTTAATTAGTAACAACAATGTACACTCACAAATGGAACCAAGTTATTTAAGAAAAAAAAAGGATCTGTACCCATGAGTCCGTGCTGAAGTGATGACTCTCAAAGTGTTCACTGCACAGGCGAGAAGAAACGTTGGGGGTCCATTTATTCCTCCGGATGTTCAGCACCCACTGGTCCAGCCTGTCTGGATCACCTAAAGGAAACCTTTATTCAAAAATACATGAAAACCGACCCAAAGACAACAGGAGGGTTAATGCCATATTCACTTAATAACGCATGAACAACTTTTACAAATATTTCTATATAGTCTGTGTTGGTAAATGTAATCTAGGTTGCACATTTCCTGCTGAAATACATGCATGGGCCTACCAAGTTACTGCGTGGCACTTTGGTTTTGATTAAACAGTGTAGTTCCACTATATAAACGTTACATTCATAATCAAACGAGACAATATGCAAGATAAATAGCTATTTGTTGTTATTCTTAATGCTTGTCATTCACACGTTAATAAAATTAAAAAAAGTACCGATACATAGCAGAACAATTGTGGCGATGTTCAGCTTAATAAGCCTTGTTCAACATCATTTCTTTAGCTAATACTATAGAAGGCTGCAGGCGAACCAATTCCGTGTTTCGCTGCATTCCTTGATCTCCAGTTATAACGCCGGGCTCCGCCTCTGGCCGAAGCTAACGGAACCGCAAAGGGCTAGCTACGGCTCCGGTTAGCTTCGGCGGCGGACTCCGGCGGCCACCACTGGGATAATTGGGTCCCCTTTTAACATTTGCTCCCATTTACCATTATGTGCGTCATAGCCATAGACTATAAAAGTCTTACCCAAGGCTGAATCATAAACTAAAATGTATATATATACACATGTATAAAGGGTTACGTCCTTAGCTGGCTAATAAGCTACATAACAAGCTAAGCTAACAAGCACACAAACACCTGCTAACGGGGTTAACATGTATAATATTATCATTTTACTCACCGAAAAAAGCTAAGAGTAGACTTCTTGGAAGTTCCGTTAGTACATTCAAGCGCACAGCACGACATTTTAATTGTCTGGTATTTGTAACAATATTCCCACAATCACCACGAACACGGCTAAAGCTAAAGGGTCAAGTACAGTACTATGACTAACTAACGTTGTAGCCTCTATGGTTGTAGCCTAGCAGAGTGGACAAGTTGCTGTTAGCTGACAGTGAGGCATGTACGTGTCCATCAAAGTGACCACGCCCTAATTTATGCAAAAACTTTAAGACCTAATATAAATAAAAGGGTCGTGTTAGAAAACAATTCACTCACAGATCCATAATCATGAAGGTGGAATCTAACTATATCGATAATAAAAATGTATGGAGCCAGGGATAGAAACATGTTTTTTTCTGCTGTAAAATTGGGCATTTTAACATGGGGGTCTATGGAAATTGCTCCTTTCTGCAGCCATCGCCTATCGGCCAATATATGAACTGCAGTGTGTGGCACTTCCGTATTGGCGTCCCGGCTCTTCCCCAGAGTTTGCCGCTTGGTCTGGGCTGCGCTAAACTCAGCCTTTCTTTCCAACATCTCCTGTGTCGGCAATCCAAATCTCTTTGTCTTCGCAGCAAGATATTATAAAATGCCTTCTTGTGTTGCCTACAACTGTGTGAACCGAAGTGAAGGGAGTGGTTCTGAGATTTCTATGTACAGGTATGTGAAAAAAAACATAATCACTTACAGTCTATAAATATATAAGATATTATTTTAAGTAGGCTAATGCTAGCAAGCTGAATAATATGCTAACAAATTGCTTAACAATTGCTAATCTGTGATTACCACTCTCTTCATACATCTATGGGTTAGATTTGAAAAATAATTATGAAAGAACAACATATAAGTAGTTGTTTTTGTGTTGAATAGTGAATTGTAATACCTAGTTAAACCTCCTGTTAAATGTATTAAATATTCCTTGGTCAATGTGACATAATGCATGTTTACCTTGTTTACCTCCCAACAGACCGTGTGTGTGTTTGTGTGTGTGTGTGTGTGTACTTTACAATATTTTTCCTAGATTTTCAAACTTAAAAAGGGGTCAATTTAACCCTGAATGTAATAGGAGGGATAATACATACAATTAAGATGTGCATACCACTCAAGCTATGACATAAATATGGTTACAGTTTTCCACGCCATGACAAAGCAAGGATGTGTCAATGGGTCAAGAAGATCAATCGCAAGAATTGGAAGCCATACTCCAACTCCCGCATATGTGCTCTACATTTCACCGATGAGTGTTTTCACACATTCAGAAAACTGAAATCATCTGCTGTCCCGACTGTTTATGCCTTCCCCTGCGTCCACACAACATCCAGGACACAGGTGGTGAGTATGGCCCCGAAGGTAAGTGACACTGTTTGCGTATCAGAGGTTAATGACAACATTGTGATGGAGGAAGTGCACAATGACACACATTTGTTGTCAGATGTAATCTTTCATCACAATGATGATGAACATTGTGTTGAAGACACAAAGGTACAACATTTTGAAGTGAGTGACAGCATTTCGGCCTCTGCTGACCACACTTACCATAAATTAAAGCACCGCACCACCAATGAGACTACAATACAGGAAGGTGCAAGTGTCAGAGAGTTATCGGACGATAATGACAACATTGTGATGGAGGAGGTGCATGAGGAAACACATTTTGTGTCAGATGTAATCCTTCATCACAATGATGAGACACTGGAACCGTGTGTTGAGGATTCACATGCACAAAACACTGCAAATCACAACATAATTTCAACCACTGCTGACCACAGTTCTATTTCGTATAAGGCTTCGCCCTCTAAGGCTATCGCTATTGGGTAATCCCACTGCACGTGTGCAGCACTGACAGACTTAATCCACGCCCACCTATGACGTGGGCCCCACCTCCGGGCTCACTTCCGTATAAATAGGAAGTAGTCCCTACAATCTGCTCCCACTTTTCTTCAGCACTCCATTTCAGAAGCACTGTACAGGCACAAGCTCTTTTCAGAGCTGTTTACTAGAAAGCAAACATTTCCCCCTGGCCCCATCCTCCCTCTCCTCCGGACGGGGGAGACAAGGCGGGGCTCGGTGTTAGCCGACATATGAGTTACGACCGGCTGTGGCTGGCTCGCTCCAGGGAGGAAGCGGCTTTACACAGACGATACAGGTGAGTCCTGCAGGGGATTGGAGCACGCAAACGCGGCTCTCACTCCCCAGGTGTCGTGCACTCATTGTGTCCGTCTTCCTCTGGCACACAGACAGCGGAGAGCGAACGCTCTCGCGGCTGCGGGCGGGGATGATTGGCTAGTCCAGGAGTCCTACTCCTCCTTCCCCTCCATTCACGGATCACCATGTGGTTCCCCCGGCCCCATCCTCCCTCTCCTCCGGACGGGGGAGACAGGGCAGGGCCCGGTGTCGGCCCGGCAGCCGAGCCTATAGGTTCGGCTGCCGGGCTGACACTATCCGCCTTCTCGGCTCTGCCGTATAGGCGGTATTCTCCAGGAACTCCCGGAGATCATCGGAAAGGCAGCCGCCTAATGAGATCTCCCCGTTCCCCCGGTTCAGGAGAGCTCTCCTCCGGATGACATAAGCGGCTGCCTCATAGCCAGTCAGTTAGCAACAGGGCTCGCGGCACAAACCGGCTGTCTTTAAAACCTGTCGGTTGATTAGACAGCACAGGCTTGTTTCCTATGTCACAGATATGCCTCCACACACCGTTCATTCCTCAAGCGGGTTTGAGCGTGAACGCGCCTCAATGTTCGGTTTACGAGCCTTCTCCTAAACGGCGACATGATGAGAGCCGCTGTGCAATACAGCGTGTGGAGGTGCAAGAGCCGGCTGTAACCTGTCAATCAGCAGGCAGCAGGGCTCGTGGCGCAAGCCAGCTGTATTTAACCAGGCGGTTATTAGAGAGCAGAGCTTGACGTTTAAACCTGATGCTCCTAACCTGTCGGTTAGCGGCAGCAGGGCTCGTGGCGCAAGCCAGCTGTATTTAACTAGGCGGTTATTAGACAGCAGGGCTTGACGTTTAAACCTGATGCTCCTAACCTGTCGGTTAGCAGGCAGCACGTTTTTTTTCCTCTGTCCCAGATGTGCCTACTACACACGGTCGTAATGAGCCCAGGGCTGTTATTACGCACTGTGTGAATAGCACTGCACACACCTCCGCTCATTCCTCAGCAGGTTTGAGCGTGAACGCGCCTCAATGTCCAGTTTACGAGCCTTCTCCTAAACAGAGACAGGATGAGAGCTGGTGTGAGATGCAGCTTGTGGAGGCCCCCTCGCAGCTTTTCGGTCCGGGCCCCTCTTGGGTGGCTTCACGGGCAACGGCGGCGAGGGCTCTGACGTGGCTCGTCACCATGACAACCACAGCACAACCAGAGCATGTTGCGCGCTCTCAGAATATTACTCAGAATGGCGACGCGGGTGTTCGATGGACAGATGAATAATAATAAGCAGCAAGGCCCACCGGGTAAGCCGGCTGCCCCTAACCTGTCGGTTATAGGCAGCATGGCTCGCTGCATAAATCGGCTGTCTTTAAAACCTATTGGTTTTTAGGCAGCTCGGTTTTTCTCCTCTGTCCCAAACCTACCTCCTACACACGGTCGTAATGAGCCCACGAGTGCCATTATTACAGTGAGGACAGCACTGCACACAGCTCCGCTCATCCCTTAGGGCTGTTGAGCGTGACCGCACCTCGGTGTCCAGTTTAACACTGTAAGCAATTGCTGTTATTTTGCAGCCAATTTTCAACACTAATCTACTGGCAGCCCCCTAACCAGAATGTTACTGTGAATTATTTAATTTTTTACAGTAATAAACTGAAATTGTCCAACAGTATGAATACTGTATAATTTCAGTGTATTGCTGGCGTCTCTGCTGCCAGTATTTTACTGTTAATTGAAAAAATGCAGCAGTATACTGTATTTTATTTTTACAGTAAGAGGCTGTAAAGTCATTTCACAGTATGAGTACTGTGGTATTGCAGTGAAGTGCAGGCGTCTGTGAAGAGACTGCTGGCGCTTTACTGTTGTTTGACAGGAAAATGTGTTACAGTGGACATAATGAGAGCCTGTGTGAAATGCAGCATCTGGAGGGCTCTGGCGTGGCTCGTCACCATGACAACCACAGCACATCCAGAGCAGGTTGGCGCGCTGAGTGGCGGCGCGTGTGTTCAATGGACAGATGGAAGATAATATGCAGCAAGGCTCCCCGGTTAAGCCGGCTGCCAATAGCCTATTTGTTACTTGGCAGCATGGCTCGCTGCCTAAGCCGGCTGGGTTTTTTAACTTATCGGTTAATAAAACAGCAGGACTTACTATTCAATCCGTCTACCTTTAAACTTTTTGGGTTTAGGCAGCACGGATTTTTCCTCTGTCTCAGACGTACCTCCTACCCATGGTCGTAATAAGCCCACGGAGGGCCATTATTACGCCTCGTGTGGACAGCACTGCACACACCTCCGCTCATCCCTTAGTGATGTTGAGCGTGAATGCGCGGTTTACGAGTCTTCTCCTAAACGGCGACATATTGAGAGCCTGTGTGGAGGGCTCTGGCGTGGTTTGCCACCAACCACAGCACATCCAGAGAATGTACACCCGGCGCTATCAGAGTACTGGATGGTACTCAGGGTGGCGGCGCGTGTGTCTGATGGACAGATGGATGAGCAGGCGGATGGGCAGAGGATAGTCTCTGCAGTTCGCCTCTCCCCCCCCCCCCCCGCAGTTCTACGGTATACAGGGAACCCTGTCATCCCGGGAACAGTGTCTCGCGCTCCGTGCAGAGCGGCAGGAACTCTTGTTAAAAGAAAGCTTTTTTCCAGGGTTCCTCATGGGGAAGAAAATCAGGGTTTTTTACTCCCGGTATTTTCTGGTCCCGAAGGAGACGGGGCGGGGGGAATGAGACCCATCCTCGATCTGTCAGTGTCCAACAAGGGAATGGCCTTTTCCCATGCTGACGATCAAACGGGTGCTGGAGTGTGTTCACCAGGGACACTGGTTCACACCCATAATCCTGAAGGATGCAGTCCTCCACGTAACCATCATCCCGAATCACAGCAATTTCCTGCGTTTCTCATTCCTGGCTCCACGCACTTTTTCAAAGTGGGTGGAGACGGTTGGAGCAGCTACTCAGAATGGGGATGAGAGTGTTATTTTACCTGGACAACCGGCTGTGGCTGGCTCGCTCCAGGAAGGGAGGAAGCGGCTTACAGACGATACAGTTCGTATCTCATCTGTCAAACCTGGGTTTTATTATCAACTGGAAGAAGAGCTGTCCTCGTCCCTCCCAGGTTATCTTTTTAACTGGGAGTGGAATTGAACTCAGCCCGCATGAGAGTGCGACTCTCACAGCGGAGAGGGGAGAAAGTGACAGCTCTCCTCCAGCGCGTCACACCCCGCGGGCGGTGACACCCCTCGCCGTGATGCAGCTGTTAGACATGATATCAGCTGGTCACGTGGTGATTCCCCTGGGTCTCCTTCATAGTGAGGAGACTCCAGAGGTGGTTTATTCGCCTGTGCATCGACCCCGTGTGTCAGAGGAGACGCATGGTGTACATTCCTCCTTCCGTGGTTTTGACCTACTGGAAAATTCTCCACGTCCTGTCAGTGGGGGTGCCCCTGAGCAGAGTGACGTCACACACCGCAGTGTTCACAGACGCATCTCTCGCAGGCTGAGGAACGTGCATGTCTCAGGCAGTGGGGGGACAGTGGCTGGCTCACATGTCTCTCCATATAAACGTGCTGGAATTACTCTCCGTATGGAAAGTGCTCCAGCACTTCGTCCCGTTGCTGTACAATCAACATATGTTGATTCAAACAGACAACAAAGCAGCGCCTACTTAAATCGCCAGGGAGGTGTTCGATCAGCGCAGCTGCTGAACACACATCCTACACAGCCAAATGGACAGCGTTCCGTTTGGTGTGTAGGGAAAAGCCTGGACCCCGTTGGGCCCCCTGCCTCGTGCTGTCGTTCCTCCAGCTGTTGCTGGACAGGAATTGGCTTATAGCACGGTAAAAACATATGCTGCTGCCATTTCATCTTGCCACGTAGGTTTGGGGTCAGCACGGTGTTTAGTCACCCGCTGACAAAACGTTTTCTACGGGGAGCACAGAGACTCAGACATGTGTCACGCGCTTTGGCGCCTCAATGGGTTTTTGGCTTTAGTGTTACGCGCACTGAGTAAAGCTCCATTTGAACCTTTAGATCAGGTTCCCCTGAAGTTCTTGTCAGCCAAAGTAGCTCTGCTCCTGGCTCTGACATCAGCTAAAAGGGTGAGTGATTTGTCTGCTCTCTCTGTGGCTCCGTCATGTCTCCAGATCCAAGGAGATGGCAGCTCAGCTGTTTTGCGCCCTAACCCGGCTTTTATGCCAAAGGTGATCACAAGCTCTTTTAGATCGAGAGTGATACCTTTGGATGGCTTCTTTCCTCCTCCTCACACATCAGAGGAGGAAGCCACATCTCATCTCCTCCGTCCCGTGCGCGCGCTGTCATGCTATATCGCACGCACGGCTGCTTTACGCAGCTCGTCTGTTTGTGCATTACAGAGAGCGCTCAATAGGGCAGCCTCTGTCGGCACAGCGCCTGTCACACGGGCTGTGTGAGGCTGTGTCACAGGCGTATTTCTCCTCTGGGTTGGATCCCTGTTAAGACCTTGGATACTCAAAGGTAAGGACTCAAATGCACGACCCGGGAGCCAGAGGTAAAGTATAATTAATATACTTTATTTCTTCCACAAAATATATACAACAGAAAAACACTCTTACGAGGTAACAAAAAAGGGTCCAAAAAGATACAACAAAATATCGCTCACAACGTGAGGAATTAAACTTTCAATAAGTTTCAGAAGCATAACGTAGGTTTGCAAAAAGAAGCAATCTACGACGAGCAGAGTACTGGCATGAGGACAGGACAAGACGAACTGACACTGAACGCTGGGAGACTGGGGACTTTAAACACTCAACAACAATACACAGGTGAACACAATCAGGGGCGGGGCTGATACTGATGAGGGAAGTGAGTCAAGGGACCTGAAATGAGACGTGAAACAAACAAAACAGGAAGTGAGCAATAATAACACATAAACATGAAACATGATTACTAACACTTTTGACGGTGCACAACAGTACCCCCCCCTCTAGGGCCGACTCCTGACGGCCCAGGCCGATCATAAAAATCCTGAATCAGGGTTTTATCCACAATAAACCTCGCAGGAACCCAGCATCTTGCCTCGAGACCATAACCCACCCAATCCACCAGGAATTGTTTTCCTCGACCCCTATTGCGGACTTCCAGCAACTTGCGGACCTTGTACGTTAGGCCACCTTCGAAGAACTGGGGTGGTGGAGGGGGCTTGGAGGCGGGAATCAGCGTGCTCTCATGAACTGGCTTTATCTTGCTGACGTGGAATGTAGGGTGTACCCCCATGGGTCTGGGAAGTCTTAGGCGCACAGATACCGGATTGATGACTCTTGACACCGGAAAAGGCCCCACAAACCTTGGAGTCAACTTCTTGGAAGCCACCTGAAGTGGTAGGTCCTTGGTGGAAAGCCACACCTTTTGACCCGGTTTGTAGCTGGGAGCGGCCCTGCGGTGGATGTCTGCTACATCCTTCATCCGAGCCGAACTTCGTAGCAGAGATTGGCGAGCTCCAGCCCAAACTCGGCGACAGCGTCTAATCAAGGCGTGAGCTGATGGTACCTTAACTTCCCCTTCGTCGGTTGAGAACAGCGGCGGTTGATAACCATTGGCACAATGGAAAGGCGAGAGACCTGTGGCCGCCGTGGGAAGAGTATTGTGTGCAAACTCCACCCAAGTGAGGTGGTCGCTCCAGTTGGTCTGGTTCTGGAAAACGAGACAGCGTAGTGTAGTCTCCAGTTCTTGATTCAGACGCTCCGATTGTCCATTTGATTGAGGGTGGTAACCTGAAGACAAGCTGACAGTAGCGCCTATGAGTCTGCAAAACTCCTTCCAGAAAGCTGAAATGAATTGTGGACCTCTGTCGGAAACAATGTCATTTGGAAATCCGTGGATCCTGAATATTTGGTTCATCATGACCTCTGCGGTACTCTTGGCAGAGGGGATCTTGGTTAGAGGAATGAAATGAACCATCTTGGAGAACCGGTCCACCACTGTCAGAACCGTAGTTTTGCCTCTGGACGAGGGAAGACCTGTCACAAAGTCCATAGATATATGTGACCAGGGACGTTGAGGAATCGGCAGTGGTTGGAGCAAACCCATCTTGACCTGGGACGAGGTCTTATTGCAGGCACACACCGGACAAGCCGCTACGTACTCCTGCACATCCTTCTTCATGGCTGGCCACCAGAAACGCTGCTTAATCCTGTACATAGTCCTTTTAACTCCAGGGTGGCACGAGATCACCGACGTGTGGGCCCAGTGGATGACCTTAGAGTGGAGAGACACAGGAACAAAGAGCAGGTGGTTTGGACCTTTGCTAGGTGCTGGGTTTAATGCGTTAGCCTGTTTAACGTCCAATTCTAGTTGCCAGGAAAAGGCTCCGACCATACGGTTTAATGGAAGGATGGTCTTGGGCTCTACCGAAAAAGGTTCTGGATCGAAAAGGCGAGACAAGGCATCAGGCTTCTGATTCTGAGATCCGGGACGGAAAGAGAGAGTGAAGTTGAATCTACTGAAAAATAGAGTCCACCTGGCCTGCCGAGAGTTGAGGCGTTTAGCCTTTCTGATATACTCCAGGTTTTTATGGTCTGTCCAAACTAAGAACGGCTGTTCTGCCCCCTCCAACCAGTGTCTCCATTCCTCCAGAGCAGCTTTTACAGCTAACAGTTCCTTATTTCCCACATCGTAGTTCTTCTCTGCCGCCGTCAGCTTCCGCGACAGGAAGGCACATGGGTGTATCCTGTTGTCCTTCAAGGATGTTTGGGACAAAATGCCTCCAATTCCCTCATTGGAAGCATCGACCTCGACCACAAACTGGCGCTGGGGATCCGGAATGGTGAGAATCGGCGCTGTGGTGAACCTCTCCCTGAGGAGCTGGAAAGCGCAGTCAGCCTGGGGAGTCCACTTGAAAGGAACTTTGGAAGAAGTCAGAACATGCAGAGGAGCAGCTACAGAACTGAAGTTTCTTATAAACTTTCTGTAGAAGTTTGCAAACCCTAAGAACTGCTGAACCTTCTTCCTGGAGTCTGGTGTTGGCCACTTGGAAACTGCACTGACTTTAGCAGGTTCCATCTGCATCTGGTTTGGTGAGATTATATATCCTAGAAAGGCCACCCTTTCTACGTGAAACTCACACTTCTCTGCCTTGACATATAATTGATTTTCGAGTAGTTTCTGCAGAACCTGACGGACATGGTGAACATGGGACTTAGAGTCTGGTGAGAAAATCAAAATGTCATCAAGGTACACAAACACAGAAACATTCAAAAATTCCCGCAAAACCTCATTCACAAAACCCTGAAACACAGCCGGTGCATTACACAGTCCAAAAGGCATCACAAGGTATTCATAGTGACCGCTCTGAGTATTAAATCCTGTTTTCCACTCATCCCCTTCCCTTATTCTAACCAAGTGATAAGCATTTCTTAAGTCCAGCTTGGTAAAAATCTTGGCAGTCTGAAGTAGCTCGAAAGCAGAGGACATGAGTGGCAGAGGATAGCGGTTTTTCACCGTAATGTCATTAAGAGGGCTGTAGTCTATGCAAGGTCTCAGAGAACCGTCCTTTTTTCCTACGAAGAAAAACCCCGCTCCAGCTGGGGAAGATGAAGGACGGATAATCCCTGATTTGAGAGAAGCGGAAATGTAGTCGTCCATTGCCGCTCTCTCTGGCCTTGAGATCGAATACAGTTGTCCCTTGGGAATGGGAGCCCCTGGTAAGAGATTAATGGGGCAATCAAAAGGTCGGTGAGGAGGTAACGACATGGCTTTTGATTTGTTAAATGCTTCCTTAAGATCATGATAACATGACGGTACTTTCTGTAGGTCAGGATAGTCTGGGTGATCTATGACGATCCTACTAGGGTCTGTTGGTGCTTTAACAGAGCGTGAATGTTTACACCTGTTAATGCAATCCTCTCCCCACTCCTTAACCTTTCCTGAGCGCCAGTCAATGTGTGGGTTGTGGATTTTTAGCCACGGAAAACCCAAAATAACCGGATGCTGAGCAGATTCAAAAATGTGAAACTGCATAACTTCAGTGTGGTCATTATTTACAGTGATCTGGATAGGTTCTGTGCAGTGGGTGACTGTAAACAACAAACGTCCGTCTAAAGCACTGGCGGTAATGGGAGAAGATAGAGGGACAGTTTTTATACCAAGCTGTTTGACTATGCCCCAATCCATAAGACTTTCGTCCGCTCCTGAGTCTATTAGCACTCCTTGGGAAATGACCTGATCATTAATAAAAATGTTTACCTTGGTAACTGGACGAGGAGGAAAGTCTGTGGAAAACTTGCTCACCAGCGCCCTCCTCTTGGCTGGTAAGCTTGCTCTTTTCCCGGACATGATGCGAGTTGGTGACCCGGCTGGCCACAGTAGAAACAACACCCTTCTCGTAGCCGGCGCTGTCTCTCCTCCACGGAAAGCCTGGTCCTTCCCAACTGCATGGGTTCATCTGCAACAGGCGGAGGTGCTGTCCTCCAACGGACCGAATCCGCTGGCTGGAAAACCTCCTCTGGTGGAAAGGCTCGTGGAGAAAAGCCCTGGAAACTGGGATGTCCGTCACGGCTGTGTCGACGTTCTCTCTCTCTTTCCCGAAGTCGGTTGTCGATCCGGATGGAAACGGCGATGAGAGATTCCAGGTCCCGGGGTACCTCCAGGGGAGCCAGCTGGTCCTTGATTGAATCTGCTAATCCAGTTAGAAAAGCGTCGCGAAGAGCCGGAATATTCCACCCGCTGTCCGCTGCTGCCGTGCGAAACTCGATAGCATAATCCACCACCTGGCGCTTATGCTGCCGCATCTGAAGTAGTCTTCGGCTGGCTTCTGTTGCAGGTGATGAATGGTCAAAAATACGACTCATAGTGTCTGTGAAGTCGGGTAATGAGTAACATAGTTCCGTGTCTCTGGACCATTCTGCAGTAGCCCAGGCTGCAGCTCTTCCCGTTAAATGGGACACGATGAACGCCACTTTACCATGGTCTGATGAAAAAGCGCCTGGGTTGTGTTGGAAATGCAGGTCGCACTGCACCAGGAAGGCTCTGCAATTGATGGAATCACCGGAAAACCTCTCCAGGAGAGCCAGCCGTAGTGCGGAAGACACAGCCTGGCTTGGATTGACAGCGTCAACAGGATCCGCGACATGCAGGCGGTCAGCTGTGACTGACGTCATCGGCGGAGCAGTCTGAAGGTGAGTGATGAACTGCTGCATCTGATCCGTCAGCTGTCGTATCTGTGCAGAGAAGGAAACTTGGAGCTCGGCCTGGTTTCCTACCAGTGCCTGCACTCCTTGGCTGATTAATCCCAGCTGTTCCTCGTGATGAAAAATCCTCACGCCTTGGGCTGACAGGGCGGCGTGAAGAGCTTTTGGGTCGGCTGAGTCCATTGTGGTCAGTTCGTTCTGTTAAGACCTTGGATACTCAAAGGTAAGGACTCAAATGCACGACCCGGGAGCCAGAGGTAAAGTATAATTAATATACTTTATTTCTTCCACAAAATATATACAACAGAAAAACACTCTTACGAGGTAACAAAAAAGGGTCCAAAAAGATACAACAAAATATCGCTCACAACGTGAGGAATTAAACTTTCAATAAGTTTCAGAAGCATAACGTAGGTTTGCAAAAAGAAGCAATCTACGACGAGCAGAGTACTGGCATGAGGACAGGACAAGATGAACTGACACTGAACGCTGGGAGACTGGGGACTTTAAACACTCAACAACAATACACAGGTGAACACAATCAGGGGCGGGGCTGATACTGATGAGGGAAGTGAGTCAAGGGACCTGAAATGAGACGTGAAACAAACAAAACAGGAAGTGAGCAATAATAACACATAAACATGAAACATGATTACTAACACTTTTGACGGTGCACAACAATCCCCCGGAGAACATCAAAGCGCACGGCACCAGAGGATTTTCCTCCTCCACGGCGTTGCACGGAGGAATGACAGTGGAATACATTTGCACTGCTGCATCTTGGTCTTCCCCCTGTTCTTTTATTCGTGTTTATTTTGAGGTATGTCTCCCATTCCTCTCTGACACACTGGTACTGAGTGTCCTGTCAGAGTGAGTAATGTCGGGGACTCAACTGCGTGCCCTCTCTCCTGCCTGTCGGCACTTAGAGAGCTGCCCTTTCCCCCCTCTTTGATCGTTTTAACAAGTGGGACTTTGGTCTCTACTTTTTACAGGTAGCCTATTTAGCCTACCTTCTTTCCCGTATGGAGAATATTCATTTTTTAAATGCTATATTCCCTGGGAATGTGATGCTCCATTTACGCATGGCGAAATGGACATGGGTTATTAATTGAGTAGGTGTGTTTCTGTGCTTCTGGTAACGGACGGACCAGTGGGGCGTGGACTACATCCTGCTTCGCCCTTAACCCAATAGCGATAGCCTTAGAGGGCGAAGCCTTATACGAAATAGAACTGGGGTTATGTACTGTAACCCAGCTTCTATGAGTATAGGCGCAGCCCTCTAAGGTTCAGGCCCCACTGGCTCCGCGAATAGCTGAAGAAAAGCTGTTTGTGTGGGAGCAGATTGTAGGGACTACTTCCTATTTATACGGAAGTGAGCCCGGAGGTGGGGCCCACGTCATAGGTGGGCGTGGATTAAGTCTGTCAGTGCTGCACACTTGCAGTGGGATTACCCAATAGCGATAGCCTTAGAGGGCTGCGCCTATACTCATAGAAGCTGGGTTACAGTACGTAACCCCAGTTATTTTGCATCTCCCAATAAGCTGAAGCGCAATCAGGTGTTAAAATAAACCAAATGGGTAAAAAATTGGTAAATTGTCGCAAAAAACTCAAATTAGAAAAACAAAAGACCACACGTTTAAAAATACAAATTAACTGTTTAACTGAGGTTATCAGTGAGCTGAAGCAGAAAATGCTCATCTCAACAGGTTGTGCTGAGATGCTGGAAGCCTCTTTTAGTGGAGTGCCAAAATAAATACTCATCAGAGTTAAACAGAGGAAAAAGCAAA
Organism: Pogonophryne albipinna; assembly: GCA_028583405.1. Classification (NCBI taxonomy): domain Eukaryota; kingdom Metazoa; phylum Chordata; class Actinopteri; order Perciformes; family Artedidraconidae; genus Pogonophryne; species Pogonophryne albipinna. The sequence goes on along the minus strand of CM053247.1, from coordinate 37,282,110 downwards.
AAGTGTCAGAGGAATTGCGTTCATTCGCAATGACTCTGCATTTTTATTCCGCTAAAGCTTATGCTTATGTGCGTGAATGCTTTGACCTTGTTTTGCCACATCCCGAAACCATCCGGTCGTGGTACAGCAAAATCTCTGCAGATCCTGGATTCACACAACCAGCCTTTTCTGCCATCAAGTCTCGTGTCGAAGAAAGGAAACGTGAGGGAAAGGAAACCTTGTGTGCTCTCATGATGGATGAAGTGTCAATACGTAAGCATGTGGAATATGCTGCTGGGAAATTCCATGGATACGTGGACCTACAGTAGGCTGTGGCATCGTCGATGACAGTTTACCACCAGCCAAAGATGCCTTGGTCCTTATGGTTGTTGCTATTGACGATTCATGGAAGATCCCAGTAGCATACTTCTTAATTGATGGATTGACAGGAGAAGAGCGCGCTAATATCATCAAGGAGTGCCTTCTACGACTCCATGCCATCGGAGCTCGTGTATTGTCATTGACATGTGATGGTCCATCATGCCACTTTGCAATGTTGAGAGCCCTTGGAGCAAACATGGATGTACTTAACATGAAGCCATAATTTCCACATCCAGCTGATCCCTCAGACACAATCCATGCAGTACTTGATGTGTGCCACATGCTCAAGTTAATCTGAAACACATTGGCTGATCGAAGTACGTTGCAAACTCCAACAGGAAAAATCAGTTGGAAATTTCTACAAGAGCTGAACAAACTTCAGGAGGCACAGGGACTGCGACTTGGAAACAAGTTGAAAATGGCACATATACGGTGGGAAAAACAGAAAATGAAGGTTAAGCTTGCAACCCAGGTTTTCAGCAGCAGTGTGGCAGATGCTTTGGAGTTTTGCAACACACAGCTCCATCTACCACAGTTCAGAGGATGTGAAGAGACGGTTGAGTTCCTGAGAACTATTGATGCTGCCTTCTGGCAAGCTCCCCCAGGGACATGGCTTAACATCAGCCATCACAAATCAAGTGCTGATGTACAGTGCAGACAAAGTCTTGTTCCCAGAGTTGCATTTCCACATGTTCGAAACCACTGTTGAGGACAATCACGTACATGTACTAGTGAAAATGGCATCCTCCATATATTGTAAAGTAAGGATGCACCACTTAGCCAGACGTGAGACAGAGAAGATGACCAAGGACATTGTCAGGCATCAATTCACCAAGTTGATCCATTTTCATCACCAGTAGTTGAGTGTTGCTTGGTGTAATATGTTAATTTATTTATGTCTGTGTGTGTGTGTTTGTATGAGTTCTGTACGTGTTTCTTCTCCTTATGACTGTTGTAAGTAAACATATTTATTCTATATCTTCTTCTATATGTGTATGAGCTCTGTACGTGTTTTCTTTTCCTTATGACTGTTGTAAGTAAACATATTTATTCTATATCTTCTTCTATATGTGTATGAGCTCTGTACGTGTTTTCTTTTCCTTATGACTGTTGTAAGTAAACATATTTATTCTATATCTTCTTCTATATGTGTATGAGCTCTGTACGTGTTTTCTTTTCCTTATGTCTGTTGTAAGTAAACATATTTATTCTATATCTTCTTCTATATGTGTATGAGCTCTGTACGTGTTTTCTTTTCCTTATGACTGTTGTAAGTAAACATATTTATTCTATATCTTCTTCTATATGTGTATGAGCTCTGTACGTGTTTTCTTTTCCTTATGTCTGTTGTAAGTAAACATATTTATTCTATATCTTCTTCTATATGTGTATGAGCTCTGTACGTGTTTTCTTTTCCTTATGTCTGTTGTAAGTAAACATATTTATTCTATATTTCCTTCTATATGTGGATTTGAATGTATGTCACAGTCCTCTGTTTATTTATTGTTAAGCAACGCAAAACATGGTTTTCAACAGTGGAACGATTTATGTGAATGTCAACAGCAACATCCCAAGCTTCTTTCTAGCCAATATTCATTATGTTATATCTGTACCTTCAACTGTAACTGACCAATTTGGCGTATTTTGTTTGCAAGTCTGTGTTCAACATACTACTTGGAGTACGCTTAACGCGGCACAAGTCTGTACTGAACATGGACACGCAAAACTCTCAACAAGTCATTTTTTTTTTCATATCTGATACCAAATCTTGCTGAAATATTGCCACACTGGAGATGTATAGTGTATGTAGTTAAGGGTTTAGTTATTGTACATTTCAATTGTTATTTATGTTAAATGTATTCAATGTATTCAATGTGTTCAATGTATTCAAAGTATTCAATGTGTTAAATGTATTCAATGTATTCAATGTATTAAAATAACTACCCAAACATTGTATTTGTTAAATGTTAATTGTATATGTAAGTTATTTATATGTATGTAAGTGTTGTCTCGTGTGTATGTACTGTTTGTGATCGTTGTTGTGTCTTCACTCGTGGCCTGCACCTTGACGTGGTGAGTGGGCTTTAAACTAAGACAGGCCATTTATGTTTGAAATATCATGCTAGCAAACCTGCAATTACAGAATTGAATGATAGTGGTTAAATATGTTCATGTCTTGCTGACATTATTTGTTATCCTTTTCCACATAGCCTCTCAGATGGATTCCTGTTTCATCTGTTGGTTTGCCACTGTCCAGTGTCTGCCAGCTGGCTCCCTCTCAGAAAAGTGCCATCTTCTGTCAACAGGAAGAACTGAGCCTCCCAAACAGCAGTCTGACCATGAGTCTGACTCACTATATGAAGCTCAGCGCAAGTTCTTTCAGGAAGACTGGGTATGTATACATTCACTCCGCAGCTGCTTATAATCAGCTCATCACGGGCGCTGTCTTTAACCTATTACATTCACCTCATTCTCCAGCAGCCAAACTTTGAAATGGTTCTCCTCCCTCCTGCAGTCAGCTGTGATTTCAGGTGTTCATGCTGCCGCCCGCCTCCTCCCCATCCACCTCCTTTCATCAAATCCAGTACCAGGAGAGCTAATCCAAAGACCTCATCATACCTCCTCTTCATCCCATCTCCTCATCAAATCCAGATCTTCAGCATCATCATCACCAGTGTCTAGACCCCGGGGGGTTCCCTATATGCTCAAGGCTTTTCCACCTTTAGATATAAGATTTCAGGATCGGGGTCTAATCGCCAAAGACTTAACATTTATCATATGACATGTGTCAATACATGTTCTTTAAACAAAATGAAGTCTCTCCTGATTGAACTGTCTGGACCCCATCCTCAACTTTTTTTCAAACCATGAAATGCCTTAATAGGGCTTTCCTGTTGATCATGTTTGGTGGATTTTTTAATATAATAATTGCAATCAATATTATATATATTACCTTTTAATCTATATAAATTGTATTTACATTTGTTGGCACTATTTGTTCCACCTATGCCAACCATCAGAGGTATACATGTGTTAACTGTGTTAATCTCTTGTAGGTTTCATTTCTTATTTTTGTGAATTTCTATATAAAATGCTGATTTCTACCTGAAATGCTTATGTTTTTTAATTACATTTTCGTAGAGCTTTGACTTTTTCAGCTGAATAAATATTATAACTCTAGATGGTTTTGTTCAGCATTGCCAGCTTCACTGTTGAGCTTTATGTTGTGCCCAGCATTCTCCTGTGCTCTGAAATCAAAATGTGGATAAGCATAAAACAACACTAAAATAAACACTACAATACAACTTGTTATTTGACACACACAAGGTTGTTCATTTGTGTGTATAGATATACAACACAGGCTATATACATATATATATAAGTATAATTAATACAACTGTTAATTTGATTAGAGCTTTGACACATATATATTTATATATCTATAAGTATGACGACTTCCTCGGGCGATATCATATGGTATAGCTAATTAATCTGGGTCAAAACGTGTTGTGCCCACATGCAAAGGTTGTAAACTCTGCTTATCCCTGCGTGGTATTATAGTAATAGCAAACAGCAACGTTCAACTCCTTTAATGGTATATTTGCAAGTGCAATAAGAAGCTACAGGGACGTTAATCTACGTCGGTAATATTAACTTTATTTAATAAAACATTTACATCATACAGCCCATGTAGTATAATATTTTACAAATGATGAATTACAGCAAACATGTGCAATATATCCATTATTACAGCTCCGTGGGCGATATGGGTCCGTTCTTATTGTGCATCCATGGGTAAAGATAAACGCATGTAGTACTGAACACGTCACATCACATGAACGTGCCGGGAGGCGCGGTCCCGTGGGTTAGATGCGCGTTCATAATGCAGAGGGAAATAACTCTCAGAATAACGTTATTAGCACATTTTTACAACTTGAGGAACGAATGTTTTTAATAAGGGCTATACAAGTGTTCATACTGGGTAGTTTATTTAGTTTAAAAAAAATTATCCAACGAGTTACAGACCACTCTTTCCCCATGTAAGTCAATGGGAAAAAGCGTTTCCGGGCCTGGCAACCAAACGGAAGTGCAGTACCGCCATTTGGCCAGCACGAATATTTTCATCTGAGTCCGGCGCACTTCCTGGGGGCTTGGTAGTGACAGGTTGTCATATCTGCTCGGGGTACCATGGCTGCAGTCGAATAGTCCATTTAGTTTAGGAACATTCCTAATGGAGGGAAATGACCCGGAAGTCCCTCAGTGGCAGCCATGATAAGTGCCGTTCGAATTCTCTAGAATGATAGGAAAGGAAGTTTCAAACTTTCTTTATAACCTCCTTTAGCTTAGGAACCACTGGACCTCCCTAACCGAAAGGAGAGGAGAAAATGCTGCCCCACAATGCCTTGCAGCCGCAGCATTTGACGTCACACAACAGTCGGCCGTTCACGGAAACAATCGATTATGACGGAGAAATGATATCATGAAAGTTACGGTGCTTATTAAGCTTTTTAAAACGTATGTGGTAAGTTGCCAAAGTGCTTTGTTTTGAACGTTCATCAGTATTATAATCAAAAAGAGAAATATGAACGTTAGTTTTTACTGAAATTATCAAATAAAGTCAACATTTCACTGAGCTGTGTGGGGTTTGTTCAACTTTTAAAATATGTTTGAATGGTGATGTACACAGTGATAGGTGTTAAAGACTAACGTTTATAATAAATACATTTGTATTGATTTTAAGATATTTTCATAGTTCATACAATCATACTGGGATCATTTTTTGTATTAATGTAGACCGGAGGGAGAGGGTGACGAGCATAAGTTTCCTTTTTTATTTCAATTCCAACTTTGGTCATGAAGAATATGTTTCTCTGTTGTTCACGTTCATAAAACATAACACAACAGCATCAGAGCACAGTGCAGAGTCTCTAGATGAGTTTACAGTAGTCCCTCGTTCTTATTAAACATCCATGTTGTAGTCCGCTGTATAGAAAACTGTGGTTTCCATAGTTTCCCCACAGCAGCAGACGCACAAAATGACGTCCGCTGGCGCATCATAAACACGTCGGATAGTGAAAGTGCAGTCGGATTCTCTAAAGCACCGCAGTCTCTTCTCCTAAATCCTTTTGAATTCTCCTATCCACTATCCCTTAACCCCGTGACGTTTCACTCAGAGGTCAAGGAATAGGAGATAGGGTTAGAACTTAGGAGCTGATTTTTAAACTATCCGAACGCAACCCAGATCTGCTCGGGTGTATTTCCGTCGCATCCGTCATCCGTCATATCCGTTATATTGTACGGCAACTCACCGCAACTCACCTCCCTCTGCTCCCAGCGCTCTGCTGCCACACACCGGCCGTCTGCGGAACTGCAGCCGGAGGAACTCGGGACAGCTTGTTATGTGTGGGGTGCTATGATGGGGTCCCATGTACTTGTGCACGTAAATAATGTTTCTAATTATTTACAATTAAAAAATATATATATTCTGCGTTACTTTAGCCAACACTTTTATAAGGCCACTAGATTAGATAATTACGAAATGTGTAGATAGAATACATATCTTTCAGGTTGTTATTTTGTCATTATGTTTAATGTTTTATTTACCTTTTAGTATTTGTATATAGTATCTGAACATTGGAGAGGAGTTGGGAGACACACGACACACCAAATCACATCTACAGATCAAGACGAAGCGAATGGAAGTACTCCCATACTCCTAGCGTGAACATGTTTGTGAAAACGTGTGCAAAGTCTCCGAAAATCCTAAAAATCAGCTCATATTTGAATTCCCCATAAAAAAACACATCATTCAGTAAAAACAAGGCCCCACTGATCATCTACTCTCTCCAGGGATGTCTGGCTTGAGTTTCTACCACCAGGGAAAGTGGACAAAAGTGCCCGAGATCAGCCTCTTAATTTACCCAGGGCCTAGTGCTTGGCTTTGGGCATGAAAATTCAGGAAACTCCCCTGAGTATTTTATTAAATATCTGAACTTTGGAGAGGAGTTGGGGGACACACGACACATCAAATCACATTTACAGATCAAGACGAAGCGAATGGAAGTACTCCTAGCGTGTGAAAATGTTTTTGAAAAACGTGTGCAAAGTCTCCGAAAACGGAGCAGTGGCTGTGATGCTAGCTTTGCGGCTGGCGGTTAGTTGTTATTGTTTGAAGTTGTTGCTATGGAAACAACATGACGGAGAAAAAATTCATATCTTCTACATTTAATAACCATGATAATAACGGACAAAGTAAAGAATGTAGTGTAGGCTATGCCTGTTTGAAGTTCTTGCTATGGAAACAACATGACGGAGAAAAAGTATAATCTTCTACATATAATAACGGACAAAGTAAAGAATGAAGTGTCGGCTATGTTTAAATGTTCGGAATTTGACCGTGTATGATGGCCCTCTTGAGTAGCCGTACAATCCGTCATATGACGGATGACGGATGCGACGGAAATACACCCCAGCAGATATGGTACCCCCAGCGCCATATAGACTGACACATGGCTTTCTTACCCAGGAAGAAGTGTGTGAAAGCTGGGGAACAGTGCTGTGAATACAGGGAGGGAGGCAGCAGCAGCAGCAGCAAGCAGCGGGCTGTGACCCAGAGAGCTCCTTCCAGCACCTCGCTCTCTCCCACCCACCCACTAATGTTTTTTACCATAAGTCTTTTTGTAGCCCTTGCTGTACACGTCCGGATATCGCCATTGTAACCACAACCTCACACACTGGTACAGAATGTGCATCAAAGTCTTCCTACCGAGCCAAATATAACAAAAGATGTATGTAGGCCTACACGACAGAAGAAGCGATCGAAATGTGTATTTCAGTCGAAGGCCACGCCCCCCACCTCTGCCTCCCGTAAACCAGTTGATCTAAGAACCAGTTAATCCGGAACACCGGCGCACTTCCTGGGGGCTTGAGCTAAACTGACAATTCTGAGTCCAGGTGGCGTCTCGTCGCTACGGTTCTCTCTCTCTGTGTTCCTGAGAAAGTGTGTGTGAGCTCCAGCACTACTGATCCATCATCTGTGTGTCTGGATAAACCTCTGAATGAACTCTGTGCTCTTTTTTCTGGAGCGTTTACCTCGGACTATAGGAGTTAGCTTAGCATGCTAGCTGGAAACACGTTAGCAACACCAGTCAGATTGAGAGAGAAACGGTGTGTTTAACGGAGTTTGCATGAAAACGTGATCTAGTAAACATGAGTAAAGTCCAAATGCTGCTGTCTTTGAAGAAGCAGCGACTCACTGCTACTGAGGAGATATTTGCTCTGTTTGAAAAAACTATAGCAGAGCTCGAGGAGGAGCTGTCTCGTTCAAAAGAGGAGAACGCGAGACTTCAGAAACTACTGGACGCTGTTTTACAGCCTCAGCTTCGGATACACAGAGCAGGTCTGTTCCCTTTACTCTTAATTAACACTTTAAACCAGGGGTGTCCAAACTACGACCCGGGGGTCAAATACGACGCTGAAGTTGGCTTCCGATCAGTGGCGGTTCTAGACCAATTTGACTGGGGGGCCAGTTATTTTCTGAGGGGGGGCACAATAAATGCAGGACGAAAAAACTAGACAGTATGAAGTAATTGCGCATAAGAAAACAATGCAATACAGTTATTGGTATTTGTTTCAGTACACTTATTTATTTCAGATAGATCTTATAGTTATTACTGTTCAGCTTAAAGGGGGGGTAGGTAAGTTTGAGAAACCGGCTCGAGATACACTTTTTGTTATATTCCATGGAATGCTCTTAACATCCCGATAGCAATGCATATCTTAAGTGCTTTGACAAAAAATCCATAAAAAAATTTCATCTGTGGAAGCCGTAATACTGTAAAAAGTACGACCAGGCTAAACGGATTGGATTGCCGTCCTGTCTGTCAGCCTTCCATCTCGTGCACGCACAAATGTATCTCGTGCCCTCATTGGGGGTGCCGTCATTGGGCGTGCATTGCAGCAGTACTTCAATGACTCGCCAGCAACAGGCGGCCACTTTCACCATGGCAGAGTTAGGTTCAACGTCGTCTACTGGTGGCAAAGGAAATAATGTAACGGAGCAAATTAGGAACAAAAACAAAGTGGAAACTAGGAGAATTCAAACCAGAGTCAATATCGGAGTTGCTTTTCAACGATGGCGACAACTGATGCAACACACCTATGGGGGTTATTCCCTATCTTTATTCAAGAGCGTGGTATTTAAATTTGAGAGCATACTTTATGTATTTATTTCCCTCAAACCCTGTCCTCGCACTCAAATAGTGCCTGCTTGCACTTAGATTTGCTCTGCTTCTGCTCAAACTGTACGCTTGCACTCAGATATATTGCTGCTTACGGATTTTTTCTGCTCTCAGATTTATTCTCTGCGCGCTCGAAACTTTTGTGCAACAATCCTGTCAAAATCCCTCAACCAATAGGAGGCCAGGTGTCCTTGCGGGTGCGTTCGTTTTACTTATTACAGCGTCCCGTAAGGGCGGTTACTCTTTGGTTTGTCTTTGGTGCGATGACAGGGTTTGAGTGAAGGAAATCAATAAAGTATGCTCTCAAATGTAAATACCACGCTCTTGAATAAAGATAGGGAATAACCCCCATACACACCGAGTTGAAATCTGACGCCGTGGTCGCTCTTTTTCTCTTGGACAGGTTTTGTATGGTTTACAATTCCCCTGAACTATATAGCCAACCTAAGTCATGTGCGCGTTCATGTGTGTTGGAGGAGGTGCTCTGTAAGGAAGTCTGAAGGAAGGGGCGGATTCTTTTCGGCTGTGTACTTTCAAATTTTAGTGCACTCGAGCCGGTTTCTGAAACTTACCTACCCCCCCTTTAAGTTATAGTGCAATGTTTGCACTAACACCATATTTATATAAAAATAAAGGCAATGAACAGTTACATCTCTACTTTACATACGGGTGTCTGCACAATCTCACATTACAGCAACAAAATCCTGCGTTTTTTGGCAAACCGAGTACCAGAAAATATACATTTTTTCAAAAAAAGTTTTCATTGTTAGGGGGGCCACAGGGGGGTCAGAGGCAAGGCAAGTTTATTTATATAGCACTTTTCAACACAAGGCAATACAAAGTGCTTTACAAAAAAATGAAATACATTAAGAAAATGGCATTTAAAATCAGTCATTAAAAAGAAAAGCTAATAAAATAAACATTAAAAGAAAAAATACATGGATAAAAGTTACAGTGATAAAAGTTACAGTGCAGTCTAAGATACGAATAGTTCAATTAAAAGCAGCGACAAAAAGAAAAGTCTTCAGCCTGGATTTAAAAGTAGTCAGAGTTGCAGCGGACCTGCAGGTTTCTGGGAGTTTGTTCCAGATGTTTGGAGCATAATAACTGAACGCTGCTTTACCATATTTAGTTCTGACTCTGTGGACAGAAAGCTGACCAGTCCCTGAAGACCTGAGAGATCTGGATGGTTCATAATTTAGCAGGAGGTCAGAAATGTATTTTGGGCCTAAACCATTCAGTCCTTTATAAACCAGCAGCAGTATTTTTGAAATCTATTCTTTGACACACAGGAAGCCAGTGTAAAGACTTCAGAACAGGAGTGATGTGATCCACTTTCTTAGTGTTAGTGAGGACTCGAGCAGCGGCGTTCTGAATCAGCTGTAGCTTTCTAATAGATTTTTTAGTGAGACCTGTGAAGACACCATTGCAATAGTCGAGTCTACTGAAGATAAAAGCATGGACAAGTTTTTCCAAATCCTGCTGTGACATTAGTCTTTTAATCCTAGATATATTCTTTAGGTGATAGTAGGCTGATTTAGTAACTGTTTTAATGTGACTGTTGAAACTCAGGTCAGAGTCCATGACTACACCTAGATTTCTGGCTTTATCTGTTGTTTTGAACATTGCAGACTGAAGCTCAGCGCTAACTTTTATACGTTCTGCCTTGGCTCCAAAAACCATTACCTCAGTTTTATCTTTGTTTAATTGGAGAAAGTTCTGACACATCCAGTCATTGATTTGTTCAATGCACTTACTCAGTGTTTGAATTGGAGCATAAGGTCAGTGTTAGGGGGGCACTGGCCCCCGCTAGAACCGCCCCTGCTTCCGATTCAGATAATCCGATTCGGCATTTAAGGGGAAAGTTAAGGGACATTTAATTTACAGCGCTGAGCGAACAATCCTCCGTGTTTTAACCTCTTAAATCGCTGCATAGCCGATTCATTTGGACTGGATTATCCCAGAGACTCTAAAGATTCTTTATAACACAGTTTTAGATTTGTGAAACCTTTATTCTATTTGTGAAAATTAAAAAAAGGCAGATTTCAGTGCTTTGTTCGCATCTTGACCACATAAAACCAGGTCCTGCTCAAAAATCACTATACCTAGACTCATCAAATCTGGATTGGATTATCCCAGAGAGTCTAAAGATTCTTTATAACATAGTTTGAGATTTGTGAAACCTTAATCCTATTTGTGAAAATGTGACCTGCTCCATCAAAATCAGTCGCATTGACCCGAAGACACATTTTGAGTTGTATACACTGTTGGAAAGAGGAGATTCCTAACTTTCTAATGATATCAGGATTGTTGTTGTACTCCAAATATTAAGCGAAATATGTCACATTATATAATGACTGTCACCGAGTCATCATTTTGAGAAAAAGGCCTTCAAAGTTTTCTCTTCTCTGGATCGATCTGATTGATTATTAGTGGAGCAAATGATCAAAATACTACAGAAGGAAGATATTTTCGTTTGGAGGGGAAGCTCGCGAGTGTGTGTGTATACGTGTGTGTGTGTTTGTGTAATTTTGCGTTTGTGTGTATTGTGTTTGTTTCCCGGGGAAAACACTCACGAGAAACACCGGCTGTTGTTATGCCTGCTGTGACGTCAAATTACTCCGTTCTCCGCTTGTAATTATGCCGTTACAAGCTTCAAAGTTGTATTTATCATCTGAATTTGCCGAAACAAGTTTAATATTCTGAAAGCCAAGACTTTGTTTATTTGAAACCAGATGAAAACAAACTGTAACGGACCCTGCCGTGTTATCTATGCTTACTATACTCTTACATTCATAATTTCAGCCAGAGGGAGGGGGGGCGGCGCTGCGGAAGAGCAGATTGAGAGTCAGAGGTGCCTGTCTTCTTCCCTTTTTAAAAGCTTCAAAAATGTATTTATCGTGTGATTTTGGAAATAAGAGTTTCATATTCTGAAAGCCAAGACTTTCTTTGTTTAAAATCAAACAAAACACCCGAACCCCGAAAAAATAGTTTTTTACGTAAATCCACGTTTATTTTGAAATGAGCCGTTGCGACTTCCGACTGATTTCGATAGAGCGGGTCACAAATACAAAAAAGGAAGATTTTGCTGCTTCTTTTAAATCTAGACCACATAAAACCAGGTCCTGATCTAAAACCACTATACCTAGACTCATCAAATCTGGACTGGATTATCCCAGAGAGTCTAAAGATTCTTTATAACACAGTTTCAGATTTGTGAAACCTTAATTCTATTTGTGAAAATACAAAAAAGGGAGATTTCAGTGCTTTTTTCACATCTAGACCACATAAGACCAGGTTCTGATCTAAAACCACTATACCTAGACTCATCAAATCTGAACTGGATGCAGTTTGAACCAGAGTAGCAGCATGGAGGTCGGATCGTCACCAAAATAAATAAATAAGTGGTCCGAAAAAGGTTAATGACAAAAAGAATACACATAGCCTTCCTCAGGCAGTGTGTTTGTACCCGGGGACAGGAGACACCCCCTTGATGAGAAACTGTAAGAAATGATCGGGGAATCCCTCCGGAGTGGAGTCATGACGACTGGATCTGAATTATGTTTTTGTATTTGGTGGTTTGTGTCCCAGCTGTCGATCAGCTGTGCGCAGCGTCTCCACTGCAGCCTGTGCATCTCAACCCCCCCCCCCCTCCCTGCAGCAACTCTATATCCACCAGTTAAAGGAAATACAACCAATGTGTTGTGTTATATTAGCTGTACAATTTACCACATATGGTGTTCTTAGTTTCCATACCTCCTGTGTTTTACGAGCGACTTATCAAGTATTGGCAAACGGCATAACACACGATTAAACATGATAGTATAAAACCATGCTCGTATCTACAACCTATAGAAATGCAAAACGGCGTCAGTTTAGACATAATTCTGTCCTCCTGCTTACCGCATCATTTATGAGAAAACATTTCATAACATTAACACAACATATTCGAGGTGGTTTTAAATAACATATCCGTATTTATTTATTTCTCCAAGTTATGTTTTTGTGTGCACTGAGGAGTCGCAAACAGTCGTTTGTTTAATCATTTTAAGATTGGCTTTAATCAATGTTTGATAAATGAGAGGTAACATTTTATTTATGGTATTATTTCCACATATTTCTCTCCATTCTTCCTTCTGCCAACGCGGTGTCGCAGTTTCTCGTCTCTCCCGTTTTTGTGCTTAGTGTGTACGCATGGGTTAGAGTTTGCATGGAGGACCGCACATTTTCCCGTCAAGTTAGTATTTTATAAATCGCAAACATTGCGTAGAAACTGGCGTACACCATTTTTTGAGCGTATATCCCTTTTATAAATGAGGCCCCTGATCTTATGTGGTCTAGATATAAAAAAAAAAGTAGCAAAATCTTCCTTTTTTTGTATTTTCACAAATAGAATTAAGTTTTCACAAATCTCAAACTGTGTTATAAAGAATGTTTAGACTCTCTGGGATAATCCAGTCCAAATAAATTGGCTATGCAGCAATTTAAGAGGTTCAAACACGGTGGATTGTTCGCTCAGCGCTGTAAATTAGATTTCCCTTAACTGTCCCCTTAACTGCCGAATCGGATGCTCTGAATCGGAAGCCAACTTCAGCGTCGTGGGCCAAATGCCCCTGACCATTTTGAATCGGCCCTCAGCTAATTCAAAAAGTATAATGAAATATGGCCCACACATGAAACTTGTGCTTTTCTCATATTGTACTTCTTAAATATATTTGTACAAATATGTAACACAGTAGTATTCATGTGTTAATAAGCCCACTAGTCTAGATGGAAATAACATTTTCTAACAAATCTTAGTTGATACAAAAAAGCCTAATAACTTATTTACATAACAAGCTTGAAATAGACCCTTCATATTTCATGTTATTATAATCACTGAGACTTCTGTTTTTAAGGGATGAGCTGCCAACAAGATAAATGAAACCCTATAGAGAGCTGTGATGTAGGCTGTTTTTTTCTTAAAGCATATTAATGTATCAAGCCTAATTTAAAGTGGCCCAGCCCTTCATACATTTGTCTGTATGTGGCCCTCTGTGAAAAAAGTTTGGACACCTCTGCTTTAAACTATTTGGTAACAAGTTAAACTAGTTGGTAACAAGTTAAACTAGTTGGTAACACTTCTTAATATTTATTAGTGCTGGGCAACGATTAAACATTTTAATCATGATTGATCAAATGTTTTTTTTGCAATGTTATTGTTAGGAAAATATCACTCGACACCGGGTTGAGAATCAATTATCAGGTACTAATTTATTCTTGCAAGAAGGAGCAGAGTTAAATCACATACAAAGGATATGGGTTAACTCACACACATGGTCAACGGAGCAGGACAAAACATCAGGCTTATATAGTCCAAAATACGGAGATAACAACAAAGTCGTAAATCGAGGTGGCGCTAATATCATCAGCAGGTGTCGGAAAGGTGACGGGGACAAGACCGCGACGTCTTCTGGAAAGAGTCACGTACTTCCTTCACGCAACTGTTGCTCCTTGCCCCATGAGGTATTTAGGAGAGAACAAGTATGTGTGCTCATAAATATCAACAACCTGAAATGCCCTGCCTCCTCCTATCATTAGAAGAGGCAGCTGCAAGGTCATACACAGTGCAGAGTCACACATATTTACACACAACTTGTATTTTCTCCAACAGTTATGCACAAAATTCAACAATGAATTCAAAAGTAGTGAATTGCTTACTTTTATTTTAAAAACAAATAAGGTTACTTTTAACAGTAGTAGGCCTATACCCTTTACAGAGTAGAATTTAAAATATTTCTTGTAAATCTCAAAAAACATTAATATAATCAAATATAAAACCAAAGCTATTTGCCACTGCCAGGGCATTAAAGGTGGGGTAGGTAAGTTTGAGAAACCGGCTCGAGATACGCTTTTTGTTATATTCCATGGAATGCTCTTAACATCCCGATAGCAATGAATATCTTAAGTGCTTTGAAAAAAAATCCATACAAAAATGTCATCAGTGGAAGCCGTAGTACTGTAAAAAGCACGACCAATCATTTGAGCCGGCCCGGCTAAAGTAACTGGATGGCCTACCTGCCTGTCAGCCTTCCATCTGTGCACAAACTTATCTCGTGCCCTCATTGGTCATGTGCGCGTTGGTGTGTGTTGGAGGAGGGGCTCTGTGAGGAAGTGGCAGATTTGTTCCGGCTGTGTATTTTCAAATTCTAGCGCACTCGAGCTGGTTTCTCCAAAATTACCTACCCCACCTTTAACGTTTTAACTAGTTTGTTATAGAAAACAACACTGTAAAAACTGTTGCTTTGGTACACATTTTAAATAATTTGTCAACAGTTTCCAAGCAATTTTAAGAGTTTAGTCAACTTTTGCATTTTTTGAGTTGGTGAAACGTACTTTTTTGTTTTCTAGAACGTGTTACTTTGCTCAAACTTAAAAACAATGTGTCAACAGTTTCCAAGCAATTTTAGGAGTTGAACTCACTCATGTGATTTTTTTCTGAATGTGAAAAGAGGAGCAACGCTGACCACATAAGACAAGAATAAATAAAGTAAATTATAAAACACAATTGCTTTGCCGGAACCTATATACGACAAACTCTTCCTGATTTCAATCCAACCCTTTAAATATTTGATAGCATTGAAACATTGCAGATTAAACAAATAGATTTAAAAAAGGGAACGTTATGGACATGTTAATAGTACATTTTATTCAAATGTGATTATTTCAAAACAGTTTTCATAAAACAGTAATAAGTTTGTTTAAAAGCACAACATATTAACATACATGGAGACTCATGGTTATTACTTGATGGTTATTCAAACTGCATCTGGCTCGTGGGCAACGTATAACTTCATGCTGTGCATCACGAGCCTCTGTTGCACATCGACCTCTGCTGTTCCCTCTACAAACGGAATACTAAATTGAGTAAAAATCAGGACACACCATGTGTTTTCCTCAACAACAAAAATGAAATCCGTCTTGAAATCATAACGAGTACAGCCAGTTTACATTAGCTGTTAACAGACGTAACATAGGTGCTATTCACATGCATTACAAGGGGGTTAAGCCATCAAAAAAAGGCTGGTTTGCAAGAAAATGAACCACATAGTCATGATATTGATATAGTTCATAAAATGTCCAACTACTTATTTTTAACCCCACCTCATGCTCAGAGATTTATATAAAGTGGCATGGGTCCTAGAATAAATAAGAACAGATTATTTCAACTTTTATCTTGATAAGTGAGAGCGCAGGCCAGTCTACATGAATGCAGGGCAAGGCACGTTTCTGTCCAAAGGTTCCATGATGGAGTCGATCAGGTTTTAAAATATCACTTTGAGTGGTGACACTAGTGCTGCATAGTTTACATCTCCATCCCATCTGTGATTCAAAAAATAGAAATGCGTACGTTTACCTGATGCTCATTATATTAGAATGTAAACATAACACGTCTTGAATTAACCTCTGAAACAACAACTTTAGTCTGACACACTCAAGGGCTTACCTAATGTGAACCTGAAGCCGATAGCAGGAGGCAAAATGTCTTCAAGAGGAGGTGTGACTGTTTTCTGGTGAGGCAAATAAAAGAACAAAAGATGACAATGTAACAATAATTTCAGTAGAATTCATTAAAACATTTTTAATTCAATTAATGGTCCTACCTGACAGACCGCAGCTTCTCAGTGCAGCTAGGTGCCTTCTCCTCTGCCAAAGCCCCTCCCCAAGGCTCTATTCTGGGCCCCATCCTTTTTCTACTGTACATACTGCCCCTAGGTTCAATTCTCACAAAACACAACATCCCCTTCCATTGTTACGCCGATGATGTACGCCTATCTGCCTCTCAATTCTAATGTCAACTCATTACAGCTATTGATGGACTGCTTGACAGAGATTAAATCCTGGCTGAGCCAAAATGTCCTCAACCTCAACGAGAGCAAGAGCGAGGTCATCTTTTTTGGACCCCAACCTCCAGCCTCTCCGGTTGATATTCTGGGCTCCCTCAATAAAAACATCCTCCCCTCTGTCATGAACCTTCAATAGCGCTTTTAAATTTGATAAGCAGGTCAGTACCGTAGTCAAAACCTGCTTTTTTAAAATACGACTATTGGCCAAGACCAAGTCATTTTTATCTTTTAAAGACCTAGAAAGGGTTATTAACGCCTTTGTAACCACACGGCTGGATTATTGCAACGCTCTATACGTGGGTATGGACCAGGCGTCAATTAGACGCCTGCAGCTAGTGCAGAACGCAGCTGCGCGTCTTCTCACTGGCCACAGAAAGCGTCACCACATCACCCCAATTCTGGCCTCATTGCACTGGCTTCCAATTAGGTTCCGAATTGATTTTAAACTCCTTTTATTTGTTTTTAAGCACTAAATGGGCTGGCTCCGGCCTATATAGCAGAACTCCTCCATCGCTACACCCCAGCCAGAGCATTAAGGTCGGCTGACCAGCTGCTGCTGGTAGTGCCCAAGACCAGGCTAAAAACCCGAGGTCACAGAGCCTTCGCAGCAGCTGGCCCTAGGCTCTGGAAAACTCTGTCCCTCCATGTGGGGTCGGCCCAGACCCTAGGGTTTTTTAAATCAACACTAAAAACTCACTTCTTCTCCCTGGCCTTCTAGTCAGAGCTGAGCATGACATTTCCCTGTATTTGATTTTATATTTGCTGTTGTAATTTATTGTCTTCTGTTTGCAATTGTAGGAATGTGTTATTTATTATTTGCATGTACATCACTTTGGCTCGACCAAAAATCGCTTTTAAAATGTGCTATATAAATAAAACCTGATTTGATTTGAATGGAATCAAACATAATTAGAACATAAGTATAATTTAAAACGGTATTGTATTTATATACATTTATAAGGATGGCATTTATTAAGGATGGTATTGGTAGATACCAGTACAATTCTATGATTCTCTACACAGCGGATCCTAATTACTTCAATATACACTCCTTTATCTAATTTGCATACTGTCTAATATCTACTTTATGTTGTAGTAAAAAATCTCCTTAATACAACTATATTTATTGTCGACGCTTAGAGCGGCACAGGGGAACAATTTGCGGAGTTGATTCTTAATACGTAGTCTTAAAGGCGGGGCAGGTAATTTTGGAGAAATCGGCTCGAGTGCGCTAGAATTTGAATATACACAGCCGGAACAAATCTGCCACTTCCTTACAGAGCCCCTCCTCCAACACACACGAACGCGCACATGACCAATGAGGGTACGAGATAAGTTTGTGCACAGATGGAAGGCTGACAGGCAGGTAGGCCATCCAGTTATTTTAGCCGGGCCGGCTCAAATGATTGGTCGTGCTTTTTACAGCACCACAGCTTCCACAGATGACATTTTGTTATGGATTTTTTGTCAAAGCACTTAAGATATTCATTGCTATCGGGATGTTAAGAGCATTCCATGGAATATAACAACAAGTGTATCTTGAGCCGGTTTCTCAAACTTACCTAGCCCACCTTTAAGTTAACCACTTTTTTTAACAGAATTGTGTCGGTAAGCACTTGATGCAAAATTTGCCCAACACCGTTTGCGCGAAAAAATAGACTACATGAGCACGACAGGGCTGAGTCTAACTTTAACAGCAGTAATGGTGCTGGCATGCATTAAAATGTCGATGTTCCGTTCGAAACAGTGAATACAAGAAAAGTAAATAACACTTGCTAGTTAAAAATAAGTAATTAATAACTCAGGTGGTATGCTTACTTGTTTTACGATGATTTGAAGTGGTTCAGAAGCAAGCACATGTACAGCTGCCGAAGAATCACTGTAAAGAGGATCAGGAAGTCTCACACCGCAGTATTCTCGTTTGAGGGCGTGTCATGACCGTGGCGTTGACAAAAGCATTTTTATGAAGTTTTCCAAAGCGTATTTATAAGAAAGTTCAGAAAATGTGACTATTCTTTATAAATGAATGAGTTCTTAAAACATGTTCTCATTGTTACTTAAATGTTACTTATTTAAACGCACATTGAAAATAGAGTTTTATTGACTTCACCATCCTCCGAGTCCAGTGATATGGAAATTCAACTTTGCAGTGGTTACTCATAACTCTGGTTCTATCAACTCCGCTGCCTGGAACAGATAAAAAATGTCCATTTAAGAGTTTGGTACCGTTCTCCATGTTTCTGTCCCCGCCACTTATTTTCATGTTTCACGTAGGTTCCTGTGAGCACTGCAGCAGTCTCGCCCAAAATGCTCTCATTGGTTGGGACGCGATAATAACACGTTAACTTGCCCAGCCCTACTATTCATTCATTCATTCTGCTGCTCTGTACAAGAAGGGACAGAGCAAACTCTTTCTGCTGAGGAGACTGAGGTCTTTCGGGGTGCAGGGGGCACTCCTTCAGACATTTTATGACTCTGTTGTGGCATCAGCCATTTTCTCTGGTGTGGCCTGCTGGGTCAGCAGCATCTCGGCTGCTGACAGGAAGAGATGGAACAGACTGGTAAGGAAGGCCAGCTCTGTCCTGGGGAGTCCTCTGGACACTGTGGAGGTGGTGGGAGACAGGAGAATGGCAGCCAAGCTGTCCTCCCTGCTGGACAATGTGTCCCACCCCCTCCAGGACACCCTCTCCTCAATGTAGTGTTAATTTCGTCAGCTATTTTTTAATTTAGTTTTAATCTTAGTCCTGTGTTAAATTTCCTTTTTAGTTTTAGTCATATTTAGTCACCTTCATCCTGTTTTTATTTAGTCAAGATTTAGTCGACTAAAGGTCTGAGCATTTTAGTCATATTTTAGTCAAAGAAAACTAATTATTTGAGTCTACTTTTTGTCAATTAAAACTGTTGAGTCTTTTTTAGTCATCAGATTATATAGAACATTTCAGTCAAACTAGTCTAGCCAAAACCAATAATTTGTCATTTTAGTATATATAAATAAATAAGATTATATCTTGTCCTTATTTGATGAAAAACACAGGTTTAATGATTAAGAATGCAGCTTTGCAGAGAGTATCTGGTCAGGTTTGTGGTGTTTTTACCAGCTGTGTTATGGCCACATTGCTTCCCTTCTGATGAAACAATGCATTCGCTTTTGTTTCTTTCTCCCAAGCAGTGGTGACTTTAGACTTTTTCGTTGTCAGTCATTTTGACGGACAGGATTGTAACATTTCCGTCATAATCCATTATTACCCGTCGAGTGCACAATTTATTATCACTCACTCGCGCTGACGGGGGGGGGGGTATTCGGTTAACGCGAGTGTGACCACTGCTCCCAAGCCCTGTTGTTGCCATTTTATTTTCTGTTAAATAAGGTTCACAGTTCAGTGTGCCGCTGCCCGGTGTAATTCAAATGTGTTTGCTTTTTAGTAAGTAGCTCTTAAACGAACTTGTTTTGCCTGTCAATGCTTCTGCAACGGAGTGCTGAAGAAAAGTAGGAGTGGATTGTAGGGCCTACTTCCTATTTATACGGAAGTGAGCCCCGGAGGTGGGGCCCACGTCATGGATGGGCGTGGAATAAGTCTGTCAGTGCTGCACACATGCAGTGGGATTACCCAATAGCAATAGCCTTAGAGGGCTGCGCCTATACTCATAGAAACTGGGTTACAATACGTAACCCTAGTTTTTCCCCTTCAATTCTGAGAAACAACTTGTTTTCTCTGAAATGTGGAGCGCCAAAGAGACTACACTACCCACAATCCCCAGCTATAGTTGTGACGACGCCTGTCCGCTTTGACAAACCTCGTGATAAGTCAACAAGCTCTGTGATTGGATGAAACATAAATTCATACAAAAAAAGTTACGTAGATTTTACTAATCTATTATTCAAAACCATTCTATTTATTCTAACGTAAATTACATGCCAGTGTTTTATCTTTTTATTACTTATATTTTTATACTCTATTTGCTATGAGTTATATCTGAAGCAAATTATGTTTCTGAAGATGTGTAGTCAATTCCACCCTTCAATGTAGCATAAATGTGAACTCTCATTACAGGAACAATACCGGAAACAGACGTAGGAAAGATCCTCAGCTCGCTGATTGGATGTTTTAGCCGCAATGCACGTTTTTAAAGATATTACTGATTTCCTTTGAATAGAAGAATGTAAATACTGAGTTGAGAGAATAGTCAGGGGATTTGGGTGATGGGAGACACATATATGGAATCACAATTTCAATAGCTTACCATTAAATGACGGATATACCTTTCTGTCTGTAATGTTTTACAAATCAGATATTAATGTGTAGAAGTAAAATTATGTAAAAACATGAATAAAACTAAATATCTTCAGATGTTATACATACATAAGTGTCCTACACTAATAATAAAAAATTATTATTAGTATGCTGTGTGTACCTTGTGTGCACCGCCTAGTGGTTAAAGCACGTTATTGAATTATCTTTGTTGAATAATGTTATTTTTGTTGAATAATGTTATTTGATGAAAAAAATATTAAGAGTACATACTTTCATAGGGGGAAAGTAGAAGGTCAATGATAGAAATATAGACTATAAAAAATCAAGAAGATACTGTAAGTGATCTCTACAATAAACAGTTTAGTGCAGGATGTACAAAGATATTAATATGAGGAAGTGCAAAACAGACAAACTAATTAACACATTAAAGAATACTTTAGGTTAAGGTCTTTTTTCAAATAAGAAAAAAACTTTGGGGGTATCTATCTACAAATAAATATTAAGCCTGACAAAGTACTTAACCTCTAATATATTACTTTCCTGCAATGTTAACTGTGTTGAAGCACTTATTTTAACTGATATTATACACATTAATTATACTCTTATGTATGCAGATAGTATAAGAAATGTGCAGAATTTGACAGTTTAATGGTGGAGGTATACCATACTTGCCAACCCTCCTGATTTTCGCGGGAGACTCCCGATTTCATTGCCCTCTCCCGGTTTCCTCCCGGGGTCATATTTCTCCCACATTTATCCCGATTTCTGACCAAATCAGATTTACTCAGGACTGTTTCCACTCGGACTTTAATACAGCTACACCATTGTTTTGGCGAAGCCTTATATGATATAGAGCACAAAAGCATTGTACACAATTTAAACCTATCAATGTCGTTTAATTAACAAAGGTAACCTGGTGTTTTTGAGTTGATGAGTAGTGGAGATATCACTGTCAAATCAATCGACAGTAAGGAGAATACTTACTTCCGGGTGTACAATTCTCCGTTATCCAATGGGAATGGACGCTCACATTGCCTTTAAGAGCTGCCGACATAAATGGATACGGTGCTTCCCTAAGCGTTAAATACCGCCGCCGATGGGAATACATTGCAATCAGTTGAAAGCTCTTTGCGTCCGTTTATGAAGCTGAAGGAGCCTCGGCGCGTCACAACTGGACGCCACGGGACCCTGATCAAGCGTCGCTCCTGGACGCTTAGGGAGTGAGAGTGTGTTGCACGGATAGATACCGCAGGTCCTTCCTTCCTGCAGCGGTCAGACTATACAATAATAACTGTGCAATATATGCCTGGCTGCTAAATCCTAAGAATTGTTACAGGATGTATTTAGTAAATTGTGTAACTTTTTATTATATTAAAACATCTTATTTTCATTTATTTTTAATGCATGTAATATATGTAACATTAAGCTGTCTGTGGCTCTTTTTCTACTGTAACAACGTGCATTTCCCCTCTGTGGGACTAATGAAGGTATTCTGATTCTGATTTTAATGTTCCCAGTTATAAATGTATTTTTTAAAGGATTTATTCATTGTTAAATGTATGTATTTATTTTTTCATCTTGAGACAAATAAAGGTAAAAAGAAAATACAAAATTACATTTTCAGTGTATTCAGATTGCGGGTTCCCTCTTCTATCATCATTTATAGAAGTGCAACCTTAAACATGTACAGCAGTAAAAATGCAACATTGACAATAATCAAGAAACGTCATAAATAAAACACTGACAGGGAACATTTTATTGCAGTATCATTACTTTTACATAAGAACATGCTGTATATTTTTCTGAGAATACGTGCATACTTTTACTTAAATAAGGTTTAAATGCAGAGTGTTGAATTTATAACAGAGTATTACCATTCTATAGGCGTAGTGTAGCTGTGAACGATCCCAAATACAATTCATTGTTTACATTGCAGCTAGTGCAAAACCAGAAGAAAAACCCCTTTTTTTAATTTTTAACTGGAAGTGGAAAGGGGTTGGGCTACATGAGGTGAATTGAGCCAACAAAAATACACAATAGGCGGGACTAAGAAAGATAATATGAAAGTATAAAAACAAAGGCATTAATTAGGGCTGCAAAATGTCTCCCATTTTAATGATGATTAGATTTTTAAATGCTAACACTTGACAGTTTTTTCTGACTGTGTGTTTCCTGCAGACGTCCAGAAGCTGGTGGTGGTTAAAGAAGAGCTTCTCCCTGACCAGCAGGAGTGGAGCACCAGTCTGGACCAGGAGGACCCAGAGCTCCCCCCACACATAAAGCAGCAACAGGAGGAACTCAGGATCAGTCAGTTCACTCGTGACCCTGTGAAGAGTGAAGATGATAAAGAGAAACCTCAGTCCTCACAGCCTCATCAAAGACAAACTGAACACATGGAAACAGAAGCTGATGGAGATGACTGTCGAGGACCAGAACCAGCCAGGAACACAGATCCAGAGAGCAGCTTACAACCAAAGACTGGAGACTCTTCTGAACCTGACGCTGAAGACAGTGGTGATCGGAAGGAGACCAGAGAACCTATGTCGGGCTCAAACTCACAGAAAAATAGACAAGAATCTGTCAGTTATTCAAGCCGTAGTGCTGAAAAGAAACCATTCAGCTGCTCAGTCTGTACCAAATCTTTTACATTGAGTCAAAGTTTAAAAAAACACATTAGAGTCCACACAGGAAAGAAACCATTCAGCTGCTCAGTCTGTAAGAAACCATTTGCAGTGAGAAGAGATTTAAATCGACACATGAGAATCCACACAGGAGATAAACCCTTTAACTGCTCAGTTTGTACCAAATCTTTTGCATTGATTATAAGTTTAAAGGAACACATGACAATCCACACAGGAGAGAAACCACACAGCTGCTCAGTCTGTAAGAAAGCTTTTGCAGTGAAAAGAGATTTGAATCGACACATGAGAATCCACACAGGAGAGAAACCCTTTAACTGCTCAGTTTGTACCAAATCCTTTTCACAGAGTGGAAGTTTAAAGGCACACATGAGAGTCCACACAGGAGAGGAAAAATACAGCTGCAATGTTTGTGACAAAAGATTTAAATGGCATAATCATTTCAAAACACACAAGTGTGTTGGTCGTCAGTTGCTTCTGTAACTGTAAGGGAATACATTTGCCTATTTTGTATCCCGATGACCTAATGCCGTTACATGTGATACGGTACTCCCTAAGCCTGATTTCACCCACCTGCAACTGATTTGCAGGTGGGTGAATAAGGCACGTTTTAGAGAGTCGAAGTGCGTCTTTGGCAAGGCGAGATGCTAAACTGACAATACTCTGAGAAACTCCAACATCAGCTCTCAGCAAACAACTCTGCTTCTGTTTGGCAGATCACAAACTACAAGCCAAAAGCCTCAGGCCCCGACCACACAACGGTCGTTTCCGTTACCGTTTTGTGACATATAGACCATTCGGCCACACTAGGACGACAGAATATGGCACTAAACGACTACGGTAACGATAACGGGTCCCAAGGTGGATAGAACGCCATACGCAACGCTCTGGGGGGTCCAACGGCTCCGTGTGTACGCCCTATACGATCATTTTCTGATAATGATGAGGCAATAGCCCCGCCTCTCCCCACCTCTGCTGCTCACCCCCGCGTCAAAGTAAACTGCACACTGAATTCAGATTATTTATCTTTCTCTCGATATGGACCTAAACGCGAGTGAAGTCTAATCTGACAGGACGGAGACACGCAGCTCTGCTCACCTGCAGCTCCTCCCGCTGTGATGCAGTGGTGAACGGAGCAAAACACACACTTCAAGTCAGATCATCACCCTTAGCTATTTTAATTACCTCTCAAACTACCTAAACTAGTTATAAATATGTTTATTTTTACTGTCAGCCGGGTCACTCATTACTGGATCAGCTGCTGCATGAGACAGACACTGACACTGTCAGAAGAGAGGGAGGAAAAAGAGAGGCTCCGTGTATTTTATTATTATATTATATAGAGTCGTTATTCATTTGTTTTAAAGCTCAATAAATAACAAAGAAGACCTTTGACCGGCACTTTTATAATTTTGTCCGGAAGATTTAAACTTTAATACACGTTGACTGGCGAAAAACTCTGCCCGGTTCCCTCGGCCCCCACCGCGGAGAATAAACAGAAGGGCAACCATGACAACCATGCTTCTTCGCTGCTTTTGTGGAGGAAGTTACAGTGCCACGTACAGGCTCGGCATATGTACTGCAGCTTCTCCAGCGGTTGGAGCTAAACCGAGCTGTCTCGTGTGGACAGAAACTTTCCGGTGTCTATTGCGTGTGGACGGAAGCCTTTTTTGCGATTGCGCTTGCGTTTTACCGTTATCATCCTCGTGTGGCCGGGGCCTCACTCTCCATGAACGACCGACGCCTTGCAAACGATCTGAATCAGTTCTACTGCAAATTTGAAGACAAAGAGTTCAGTCCTGACACCATCCCCCATGACATCTTGCAACAGCTTCAGTCTCACACCTCCACATCCCCCTCCCCTTCAGTATCTCACTCCCCCACACCGCTGACCTCCCCCGACACATCAGACTCTCTCTCAATTGATGAAAGGGATGTGAACAGACTATTCAGAAAACTCAATACCAGAAAAGCGGCTGGCCCTGACAATGTCTCCCCCTCCACCCTGAAGCTCTGTGCTGATCAGCGGTCTCCTGTGTTTACTGACATCTTTAACACCTCACTGGAGACATGCCACGTCCCAGCATGATTCAAAACCTCCAGCATCATACCGTTTCCCAAGAAAACAAGGATCACAGGACTAAATGACTACAGACCTGTTGCCCTGACCTCTGTGGTTATGAAGTCCTTTGAGCGCCTTGTCCTGTCTCACCTGAAATCCGTCACAGACCCACTTCTGGACCCCCTGCAGTTCGCCTACAGAGCCAACAGGTCTGGGGACGACGCTGTCAACATGGCCCTTCACTTCCTCCTCCTACGCCAGGATCCTGTTTGTGAACTTCAGCTCCGCCTTCAACACCATCATCACAGACTTCCTGTCTGACAGGAAGCAGCACGTGAGGCTGGGGAAACACGTCTCTGACCCCCGGACCATCAGCACCGGTTCCCCTCAAGGCTGCATTCTTTCACCTCTGCTCTTCTCCCTGTATACCAACAGCTGCACCTCCAGTCACCAGTCTGTCAAGCTCCTGAAGTTCGCAGATGACACCACCTTCATTGGATTCATCTCTGGTGGGGACGAGTCTGCCTACAGGTGGGAGATGGACCATCTGGTGACCTGGTGTGGGGAAAACCACCTGGAGCTCAACGCCCTAAAAACAGTGGAGATGGTCGTGGACTTCAGGAAGAACGCAGCCCCACCCACCCCCATCACTCTGTGCGACTCCCCATTCACTGCTGTGAAGTATTTCCGCTTCCTGGGCACCATCATCGCCCAGGACCTCAAATGGAAGCAGAACATCTGCTCCCTCATCAAAAAAGCACAGCAGAGGATGTTCTTCCTGAGGCAGCTGAAGAAATTCAACCTGCCAAAGACGATGATGGTGAACTTCTACACCTCCATCATCGAGTCCATCCTCACCTCCTCCATCACCATCTGGTACGCCGCAGCAACAGCCAAGGATAAGGGCAGGCTGCAGCGGGTCATCCACTCTGCAGAGAAGGTGATCGGCTGTAATCTGCCATCCCTCCACGACCTGCACGCCTCCAGAACCCTGAGGCGGGCAGGGAAGATAGTGGCCGACCCCTCCCACCCTGGACACAAACTGTTCACCCCACTCCCCTCTGGCAGGAGGCTGCGCCCCATCAGGACCCATACCTCTCGCCACCTGAACAGTTTCTTCCCCTCTGCTACCGGCCTCTTAAACAAGGCCCAGCCCCCCCACTGACACTTTACCTCTGCCACATCATAGACTATATGCATTACATTAATGCACACAATGTTCATACTCCTTACTGCACATATTCTTATTTCACATTTCATAGTTTATATTCTAAAATTAATTCATAGCATTCTATTTCCATGTAAATTGCTGCTTTATTTTTTATTTGTATTGCTATTTAACTATATTCTATTACGGTGTAAAATATATTTTTGTTTTATATTAGATTTCTTGTTTTTTATATTTTATGTATGCACCACGACATCAAGTCAAATTCCTAGTATGTGCGAACCTACCTGGCAATAAACCTGATTCTGATTCTGATTTGCTAATAATCACAAATGTTAATTTATTTGACCCCTTGACTCGACTATTTCTTGTTTAATAATCGTTACATCTCCTCAGGACCAAGTTCCCGTGTCCTGTCTTTCACCTGCTGATCACCCACTGCTCATTTAAGGTGGACTGACCTTTACAATGGACCAGCTAGACTTAGTGTCTCAATGCAAACGTTTTGTAAAGTGATGCTAGACCAAAAATGTGCTGTTGGGTCGTGTGCTTTCTGCAGGACGATGTCTGTACTCAAAGATTGTTTATGAAATGAGAGCTTCACTCTGTTTTTGTTGCCCAAACGACGCCAACAGAGCGATACCACTTCTTTCCAGCAGATGGCATAAATGTTACATCATCCACATATTAATGATTCAAAACAGCAATGTGTAAGATATAGCAAGTAATTGACTATTTCAACAGAATGTGAAAAGGTTACCGTCTTGAGGCCATGTCCAATATGTTTATGTTTTGTTTGATTAAATGTACTGAAATGAGCATTCAACGACTAAA
The DNA here is from genome assembly GCA_028583405.1 of Pogonophryne albipinna. NCBI lineage: Eukaryota > Metazoa > Chordata > Actinopteri > Perciformes > Artedidraconidae > Pogonophryne > Pogonophryne albipinna. Next base: position 37,254,668 of record CM053247.1, on the reverse strand, counting down.
TTATTAGTAATTACTGTCTGTCATTACATCATGGGTTTGCATTGCAATATTAGAATGCATAAAACCCAACTTTATTTCTTCTAAGTTGCGGGTGATCATTGTTTAGAAGTCCGCTGTGTTTCATCCAAGTTTCAACTTTGTGCTCCGATAATGCTGAAAGTATCTGTTGTATGCTTTACCTTCTCCAGTAACAAAAGTGTAATGCACTGCACAGAGACAAGAGATAGTGATGGATCCAGAAAAGAACCAGAAGATAGTATAGAGCCTTCAGGTTCTGAAAATTATCAGGGATAGAGTTAAAAAAAACATGAATAGAGCTAGAAGATAGCCATTACAAAGCCAAGAAATAACCAGTAGAAAGACAGGAAGGAGCCAAAAGAGTATATTTTGTATCTTTTAATATTCAAGCTCTTCTCTTAAGATATTAAAACTTCCTATCTCAACATATATCCTTTTATTCCAATTACAAAAACCTTACATTTGTGCTGTCAATTATTGAGATTGTTTCACAGCTTTTATCTTAAAATATGTAGTCTTTTTTCTTTACATTACATAGGATGAACAGCACGATCCACTCTGCTGGATTCTGCCCAAATCTGCTCAAAACATCTCGCTTTATCCATACTCCTGCATTTGTATTGTTCTGGATTCATATTGAAGTTTATTAGATGTTCTGAACTGTTATTGTTATGTATTTAATATAAAGTGAAATACCCATTAAAAAAAGTCAGAAAAGAAAAGGGACTCACTTAAGGAAAAAGGTTCTGAACCAGTGAGAATTCTACATTTGGTAAGAAAGCAGCTAAAACGCAGGAGTTTATTTTACTACCTTTGTTTGGGTCTGTAGATTTCTCCTGAATTCACCAACAGTTAGGATCACATGAAGCTTCATTTGCATATTTAGACATGAAACGTCAGAAAACTTGTAAAACCTTGATTTGAGTATGCAAACAAGACAATAATTTTTAACCTGGATTTACCAAATGTTCACAATTCTGTTCTGGAATACTCAATAAATAAAACATATTTGATAAGAAAATGCCTAATTTGCACATTTAAACATAATATTTCATAAAAGTTGTAATACAAAAATGAATTGTCTTAATGTCAGTAATGAAGTGAGTAAGTTTCATAGTGATATCTATTAGTTAAATATTTTACCCTATTCACTAGTGTCCCAGTCATGACCCCTATATTTATATTAAAGTCCCCGCACAAAACCTCTAATATTTCATCGAGCTTCACATATTTCCTGACTGAGGGACTACAGGTGGCCAAAGCTCAAAATGTCATGGCACCATAAGTATTAAATGTGAATGTAGAGTGAATAAATAGTGTTTTGGAGGTTGAATTACCCCGTAGTGGTTCATGTTGGGTCTTCCTTTGGGGGCGGAGGACTGCTCAAAGTGCTCCAGCTCCTCCACCAGCTGCTCACAAAAGCTTCTCCCAAACACCGGGAAGCGATAAACTTGAGCAGCTTCAACAGAAACATGGGAATCAATGGTTATAAAAAGGGGGGAAACATGAGGTGTAGTGGGGACTGTTTTGAATTTAGTTTTGTTAATTATTAGGCCACTAGGGTTTCTGTTCCTTTAATAAGTATTTAAAATCTTATCCGCCTTTATTTATTTCCTGCCTTAAAAATACTGTTTGCTGAATCCTTTCAATTTGAGATCGTCATTAAAACAACTTTAATTTAACCAATTTAATCTTCCAAAAAAGGCAATTCTTACTAATGTTTTTGCATGTGAGCTAATACTTCCTATGTTGTTGCTTTCCCTGTTAAGCACTGAGCCTGTTTTTCAGGTCTCAGGCTCGAAAATGACATTCCCAGAACAAATGACCATATCTTCCCTTCTAAAAGGGTTAAATTAATAATCTTTTTTCTCAAAGTAATGATAAACCTGTGAGTTGGATGTAGAACAGTCAGAATCAATATAGATGTTTTTTATTTTAAAGAAAATTCAGATTGAACATAATAAAAAAACTGTAAATTATAGTGTCCGTCCAAAAATTATTTTTTACTTATAGTGAAAACTACCCTTGGATGATGGTAAGGTAGACTAAAAGCTTTAGGAATCCAAAGTACAACATATAATAAGTACCCTGTATCAAGATTGATGCAAAACAAGTGACATTTGACCTTTTTAGAGAGGTTTAGCAAATAAAACCCACTTCTGGGGTCATTTGGGTGGATTTTCCATATCTCTGGCCCCTTGGTCGATTTTGCTGATTGACATCTCTTTCTAACCGTCAGAGCCAATGGAATCGAGGGAAAGTTCCCCATACACACATAGCTTACCAAATAAAGGAGTGAGAGAGACGCGTAGAAAAACCGGAAGCTGCGCTAACCTCTGGTGGCTTACATGAGACGTTGAAATCTTGCGGGACCAGGGCACTTTCTCATTTCTCTAACTCCCCTCCTCGACTCCCCTCCTCGATTCCTATCCTCGAGACTTAGTCCCGCCCACAGGAGATGCAAGCGGAGGAGTCGAGGAGGGGAACCGAGGAGAGAGGAGGGGAAGCAGCAGGCGGTTAGAGAAATGAGAACTCCTCTCCTCTGAGCGGTCATTTTAAAGAGACGTCCATTAATGATGACAGGAGGCACAGCAGCCCTCTGTCTGATGGACAGATGTGTTCATGACCACTTATATATTTACTTTGATTCATTCACAGTGCGGTATAATGAGACAATAACAGGCTACAGATGCGGACACACACACATATATATTTGTATATATTTGTATAAATATATACAATTTCACAATCAAACAGAGCACTCTCATAATAACGTAACACTATCAGAGACTGGATATATCCCCCCCCCCCCCCTCTGGTCGCTACAATGAGGAAAATAAATTACGGGCCAAAAGTTTTATTTACAAGTAGGCTATTAAAAGTAAGCAGAGGACACCAAACCAACTGAGACCTGTCTGTCCGCTGCATCTACGCACACACTGTACAACACACACACCGACACCCAGTACACTCAAGTAGTAAAAAAAAATCAGGGGGGTGGTGGATTTTATCATATGGGGACATAATTTGTGCTGATAACCCGCCGAGGGTGGGAGACCAACCAGCATAAAGATCATTATTATACTCCTAAAACAACATGCATGTTATGGATGTTCAGATACTCCTTTCATTGCTCTTGACCAAGGCACCTCAGAATTAGAGTCGGTCCCCGGGCTGCCATGGCACCACTAACATTTAGGGTCAAATGCAGAGGACAATTAGTGCAAAATCTTTCACTTTAATTTAAAGAGGGGGAGGGGATACAAAAATGTGGTTATAAATGGAAGTATATGGTACAAATCTTGTAGGTTAACAGTCCCTCCTTTATTATTCAGATGGATCAACTGATTATACTAATAATAAAGTCAAAATAGTTTTTAGAATATTGAATTATAGTGTATTTTTTCAAAAAAGCAGTTACTGGTATACGATCAAAACTGGTATCTAAAGGGTTACATTTGTATCGTAATTAATTAAATCATTATGTAAATTAAACACTTCATGAAAAATTTGAGGAAAAAAATTAGAAAAATATTGATCCGTCATCATTTTATTGCAGTTCAAATACAAATATTTTATGTTAACATTCTCAATGTTACTTTTTTTAACAGGGCATTAAGTGAAAATTGAAATTGTTTACAAAATATGAAAATATATTAAAAGATGATACAGATAATACAAAATAGGACCAATGTTGTCAATGGCTGCCTACTCCACTCTCCCCCATCTCATAGAAGTTTCCAAAGATTTTCATAATCATATTTTTTGGTCTCAATTTTTCTGGCTCTTGCTTTCGGATTGTTAGCTAAGCAATGGCTTTGAAGCCAAGTCTTGACATCTGAACTTGTTCAGTGGAGGGCCAACACACTTGATGAAAAGCAAGGCTGACATGCTTTTTACCTCTAGGGAGCTTCTAGTTGTGGTTAGTTCATCTGACTAAACCCACGTTCACACTCAGCTGTGGAGATGACCAGAGTGTTCACTGCTTGAAGGAGGGGTTTCAGCTCTTCTGGTGCTGGTGGTATCATTTCATCAACAGTTTTGAGTCTTACCAGCTAGCTAACACGAGAGAAAAACGTAGCTAAACTCCAAACTAAGTTGTTATTGCTGCTTATGTCCATAGATTCCACCTTTGGTGACTAAAGTAGTGAGTAATGACTAAGATTACTGATTCTTGACTTACCTGAAATGTTATTTTTAGTATTTTTAAAAATGAAGTCCCTCAGATCGCGTTGTTCTCCTGGTTGCTTGGCCATTGTGATGACCGTTACCTGCGCTTCTGGCATCGATCAAACAGGCGCATCACGGCGCTCTGGCGCCCTCTAGGGCACTCGCATAGTATAGCGTCAGTGACTTGGTAAAAATGTCATTGCGTGTGTGCGTGCGCCCTCGCCCACAGTATTTTACTCAAAATGCGCAAAATTAATGTTGAAATAGCAGTAATACCAGTGCCACGTTCATTGATAAAATTACATAAGGGATGGAAAGGGGGAATGGCAGTTTTAGAAGGGGGATGATTTTGACCGTTTTTATTTCAGGGGGGATGCCATCCCCCCTCATCCCCCCTCAACTCGAGTTCTGCCTACACCACACACACGGATCTACAGCTCCTAAAACAGGCTACAGCCGTTGTGTATTTTATTATGTGAACCACTAAATGGTTTTAGAAAAATATCGACTCTTTGTTTGTAGATATCTACTAAACTAAAGCAAATAAAGAGAGTAGGCCTGTTATAGAGGCTTCCTAATGACGTCACGGGATTTCGCGTCAGACATCTTGGAGTACCACTCTACTGCTCTACTGGCGGGAGCGTTCAAAAATGGCAAAAATGAAAGGCTACTACGAATCACTATACCCGGAGGATAAGACCGTTTACAGAGAAAAATGTACGTCGATTGGTTCGGTGGACCCTTATTTGATTCCCGTTAAGGATTACAGCACCGATATAAATTCATGGCCTTCACTTTCCTACTGTGATATCGTGAACTATCTGTTTTTTTCGCCTATTCCATTGTACACCATGGAGGAAATGAAGGCGTACAAAGGACTCTAGGCACATAAAGAGTTCACATCCGGGTGGATCCGCGACGTTTGCGTTGCATATCAAGGAGATGTGGCTGTAATAGCTGGAAAAGTGAGTAAATATTTCGTGAGGTCCTCTTCAGCTGGCTTTTTAAATATCCCTAAAGTCCCCCAAAATAAAATGGGTGAGGCTGCTTTTATCCACTACGCTACCAAGAAATATCAGAGGCCAACTCAGTGGACATTTTTAAACACCAGCTTTTATTTTTGTTGTACCTATATCTATATGTTTACTTTATTTTATAGGGTTTTATATTGTTGCATCAATTAACTTAGTCTTGTGTCTTATTATGTATTTTTATTATCATACCTTTTACCTCGCCGTGTCTTTTAACCTTTTAAAATGTTATATGTATATATATGTTGTTGCTATGTACCTGTAAAGGTCTTAACATCTGATCTGAGGGGAATTTCTCGTGGGTTATTTTTAACTTGTGATTGTAAAGCACTTTGAGCTACACGTGCTTTATGAAAAGGGCTTTATTATATATTGCAATATTTAAATTCCAAAAGTTGTGAACCTATTCTTGGTTGTCAGCTTCTGTTATGTGCTACCTAGCATATGACAAGGTGGTTCTAAATAGTCAACAATCCAATAATATTTTTGTATTTTATTTTTCAGGTATTGCATTCTCAGAGTATTGGGCTGCCGCCAACATGTCCGTGGGTACTGATGAAGAAGGATGGTGCAGTCATCACAGCTAACTGCAACTGCAAGGCTGGTTTGGGATCAACATGTACCCATGTTGCATCTCTCCTTTTCTACATAGAAACATCTATACGGATATGTGATGCCAAGACAGTTACCCAGGAAAAGGCTTCCCCTCTCAAAAGAAACAGAAGTACTAATCAATCTGAATGACAGTGTATATATTTATTTGATTGAACTTGTTTCTTTTACATCAAATCTATATAAAGAACATGTAAGTACACGGCACCTCTGTTGTTTCCCCGACTCAGACTGCAAGGAATCTGGGTATGATCCTAGATAACAACCTGTCCTTCACTGCAAACATAGCTGCTACAACCCGCTGCTGCAGATACACGCTTTACAACATCAGGAGGATACGTCCCCAGCTGACCCAGAAAGCCACGCAGGTTCTGGTCCAGGCTCTCGTCATCTCACGCCTAGACTACTGCAACTCCCTCCTGGCTGGTCTACCTGCATGTGCCATCCGACCTCTGCAGCTCATCCAGAATGCAGCGGCTCGTCTGGTCTTCAACCTTCCTAAATGTTCCCACACCACGCCGCTCCTCCGCTCCCTCCACTGGCTTCCGGTAACTGCTAGAATCCACTTCAAGACAATGGTACTTGCGTACCATGCTGCGAATGGATCTGGCCCTTCCTACATCCAGGACATGGTTAAACCGTACACCCCATCACGTGCACTCCGCTCTGCATCAGCCAAACAGCTCGCTGCACCCGCACTGCGAGGGGGACTCAAGTTCCCATCAGCAACAACACGTGGGTTTGCTATCCTGGCTCCAAAATGGTGGAATGAGCTCCCCATTGACATCAGGACAGCAGACAGCTTACACACCTTCCGGCGCAGACTGAAAACTCATCTCTTTCGACTTCACTTCGAGCAATAGAACTATTAACAAAGCACTTATATACTAATAAAGGACTGGCTTATCTAAAGCCAGTTGAGTAGCAATTGAAATGATTTTGCTCTATGAAACCTGATGTACTTATATGATTCTGTTTTCTTCAAGTTTGTACTTTGTTGGTCGAACGCACTTATTGTAAGTCGCTTTGGATAAAAGCGTCAGCTAAATGCAATGTAATGTAATGTAAGTGTAACAATCAAAACAAGTTGTGCACACTAAAATGACACAAATCATAATTATTTAAACTGACACTCAAAGAGCAAAACCTCAGCTCAAATATCCAAAACTCTAAAACACATGTTCAGCTCTGCACCCAATTTGCAATTCAACTTTCCACTTTTTGAAAAGTAAAAGTATAACAACATTATATTTGTGTTTCTGCACATATTTTGGAGACTTGAACAATCTTTATTTGCAGAATTCTCTATCAAACGCCATAAAAGATGAGTGTGCTTGAGCACGATGGTGTTTAGTTGGTTTTACAAAATGTCTTGTACTTTGAATGAAGTGTGTGCCATTTGGTGCAACAGTTTGGTTTTGGTAAGTGTTTCTGTAGTTCTGGGTGCAGTGCTTAAGTCTGCAGTATATATGAGGTGTTTTGCACTTTGTGTGTATGGTTTTGTGAATTGTGTTTAGTGTTTTGAGAAAATAAGCCCTGCTTTCAAAAAATGTGTTTTAGCATTGAAAAAAACTGTAATATGAACACAATGTTAATCTATCTCTGTTATGTGAGGTGATCTCTGCAGCTTACAGTTAAAGAAGCATGTACTTGTTTTTCACTGGGTAAATTGGAAACCTGTAATAAATATAATACTTTGCCCTTTCAATTGTTTTTTTCAAAATGTATTTACCCAAGCTTAATCAGTCTGAGTTGCAGTGCCAGTCTCTGGTTTAATCAGTCCTTCTTCTTCCCCAGTGGCTCCCAGGACTGGTGTGGGCTCTTCTAAAGATGGTATATCAGATACCATGCTGTAGAGATCAAGTAGTGCGATGGATGACCTTTTTCTGGCGCGTTTATAACTGGCATGTGTAGCAGGGGAAGGTGCTGTAATTTTCTCGTGGCCCAATTTGACAGACGGTGCCCAGTCAGGATGATTTTTGTCAAAAAGTGCCACTTGTAGGTCAGTTATATCCTGGGTGAACTGTTAATTAATACAAATTTGACCTCTTTTGACAGGACAAGTCAGACTTTAGATATATTTAAAATGCTGGTGTCAAGACATTGGAACATGACAAATAATTGAGGAAACCAAAATCCTCTGAAAAGGTGCCAGGGACTGTACAGCCTTTACCGTTTACATATAATCAAATGGCCAGTAGGGGGAGGAATTACTTTAAATTACAGTTAAAGGTGGGGTAGGTAAGTTTCAGAAACCGGCTTGAGTGCACTAAAATTTGAAAGTACACAGCCGAAAAGAATCCGCCCCTTTCTTCAGACTTCCTTACAGAGCACCTCCTCCAACACACATGAACGCGCACATGACTTAGGTTGGCTATATAGTTCAGGGGAATTGTAAACCATACAAAACAGATAATTACCTGTCCAAGAGAAAAAGAGCGACCACGGCGTCAGATTTCAACTCGGTGTGTATGGGGGTTATTCCCTATCTTTATTCAAGAGCGTGGTATTTAAATTTGAGAGCATACTTTATTGATTTCCTTCACTCAAACCCTGTCATCGCACCAAAGACAAACCAAAGAGTAACCGCCCTTACGGGACGCTGTAATAAGTAAAGCGAACGCACCCGCAAGGACACCTGGCCTCCTATTGGTTGAGGGATTTTGACAGGATTGTTGCACAAAAGTTTCGAGCGTGCACAGAATAAATCTGTAAACAGCAATATATCTGAGTGCAAGCGTACAGTTTGAGCAGAAGCAGAGCAAATCTAAGTGCAAGCAGGCACTATTTGAGTGCGAGGACAGGGTTTGAGGGAAATAAATACATAAAGTATGCTCTCAAATTTAAATACCACGCTCTTGAATTGAATAAAGATATGGAATAACCCCCATAGGTGTGTTCCATCAGTAGTCGCCATCGTTGAAAAGCAACTCCGATATTGACTCTGATTTGAATTCTCCTAGTTTCCACTTTGTTTTTGTTCCTAATTTGCTCCGTTACATTATTTCTTTTGCCACCAGTAGACGATGTTGAACCTAACTCTGCCATGGTGAAAGTGGCCGCCTGTTGCTGGCGAGTCATTAAAGTACTGCTGCAATGCACGCCCAATGACGGCACGCCCAATGAGGGCACGAGATACATTTGTGCGTGCACGAGATGGAAGGCTGACAGACAGGGCGGCAATCCAATCCGTTTAGCCGGCCCGGCTAAACGGATTGGTTGTACTTTTTACAGTACTACGGCTTCCACAGATGACATTTTTTTATGGATTTTTTGTCAAAGCACTTAAGATATTCATTGCTATCGGGATGTTAAGAGCATTCCATGGAATATAACAAAAAGTGTATCTCGAGCCGGTTTCTCAAACTTACCTACCCCACCTTTAAACGAAGCACTGCAGGGGATTGACAGACTGGTGTGAAGATGACCAAGGGATGACTTTACTTTGTAGATACTCCACAATCTGATATGTCGATCGATGACAGACTCCAGGATTCATATTTCCTTGTTAAGATCCATGTCTTAGTATGTGGGTTATATGTTCATTTTGAATGTTTGTATGTAAAACCCGACACTTTCCTGACGTGAAATGATCCCCACAAACGCGAGTATAGTTGTGGTTGGATGGTTTGAGATTCTCCCGTCCGATCCTATTGAGCAATTTTTCCTGGCGACGCTTTGAAAGTTCATGTGTTGCTTCACCCTGGTGTGTTATAATAACCGCCAGCAGCCTGTAAAATGACTTCGGCCCCCTGTTTCGATCACCTCTGTTGCCGCAGCCAACAATGGCACAGAAGTTAACCATTGTATGTCCGGTAAAAAACAAACATTGAACAGGTATGGCGTATTACGGTGTCTGTTTTGGTACTCCAGTATGGCCGTTGCGCTGACGTCACGGGTAACGTGACTTCATATGCAAAGCCTCTATACTGAGTGATATATATGTTACACATTGCTCTGCTTTCTGCACGGACCTCACAGCTGTTCTCACTATAAACATCGCGTCGCGATGAAAGCAGTTAATAAAATAATATCCCCGGCCGTGCGTCACGACTCTTTAGAGGTTTCTCAATACTCTAATTTCCCCTCCTCGACTCCTCGGTCCTCCGGTAGTGACCCGGAAATGAATTTCAGCGCGCCATGTTGAAGGACATCTCATTTCTCTAAATGCACATCGAGGACCGAGCATCGAGCGTCGAGGAGGCTCTCTGGAGGAGCTCTAACCAAGGAGACACTGATGGTTCCTCCACGGCTCCTTCGCGGGCGCATTTCCGGGAACGGTGGAGGCGTTACGCACGGCCGGACTTATCTCAGCCAATGACAGCTCTGCATACATCCCCTGGATATTATTTTAGAAACTGCTTTCTTCGCGGCGCGATGTTTACAGTGAGAACAGTTGAGGTCCGTGCAGAACGCAGAGCAGTGTGTAAAATATATATCACTCAGTATAACAGGCCTACATTACTCTCTGTATTTGTAATTTCAACTTCAATTCCAGCGACCAGGGGGGGGGGGGTATATCCAGTCTCTGGTTGTGTTACGTTATTATGAGAGTGCTCTCATACTTGTTTGATTCTGAAATTGTATATATTTATATAAATATATTTGTGTGTGTATATGTCCGCATCTGTAGCCTGTTATTGTCTCATTATACCGCACTGTCAATGAATTAAAAGTAAATATATAAGTGGTCATGAACACATCTGTCCATCAGACAGAGGGCTGCTGTGCCTCCCGTCATCATTAATGGACGTCTCTTTAAAATGACCGCTCAGAGGAGAGGAGTTCTCATTTCTCTAACCGCCTGCTGCTTCCCCTCCTCTCTCCTCGGTTCCCCTCCTCAGTCCTCCGCTCGCATCTCCTGTGGGCGGGACTAAGTATCGAGGATAGGAGTCGAGGAAAGGAGTCGAGGAGGGGAAATTAGAGTATTGAGAAACCTCTTTTGAAACATCTCTGTTCCCGGAAATGCATCCACGAAGGAGCCGTGGAGGACCCATCAGTGTATCCTCGGTTATAGCTCCTCCAGAGAGCGTCCTCGACGCTCGATCCTCGAAGTGCATTTAGAGAAATGAGATGTCCTTCAACATGGCGCGCTGAAATTCATTTCCGGGTCACTACCGGAGGACCGAGGAGTCGAGGAGGGGGATTTGATGAAATGAGAAAGGGCCAAAGACGCCGGCAGCCTTGAGAGCGAGGCGGAGAAGTTTCTCTCCACGAGCTGCAGAAGCGAAATGCTTGATGGGAAACGACTCGCTGGTATATCGAGCTGGGCGCTCATTGGTGGTTGTTACCACTGGTAATGAAACTCCAATTGGCTACGCAAAAGTTTGTTGTTGTTGAGTGTCAGTTTTATGTCGCCACTTCCATTCACATTTTACATCATTGTTCCACAATGTTTATCATCATGAAATTATATATACTTGCAATGCTTACCGTTTTCATACTTTATATATCTTAGTGTGGCGGCACGTGGGGGGTGTTTGTTGGAAATCCTATTCAACTAAAAGCCAGACAACGCCACCTTGAGAATTGCACCCAAGGAAATAATTATTGCAAGTACCAACAAGGCACTCAGGTTCGTGATACTGAGGGGCAGGAGACGTGGTTCCAATTTATCAAATGTTTTATTTCTGGCATTAAAATATCATTAAAAACACCATAAGATCATTATACACACTGAAAATAAAGGGGGGAACTCTTAATTCAGGAATGCTGAGGCTTACCAGTGGATGGAGGTGACGAGGGGTGAGAGGGATCCCAACAAAGTAAATTAAGGCACCCGTGATCACTACACACTCACACGGAGGAACACAAATCAGGGGGGAGCACAGCACGACACACAAAGGGGGAAGCCACCACCGGAGACACCAGCACCACACCTTTGGCTCTCAGCAACTAAGAGAGGCAAACAAGAAACAATTACTGGGATAAACAGTAAACACAAATTAATACACAGACCAACACATAAGATAAGTATAAGACAATAAAAAGTCAAGAATACTACAAAATACTGATTTAAAGTAACTGAATTAAACAAAACAAATGTAAAGCAACAGGGTCGAAAACTAAACCAAAGAAACGAAAATCAACCTAACAGCCTACTTAATCTTGAATTAAATAAACAAAACAAACTTAACTCAATGAAATAACTTATCATGAACAGAGATTAATCGAACAGTCCGCGATAACAATGTTTAAAATATGGCCCTGTAATGAAGAGCAAAGGCACAGTGATACCAAGAGGCTGGTACAGACAATGTAGGCCAAGAGCAACACCCATGCCAGACAGTAGTGTAGCGGTGAAGCCAAGCGGCAAACTCTGGGGAAGAGCCGGGACGCCAATACGGAAGTGCCACACACTGCAGTTCATCTAGTGGCCAGTAGGAGCAGGCTGCAGAAGGGAGCAATTTCCATAGACCCCCATGTTAAAATGCCCAACTTTACAGCAGAAATAAACATGTTTACATCGTGGTTCAAAAAACCATATTCTCTGTATAGTTAGATTCCCCCTTCATGACTACTGTGTGGGGGGTGAATTTGTTCTCAACTCATCTGTTTAATTAATATTAAGCCTTAAAGTTATGCATATATTAGGGCTTGGTCACATTGAGTGACAGCTCTGTCAAGTGACTGCTGCTGCTAGCTTCTTGTCTCTCTGCTACCTGCTCCGTGAAGCTAGCTACAGGGACTCTGCCTGCTCAGTTCATCCAGGGAACACAACTTGAAGCCGGCCGTGGTTGTTTGTTCTTCATGCTTATATATCGGACTATTGTGACTCGCTCTGCGGTTGAAACAGACGGTGCATGAATGCGGTTTTTGCGGTAAGTGAAATTCGAGTACTTATTGATGTGTTTATGATTTGAACAGTGGCGGCCGGCCCATAGGGGCGCTAGGGGCGCCGCCCCACCTCTTCCCACATACAAAAAAAATAATAAAAAAAAATATAAAATAAAAAAAAAAAATATATATATATATATATTTTTTTATTTTTAATGAACAAGGTAAATATCATACAATTGGTATCAGTAAAATGTATAATCTATGATAAAATCTCGTTTAAAATTGTGTTACGATGTCTAAAGTTACTGATAAGTCACATGTTTCCTGCCTGGCCTTGCCCATGGCATTAGTTTATCATTACCGGGCGGAGCCCCCGAGCCAAACAGCAGCAACCAGCACGTTGCAAAAGTCTCAATAGTAAACTGTGCCGCCGAAACATAATTTCCGCCAATCAGCGCCGTCAAATATTTTGGTCACGAGGGCGCTCACGTTGGCGCCCACGTTGCTTACGTGCGTTGACGTGAGTTGTTTTTTAGACTCGTGAGTGACCAAGGTGACGCAGTATTTGGATGAGAATGGTGTGCAGGTGGAGTCGCCGGACCTCGATCCGCACCCAATTCCGTGCAAGAGCTACTCTCCAATCCTTTCGAAAGGAGAAGTTTGGGAGATAAATTGATACTTAAAGACCTTGGACCGGACCAACCCGATTTGTATATATCACAGCAAGCTCGTGAAAAAGACAAAACGTATCAACAAGGCTTCTCACGCAGCTGGTACACCAGAAAGGCATGGCTAGCTGGATGCAAACAGGTAAATGCTATCTTTTGTTTCCCATGCTTGCTCTTCAAACAGCCGGGGACAGATACGATCTGTTCAGAAACTAGACAAAAGTTAAACAAGTACAAACCACAGACTGTCTGTGTCATGGAGAATACAGTCGCTGGTTTATTTATGTCTGTATAGGCCGTTGTTGTGAGTGTGGACGGTCGGAGCATATATAACGTTAGCTTTTCAGAAAACAAGCATTCTAAAAGGTTTTTCGCCTGCCGTCTGTCTGCAGACTTGTCAAAGCATTAATTCATGGTTTTTACTAACCGGTATCAGTATGTTGTTACGTCGGCATCATTTAGAAACGTGTATTACAATTTAATCACGGTAAAATATGTTCATTTTGTTGTAGTTCTAGCTCCCGAGCCAGCGCGTCTTGTTTGAATGATGCGAGTAAACACAGCTGGCAGCCGCGGTGAAACTCGAGCGACTAGAGCGATGTGATAGGAGCGTTTAGAGCGAAGCGAATATTTGCATCGCATCCGGTCTGAACGCAGCATTAAAGCGAGCTCCGCGCTGCACTGGAAACGCGCCATTACATCACCAGAAGTTCTAATTTAAGGGGTAATTTCTCCCAAAAAAAAATGTTTTACTCACTATATCAACAGCCCCACCAAAAATATTTTCCACCAGCCGCCACTGGATTTGAATCAGCTACGTAATGAATGTTAAGGCTTGGGTTAGCGTGTAAGTGAGTGGTAGCTACATCGGTACTAACGATGCTAATCGTAGTCTCCAAGTTAAAACCATAGACTGTATATATAAAGGTTAAAACGAAATAGACAAGTGTTAAGCGTTAAGTGGGATAATACTGTAGAACAAACGGCTTCTGTTTGAGGTTATAAAATAAGGTCATCTTTGTAACTTAGAGAGATATTTTATTATACGTAGGAACTGTATGCATCGCTAAGGTTAATTTAAATTGGCTATGCTCAAGTATGTAGACAAGCTCATGTCGAAGTAGTGTATATGTGAAATCAACCTCACAATAAGATGTGTGTATATTACAAATAATAATGTCATATTTCAAGATGATTAGGTTAGATATTACAATATGGTTGGTTGAGCTGGAGTTCATTATTGAGCTTACACGTTAACGTCACAGTCATCTGAAGAACAAACCCAAACCTTGTTGTTTTTATTAATTGCCTTACCAAATTGGTATCAAATAAACAGTAAGCATTGGTAACACAACTTCCAAAGTTACAGTAAAATAAAAAGGACCCTGACTCTGACAATACACAATCCAACATGTTCAACAGAAGAGAATCAGTTATATTGTTTGTACACATGGTACTTTACATATATATATATCTGTTTGTTTAAGGTGTCCAGGTGATGCAGACAGGCTGGACCAGAGAGTGAGAGACAGAACTGGACTTCTCACAGCAGTGAACTTCAGCACAGGTACAAAGACTCTATTTTTCATACTGTACAAAGAATCAAGAAAGATATTTGTTTAAATAAATGAAGTATTGACTTGAATACACTGATATACATTCCATTAAACAATACTAAATACTAGATCACCTACACATCAGTTAAGTTGAGGGTTTTTTCCATGCAAAAGGTTACATTTAGATGTTAACAAGCAATATGATTGTGTGAAAATGAGACCTTGTGTCTCAATGAGATCTACACCTGTATAAATAAAGGCTAAAGAAATATGGTTGTCAGCTTTCTAATTTAATGTATTGAAGGCAAAGATATTTAACACATAGTGAGAACTGCTACTATTTATCTCTCAATATTGTCTGAAAAAAACGTGGTAAAAGTGATTCTTTCAGTGTGACAACAGAGCAAGCTTCTACAGTTGCACTACGTTTTGATAACAGTTAAATATTATTTTGATAATAACATATATTTCAATGTTGATGAGCTTCATACTGTTCATTCATAATCTGATCGTCTTTGTAGCTCACTGTTGAAATATAAAAAAATCATTACAATTACAAAATAATTATATCTACAGCCCCTAAACACACAAACACACCACTTTCATAAATAACACACTTGTTCTGCAATAATATGTTTTATGTTTCCTGTCATTTTTTTAGGAAAGGACATGCCTGAAAGACACAACATTTTCTCCTTCTCTGAGGGTCAAGAAGAACATCCAAGAGGAACATTAAAAGCTGATGTTATGAGATTTTAAGACCAGTACAGGACATTCACTAAGAAACTACTTTTATTATGAAAACACAGTCAGCTGATCGAATGCACCTATTTCCACATCTACACTCCATCAGCTGATTATTTCTATGTGCCTCACTTTATGAGTTTCACATCACCTGTGCCTTGAACCGCAGAGTTTGCAATGTCACAAATAAATGGGGCCAATCTTCAGTCAGATGTGAATGTGTAATCTAACATTTTCAGTAAGAATAATGGACAAAAGGAATGCAAATACAAATACAATTTATTGAAATGTGAACCAAAACTTAATCAAACATGTTTTAAATAAAAAGCACATATGGACAGAAGGTGTAAACCTATTAAATGTATAAATAAACACATTTAGTCAAATAAAGTGACAGACTAGGCCTGTGCAGTTGGTATCAGCTATGCCCAGCATGGGCTCCTCCATCAGGCCTGGTCCTCCTCGCAGAGGAAAGACCCTCAGTCCTCTCCAAACCAACAGACAGGACGTCCATCACACGGAGGTTTCTCCCTGAAGTCTCAGCAGCTCTCTGGACACCATGCTGTCTCAATCCGTCCACACTGAATATGAGAGGGGGAAAATGAAAATAATAAATGCTTTGGACAATAAGAAATATAAAGTTGACTGTTGAGTTGCTCAGTTTTTTTAGATTGTCAATACTATTACTGTATAACTAATATCTCAGGTTAAGAGGCACATTCAAATAAAGATTGGTCTTTAAATAAATGTTGTCTTTTGAATTGTTTGTCTAAAGTCAAGGATCTAGAACTGGTACTTAGTTTTAATGATACAGTCTGGTTATTATGCTGTTTGGAGGAGGCATCACAGGTAAGAGCACTAACTAGCTACCATCACATGTACCTTAGCTTGACTTAAATGTATTAAACGTGTAATTAAGTGATATCAAAATATAAATAACTAATGTCATGCAAACATATTAATATTTGCTTGATTCCAGTGTTGAATTTAGCACAATTGCATACAAACGTTAAGGGGTTTTAAGATTCTGAAGTATTATGCTAAAAACTCAATAACTTAGATTATTATTTATAGTTTTGCTGAATAGTTTCATGTCCGCTTACCTTAGAAACGTAAAATGCGACGGCAGTGTGCAGATGGGGAGCATGTTAGCTTAGCTTGGTAGCTTCAGCTAGCTCTGGAACTTCCAGCTCGGTGGCAGCAGGTCCCGCCTCGGCTCCGCCTCTTTGCCCTTATTTGGAGCAGGCTGGAACAGGCGGGAGTTGAACTCTGACGTCACTGTCGAGCCGTTAGTGGCCGACTCCGCCTACTAAGGGCTTCTCGGCAACTCTGCAGAATCCTATGGGTGACGTCACGGACCCTACGTCCATTTATATATACAGTCTATGGGTGAAGCACAGTAGGGCAGGCAAGTCGGCTGTGCGGTGCAGACAGACACAGCCGTGAGGGCTGAGGGCAGACCAGCCGTCCAGGCAACAGTCAGGCAGGCAAGACACTTGTAGACTTAGAGCAGTCGTGGATGCAACACAGACGTGGAGGCAAAACAGACGTGGAGGCAAAACAGCAGTCCTTTATCACGCAGAACCTAGCAGACATTAAGTTTAAGGTGATGTTACGATAACAATACTAGGTTAAGAACATTCAGGAAGAATGATACTAGCAGAAGGTCTACCTACCGATCAGGCCAAGTTCAGACAAACACACAGCAGGAGAGCTTCATTTACAGCGGCAGCAGACATGGGCTGCAGGATCCCTGCAAGGGTCTACAACCAGCGATACATTTAGTATTTAGGCAAATTGTCAAGCTAGGTGTACAACAAACGGCAGCCACTGCAAACTCACCGGTGCCAGCGGAGAAAGCAAGTCAGCGGAACCCGGAAGTGGCCTTCGTGCCAAAGAGCAAGAGGGAGCAAGAGCGACACTGACCCCTCTTTATAAAGGTTGCCCCGTGTGGTGATAGGGCTGAACAGTCTATCCTGCTACATTAGCATATTCATACACACTGTTAATACTGTTCATACTGCTCATAGGCTACTGTGTATATCTAGTGTATTCATACCCCTCACTGAATTCATCATTCAATTAATTCTATATTTTATTCTGTAGATTGTGTACATTACTTTTCACTTTACTGCTTTTGCACTCCTGGTTAGAAGCTAAACGGCATTTCGTTGTCCCAGTAGGCCTACCTGTAATCTGTGCAATAACAATAAAGTTGAATCTAATCTTGAGCAGGAACAAATGTATTTACTTAGTACATCTGACATTAACGATTAAACATATTTGTGCATTCTTTATAAATGCAGTCAAGACCACTGACAAAGTAGTTTTGAAAAGTAATAAGTGATTCTGTCTTTTACATGTAGGATTCAACCCCTCTTGTATTGATTTGTTTAAAAATGAACAGACACTTGAGTCCTTCATTTGTAGTGATATAATAATTGTGGGATTTCTATTGCATCCACTTAATCTGCAACGACGAACGCCAGCGCAATTTCCGCCTTTGCAAACCGAGTCAAGCCGACTCCGAGCTGTCCGACTTCATACAAGCTTTTTGAGACCGCTGCAATCGGCTATTCTCGTCTATTTTCGAGGCGAGACGCAGCTCATCTCAAACAAGCCTATCATCTCTTTCACACACAGAAGGCTTTTCAATACTCAAATTTCCCCTCCTCGACTCCTCGGTCCTCCGGTAGTGACCCGGAAATTAATTTCAGCGCGCCATTTTGAAGGACATCTAATTTCTCTAAATGCACACCGAGGACTGAGGATCGAGCGTCCAGGAGGCTCTCTGGAGGAGCTATAACCGAGGATACACTGATGGTTCCTCCACGGCTCCTCCGCGGATAGATTTCCGTGAACGGTGGAGGCGTGACGCACGGCCGGACTTATCTCAGCCAATGACAGCTCTGCATGCATCCCTGCCCTGGATATTATTTTAGTAACTGCTCTCATCGCGACGCAATGTTTACAGTGAGAACTGCTGTGAGGTCCGTGCAGAAAGCAGAGCAGTGTGTATAATATCACTCAGTATAACAGGCGTACTCTCTTTAATTGCTTTAGTTTAGTAGATATCTACAAACAAAGAGTCGATATTTTTCTAAGACCATTTAGTGCTTCACATAATAAAATACACAACGGCTGTAGCCTGATTATGCTTTAGGAGCTGTAGGTGTGTGTGGTACAGTGTGTAGGTGCGTGTTGTACAGTGTGTAGGTTTGTGCATGGGCGTAGGAAGCATCCTGAATGTGGGGGGGACATTTTTAAAAATATATATATTTCCTGTATTCTGGTGTATTTTATCAGGTGGTTTGATAATTTTATGTGGCTATACTAGCATGAGGGAAATGATGGGTACATTTTGTAATTCCATCCAGTAGTAAAGAAAGGAAACATATTTGATTATTAATTCAGAGCCGTCTTTGAATTAATAAAAAGCAGTTTAAATGCCCATTTTTTGTACATTTATATACAACAATAAATATTTGTGAGTGCATTGAGAGATATTGGTGTGAGTCATTTATATATAAATCGCAAAGTACATTTGTGAATCCTTCTGTGAGCATTTATTAATATTGAGACTGATCTGACTCCATACAGATGTTAAGTTCACCTAGGAATGGTATCAGTGACTTAAATGTTCAAATAAATGTTGCTCTTCCGTCTATATTGGTCATATGATGCCCCTTGACTGAAATGTTTCCTGTTCAATATCCCCACTGATTTCCTTAACATTCTGGGATGAGAGTCCACATCACAATTTACTCTAAACTGTCATTTCCCTTTCATCACTCACCTCAGCAACGGACCTCTCTCCACTGTCCCTGTGTTCTGCCTCTGACTCACTCTCAAGCGCCTAAATGTCAAGAGAGGTGGTGAAGTGATAATTATTTATTGAGCAGTATACTCTTTCACATTGAATCATAACAAGTCATACTGAATGTAAATACAACAGACTCTAAAGTCAGTCCCAGTCTGTGACATTGGACATTTTGAAGACTCAAAGTCTCAAACAGTAGGTAGAATATTAGCTAGTCTATGTAATGTGCACAGAAAATAAATAGTTAACTGAATACTGGGATGGAAATTGCCTATAAGCACTCAGTAAAACATAAACACACACAAAAAGCTTCTGAATGATAAGAAGTATAATTAAAACATAATGCATATTACCATTTTGAGAGAGAGTACCGAAGTTGAAGAACTCAGAAAATAATCTCTCATCGAACTGAGGCTCCAATAAAACACACTGACTGCGTCTCTACATGGACATCATGGTGTTTACATGAGCACAGAGAGATCGGGTTATTCATGTTCCCTGTTTACATGATAAATACTAGTAACCTGGCATTTCGATGCCTTTTCTCATCTAAACTATTCAGTATTTGTATCTCTCTATCATGACATAAAGACGAAACTCCTCTCAAGAAGTGAGACGCCGCCGCTGTCATCGACATTTAGTAAACACTTCTGCAGTTTAACTTATCTTGTTGAACAGTTGCCCAGAAATAATTCTAATAGAGCATGTATTACTGCTTCTGAAACAAAACTGCTAAATTCAATTTCTAAACAAACAAAAATCACAGTGCATTGTCAGTGTTGCATAATACACAGATTCAATCAAAGTGCACTGTCAGTATTACATTTATCTTTCTTTTTTTCACAGGTTTAACACATCTCTTGGCTTCACTATGCGGCCTGATCTTGTGATCTTATTGTAAACAATGTGTGATTGCTCTCTGGGGCCTGTTTGTTTCTCAGTGTCCTGCTGCAAAGTCTTAGTGTCCTCAGGCTCCAACTGCTCGTCTGATGGAGTCTCCTGATCTGTGTCACTCTCACACGTTTGTAGAAGGTGACGCCTGTTGCGCCGAAACATGTGACCTCCGTCCGTGCAGATGTTGTAGGATCTCTGGGTACCTGCTGGCTCGACTACTGTTGCAGGTTTCCATGTCCCTGTTGGAAGCTGGAAGCGGATCGTGGCTCCCACTGGTAGTGCAGGCAGTGATCTGGCATTCCTGTCATAATATTGTTTTTGTCGTGTTTGGCACTGTTCTCTCCTGCTGTGAACGGTGCTGCGACAGGCAAGCTCTGGTTGTAGATGCTTTTCAGTGGTGGGAAGGATGGAGCGCAGACGCTTGCTCATGAGTAGCTGCGCTGGCGATTTCAAACCATCCACTGGTGTGTTTCTATACTCCAACAAGCTGAGGTACAAGTCAGTTCTCTGAGCGTGTGCTTTGTCCATGAGAGCTTTGGCAGTCTGAACTGTTTTTTCAGCTATCCTGTTGCTCTGTGGATACAGAAGACTGCTTGTGACATGCTTGAAGTCCCATGCATGAGCAAAAGCTTTAAACTCTTGTGAACTGTAGCAAGGTCCATTATAGCTGACTAGTGTCTGTGGTATTCCAAATCGAGCGAACATGGCCTTCAGCTTTTGGATGACTACTGAGGAGGTGAGGCTGGTGATTTTTTCTACCTCAAAGTACCTACTATAATAGTCAACTACAACAACATAGTCAGTACTGTTCCATGTGAACAGATCAGTGGCTATTACCTGCCAAGGTTGTTCTGGGATTGGGTGTGACATCATAGGCTCTTTTGGGAGTGAGCTGCGTCGCTCAAGGCAGGTGCTGCAGGTCCCTACTAGTGTCTCTATCTGCTTACCCATCCTTGGCCAGAACAGCACATCTCTTGCACGTTGTTTGCACTTTTCCATCCCTAAGTGTCCTGTGTGAATGCGTGAAAGCATTTCAGCCCTGAGTGAGTGCGGCACGATGATTTTCTCTCCTTTCAGTAGGATGCCATCTGTCTCTGATATCTCATCCCTATGATTCCAATACTCTGAGACTGCAGGTGGACATTTTTTGTTTTTCTCGGGCCACCCTGCTTGGATCACCTGTCTCAGCACTGAGAGCTGCTCATCTTTGGCTGTAGCGGCTCTGATCTCTGCCATTTTGCGGTCGCTTACCGGAGCGTTGCTGATCACAGTGTGTATTTGGTAGTCCATGCCCTCACTGATGGAGCGGTCGTAACACTCAAGTGGCTTTCTGGACAGAGTGTCTGCGACAGGGATTTGTTTTCCTGGTTTGTGCTCGATAGTGATGTCATATCTCTGTAACTGCAGTATCATGCGTTGCAAACGCAGTGGTGCAGCTGCTAAGGGGTTACGCATGATTGACTCAAGTGGCTTATGATCTGAGTCGACGATCACCTGTCGTCCATACAGTTATTGGTGAAACCACCTACATCCAAAGAGCACTGCGTATAGCTCTTTTTCGATCTGAGCATAGTTCTCTTCAGTTGCAGTCAGTGTCTTTGATACGTATGCGACTGGTTTCTCTTCTTGGAGCAGGATAGCTCCTAAGCCGTGTTTGGAAGCATCGACTTGTAACTTCACATCCTTTGTGCGATCGAAGTAGATGAGTACTGGGCCAGGCTCCTGTGTTAGGATGTCTTTTACTCGTTGGAAGGCTGCGTCATGATTTGAGTCCCACACAAACTCACTGTTTTCCTTTAACAGTTGCCGGAGTGGAGCTGTTGCCTCATTCTCGGGGCGAACCTGGAAAGGTAAGTGACCATGCCCAGTATGGTCTCCAACTCTGCCTTTGATGGCCTTAATCTTGTTCGGGTCAGGGCGGATGCCTTCTCTTGTCAGCTTGTGCCCAAAATAGCTTACCTCAGGCACACAGATTTTGCACTTGTCCTTATTCAGCTTTATGCTTTTTTCTCTGGTTCTCTCCAGCATGGCATGCAGGCTGGTGTCGTGCTCCTCTTTGGTGCGGCCGTAGACTATGATGTCATCTACGATGGCGGCAACGCCTGGAAGCCCCTCATAGGCCTCATCCACTCTCCTCTGGAACTCATCCTGAGCAGATATGATTCAAAAAGGCAGTCTCTTGAAACGCTACCTGTCTTAGATCATGTTGAACGTGGTTAGCATGAGTCATGTGTGAGCTTTATATTCCAGTATCCAGATCTGGCGTCTAGAACCCTGAAAAACTGTGCTCCAGCCAGTTTTGGTGTGACGTCATCTAGAGTAGGGAGTGGATAGCGCGGTCTTTGGATAGCTTTGGTCAGGGCGCGGGGTCTAGGCATATTCTCAGCCTATTTGTTTTCGGCTTTTCCAACACTACTAGTGCATTAACCCATTCAGTTGGCTCTGTGACTTTTTGGATAATGTCCAGTTTTTCCATGTCGTCCAACTCATCCTTGAGCCGGTCACGCAGAGCATATGGGATGCGTCGAGGTGGACATACCACTGGTGGTACAGAGGGTTTGAGTTGGAAACTGCATTCTCCAGGAAACAGTCCGATGCCTTTAAACTAGGGCTGTCAAGTTAACGCGTTAATAATGCGTTAACGCAAATTTTTTTTAACACCACTAATTATTTTAACGCCATTAACGCATGTGTATTTTTTGTCCTCGGCCTCCCCGTAGTTTCAGAGCGCATCGAGTTTAAAATACCATCTACAAGCTGATGCCGTCCGCTTGTGGCAGACCACACTTCCACGCTCACCGGCAGGCACCGACTGGCCATCGGGAGGACCGGGATGGTGTGTGTATGTGTGGCACGAGCGAGCGAGAGAGAGGCCTTACGTGTATTGCATCTGGTGCTAGCTAGCTGCACTAACGGATATAAGGAGCTGTTTAAATGAAAACAGAGGAGCGACATTTCGCCCACAACTGCGCCGAGCACTTGACTTTATGCAGGAAGCCAGACAGTGGGACATTGTACGAAAAGTCAGCACACTCAGCACGGATAGTGCGCGTAACATGATCACAGCGTCCAGGCAGCTCCCGTTCGAGCATATGCCTTGAGTTGCACATAGCTCCAACGATCCATCACACACACACACACACACACACACACACACACACACACACACACACACACACACACACACACACACACACACACACACACACACACACACACACACACACACACACACACACACACACACACACACACACACACACACACACACACACACACACACACAATTGTATTATTGTATGACAGACAGAGAGGTTCCAGGTTGAATTGAGGCGAATATTTGTAATGTTCAGAGGTTGTTGTGTTTAATATTCATGAGAATATTTGTCATTGTTCAAATGATAATAAAGATTTGCATAAAGCATATTTGTCCACTCATATGTTGTGTCACGTTACATGTAAGTTTCGTTTTGTTGTTGTTATAGCACCCCCTAAAGGCAACTGGCGTGATTGCAGCCTTTTCATGCTATTTTTGGATGTAGGTGTTTTCATTGGTCAGTAGATGTCACATTGCATGGTCACATGACTGAGTTGAAAGGTCAGCGGCCATGTTTTTCCAGCAGAACAGCTAGAGTGCCACATGTTATTGTACCTCCTCAAACATCCGGCTCCATCTGCTCATGTGGACCTTGGAGAGGCATTGTTTGTGAGTTGATGATTCATCTATGTTTATGGATTTCATTTATGTTTGTATTTTATAGCATGTCATTGTATTGATTGCAATGGTTTGTGCTTTTTACTTTCAGTTTCACAAGATTTCAACAATAAACTGTTTAACTATCTGGCGATGTGTACATCATTGCTACGTGCCCAGGGGCCAGAATAGTGAAAAAACAGCATCACAGCGGGTTCTACACAGCAGACGCCTTCGTAAACAAGAGAGGTTTCTTCAAAGCAACTTCAACTCTGCCAGACTGATATTCCCTTAAAGCTACATGAAGAGCAACAGGCGGGTCCATCATCAGACAGGAGCTTTCTTATCAGGTCTGCAGCTGCTAGCTCCAGCTCAAGTTCCCAAAACTCTTCAGCTAGCTTAGCTGCAGCTAAAGCACGAGCTAAAGTTCTAGCTGCACGAGCCTGTGCAGCTTTCGTTCAGAAAGAAAATGAGCTTTTAATGGAAAAGGCTCGGATTGATGCAGCTCTTGCTACGCTAAAGCTAGACAAAGAGATTGCAGCAGCAGAAGCAGAGGCTGATGCCCTCGAGTCTGCAGCAGAACAAATAGACGGAGGCTCCAGGGCCTCAAACCTTGGATCTCTTCCACATCAATCTCCTCACGAAAGAACTAGCGAGTACGTTCAGTGTCATTCTAAAGCTGCCTCGCAGCATGCACTCGTAGATCTTGCACATCATCAGCCTCAGCCACACAATCCTACTGCTCTCAATAACGTTGCCTTTGATCACTCTGAGAGCGCCCTTAACAGGAAAAGAACACATATGTTACCATCCCAGCTAATAAAGCCGGATGCTAACCCTGATGGATCCTACCCCATGGGCTCACATCAGCCACTCTCGTCCACTCTCCACAATCCAGCTCCACAAACTCTCTCTGTTGACCGCTCAGGGTTCGGTGATGTAGCTAGATTTCTCGCTCAACGAGAACTGCTTACCTCCAGTCTCACCATTTTCGACGACCGACCTGAAAGCTACTGGTCATGGAAGTCAAGCTTCCTGAACTGCACTAATGGTACAGATCTTACATGCAGTGAAGAGCTTGATCTACTATTAAAATGGCTTGGCCCCCAGTCTTCAGCACACGTTAAGAGGATTCGAGCTGTCCATGTCAACGACTCAGCTCGAGGCTTAATTATGGCATGGTCTCGTCTTCAGGACTGTTACGGGTCACCAGAAATGATCGAGAAGGCTCTCTTCGACAGAGTGGAGCAGTTCCCTAAGATCAACAACAGAGATCCTGTGAAGCTCAGAGAGCTTGGCGATCTGCTACAGGAGCTAGTATCAGCACAGCAAGAAGGCAACCTACCTGGGCTATCTTTCTTAGACACCTCAAGAGGCCTGAACCCTATTGTGGAGAATTTGCCTTTCAACCTTCAGGATAAATGGATGTCTCATTGGAGTATGTACAAAGAGCAGAACCATGTGCATTTCCCCCCATTCACCTACTTTGCTGACTTCGTCTGCAGAGAGGCCTACATCCGTAACGACCCAAGTTTCTTTCTGTCTTCTTCAACTGTTGCAATAGTGACGCAGGATAACACAGTTAAGAAGATGGACAGCTCTAAGAACTTCATCTCCTCGTACATGACGGAGGTCTCTTCTATGTCTGACTCTGACAATACAGAGACTTCCAGTGTCAAGCCCGATGTTGAATAGCAATGTCCTATCCACAAAAAGCCTCACCCTCTTACATATTGCAGAAGCTTTAGGACCAAGACACTAGAAGAGCGCAAGGCATTTCTTAGGCAGGGTGGCATATGTTTGAGATGTTGTTCTTCTAGCAAACATCTTGCAAAAGACTGTAAGATTGCAGTTCAATGTAACGAGTGCAACAGCAACAAGCATATAGCAGCTCTTCATCCTGGGCCAGCTCCATGGCATAACCAGAACCCTGAGTCAGAGAACGGCGGGGAGGATGACACTGAGTCATCTCCGACAGTGAACTCTAAGTGTACGGAGGTCTGTGGAGAAAACAACGGGCCACGCTCCTGCTCAAAGATCTGTCTCATCACAGTGCATCCTAAGGGACGACCTGACAGGTCAGTGAGACTCTACGCTGTCTTTGATGACCAGAGCAATTGATCACTCGCCAGATCAGAGTTCTTTGACCTCTTTGGCGTTGAAGGCACAGATACTCCCTACACACTACAGACATGCACTGGTCTCACTGAGATTTCTGGAAGGAGAGTCACAAGCTTCATTGCACAACCTTTAGATGGAAGTCTCAGCATTAATCTCCCGACTCTCATAGAATGCAACTACATCCTGAAAGACAGGTCAGAGATACCTACACCAGAGGTGGCTGAATATCACACTCACCTCCACTCCATTGCTCAGCATATTCCACAACTTGATCCAGAGGCTCAGATCCTTCTTCTCCTTGGGCGGGACGTCCTACAAGTCCACAAGGTGAGAGACCAGCACAATGGACCCAATGAGGCACCATATGCCCAACGTTTGGATCTTGGCTGGGTCATCATTGGTGAAGCCGTCTAGGCTCAGCTCACAAACCCAAAGATGCAATTGTGTTCCGCACTCACATCCTCGAGAACAGGCATCACTCTCACTTCATGCCCTGTCTGAACCATCTTTCTCCGAAAGAGAAACTCGCTGAGAATAAACATGGGGTCCGCAGTTCCTTTGATGTGGAAAGTTCACAGCTCGCTAGTGGTTCAGCTTGGCACCCCGAAGACGACTCACTGGGTAGTAAGATCTTCCAACGTACAGAGGACAACGTGGAAACATCTTATGACCTCATAGAGCCAGACTCTGACGCAGAAGTTCGAACTCAATTCACAGAATGCAGCAACAGAAACCGAGGCTCTCAGCAATTTGAGAGGTCTTCAACTTGGCTTCATCCCTCAACTCTTCAGAGTCGCTCAAAGTGGCAAAAGTGCCATCACAACATTAAGCAAGGATACCTGGTGCTTCTTCGCGATACTCAGGTGAAAATAAATCAGTGGCCCATGGCACTGGTTACAAAAACTTTTCCTGTAGGCGATGGTAAGGTCAGGAAGTTGGAACCTAAAGTTGACAGAGGAGGGGCCTCAAAGACCTTCATCCGTCCCATCACAGAGGTGGTGGCGCTTATGTCCCCCTAGGGGTCACACGGACTGTTACTTACCTCCCAGTAGTTTGTTCTCCAATAGTGCTATTGTGTTCAATACCAGACGGGGAGTGTCACGTTACATGTAAGTTTCGTTTTGTTGTTGTTATAGCACCTCCTAAAGGCAACTGGCGTGATTGCAGCCTTTTCATGCTATTTTTGGATGTAGGTGTTTTCATTGGTCAGTAGATGTCACATTGCATGGTCACATGACTGAGTTGAAAGGTCAGCGGCCATGTTTTTCCAGCAGAACAGCTAGAGTGCCACATGTTATTGTACCTCCTCAAACGTCCGGCTCCATCTGCTCATGTGGACCTTGGAGAGGCATTGTTTGTGAGTTGATGATTCATCTATGTTTATGGATTTCATTTATGTTTGTATTTTATAGCATGTCATTGTATTGATTGCAATGCTTTGTGCTTTTTACTTTCAGTTTCACAAGATTTCAACAATAAACTGCTTAACTATCTGGCGATGTGTACATCATTGCTACGTGCCCAGGGGCCAGAATATGTTGATAAGAGTATTAAAAACTATTAAAAAATATTCCTCTAAGGTACATTTAAAACAGATAAAAAATGTGCGATTAATTTGCGATTAATCGCGATTAACTATGGACAATCATGCGATTAATCGTGATTAAATATTTTAATCGACTGACAGCCCTACTTTAAACACATCAGCAAACTCTTCCATCATGGTTGTGTGTGTTATCGGCTTTGCATCAACTAGTAACTACATGTATCATTTTGACTAGGTTTAAATCTAGACATGCTCTTAAGCCTAACAGAGGTGGAGCATTTGTATGGACTATGTCAAAACCTACCATGGCTGTTTTCTCACCGTGTTTACATGTCAGTCTACATGTTCCTTCTGCTTCTATCCTTCTATTACTTAGCAATTTTAGCTCCGTTACAAACTGGTCAAAACTCTCACTGTCTCCTTGGATTTTTTCTTGAAATGTATAGCTCGCAAATATGGGATTTGCTTTCGGAGTTACATAAGCTTCAAAACCGTCATAGTACGTTTTTAGTACCTTACTTTGGTCTTCTGTGAGAGTCCATGTGTAAAAAACATCTCTGCCTTTTTCCCCAATCCATAGGAGTAGATAGCTACATTTTTCCTCCTCGTCTTTAGCATGTAAAGTGTCTCTACTGTAGGCTATTTTTATTATATAAAACGCAACCCTCCTCCACCCCTTGTCGCCTCCCGTCCCTCTGAATCCAGGGTCAAGCTAAACCACTCCTCCTCAGACCGACCCAACTATCCATTCACCACCACCAGCGTCTAGACCCCGGGGGGTTTTCATCGGATCGGTTCTACCCTCCCGAATGATACTTCCTACACAACGGGGCCTAATCGCCAAAACTACTGTCACATTCATTTGTGTATCTGCGCATTAAATATGTATTATCACATCAAAACCGTCTCTCCTGATTGAACTGCCAGAGAAGACATACTCATAGAAATCAATCACAGCCTGTTAAGACTCCACAGAAGCGGCATATATCTGCAGTGCTGCTGGGTGCCTGCTCATGAGGGGGTGAAAGGGAACGAGTGTGCTGATAGATTAGCAAAAAGTGCACTAAAGGAAATCACACTACCAGTTAAGATTGGAAAAGGAGAAGGAAAAGCAGTAATTAAGAAGAAAGGGATGGAGATCTGGCAGAAAAGGTGGGAGAAAGACCAGCAAGGCAAAGAGTATCATCAAGTGCAAAAGACAATTACAATTAATATTTATAAAGAAAGAAACAGAAGGGAGGAAATCATGATAGCTCAGACTAAATCACACTGCATTGAATGGTACGCTGTATGTC
The DNA here is from genome assembly GCA_028583405.1 of Pogonophryne albipinna. Lineage (NCBI taxonomy): Eukaryota > Metazoa > Chordata > Actinopteri > Perciformes > Artedidraconidae > Pogonophryne > Pogonophryne albipinna. The sequence goes on along the minus strand of CM053247.1, from coordinate 37,225,719 downwards.
ATGGGGAAAAGTGACAGTGACAAGTGTGGGAACTGTGGACAACATATTTTATTACATTGTGTCACCAATAGAGTTGAAAGAGGAAAATTAAGGGATAAAGTTTTAGAGGCAGAGAGGGAGTGAAATGTAGCTGACAGTATTCTGGGAGCAGAAGGAGAAGGAGTAAGAGCTACCAAGGCACTGTTCACCTTTTTGAGGGAAACTGGGATCGGGAAAATAATCTAACAGTAGGTTTGAATAGACCATGGATGATTTGTTTTTTGTTTTATTTATTTTATGGTTTCTTAATTTTATGTTTTTCGATATGTTGGTTTATTAGAGGGATGACATGATGACACACACCCGTGTACAGTAGGTGGCGGTATGCAACCAAAAGCTGTTTGCGATCCGCCATTAGAAGAAGCAGAAGAAGAAGCAGAAGAAGAAGAAGAAGAAGAACAACAACAACAACAACAACAACAACAACCTGGATCGAGGTGGCGTCTCGTCGCTACGGTTCTCTCTCTCTGTGTTCCAGATAAAGTGTGTGTGAGCTTCAGCACTACTGATCCATCTTCTGTGTGTCTGGATAAACCTCTGAATGGACTGTGTGCTCTTTTTTCTGGAGCGTTGAACTCGGACTATAGGAGCTAGTTTAGCATGCTAGCTGGAAACACGTTAGCATCACTCGTCAGCGTTTAACGGAGTTTGCAGGAAAAGGAGATCTAGTAAACATGAGTAAAGTCCAAATGCTGCTGTCGTTGAAGAAGCAGCGACTCACTGCTGCTGCTGAAGATATATTTGCTCTGTTTGAAAATACTTTAGCAGAGCACGAGGAGGAGCTGTCTCGTTCAAAAGAGGAGAACGAGAGACTCCAGAAACTACTGGACGCTGTTTTACAGCCTCAGCTTCGGATACACAGAGCAGGTCTGTTCCCTTTACTCTTAATTAACACTTTAAACCAGGGGTGTCCAAAGTACGGCCCGGGGGCCAAATGCGGCCCGCTGGCCATTTTGAATTGACCCTCGGCCAATTCAAAAAGTATAATGAAATATGGCCCACAAATGAAACTTGTGCTTTTCTTATATTGTACTGCTTAAATATGTATCTACACATATATTACACAGTAGTATTAATGTGTTAATAAGCCCACTTTTAAAATAAATTCAGTCAATTCACATACCTGCCAACCCTACCGATTTGGACGGTAGTCTACCACTTTTGACATGTTTCTACCGCCTACCGACTTAACTGGCTTTCCCTACCGAATTTCAATCTTCCCAAACTATAACAAATAAAAATGACACTGCATAGACCAGGGGTGCCCACACTTTTTTGGCTGGTGAGCTACTTTTGAAATGACCAGCTCACCGAGGTCTACCAACCAAAAATAAAATCCCAAATTGCAAGGGTTGCTGAATAACACGTTTTATTTATACATGGGATAACTACAATAGGGCTGCGACAAACGACTAATTTGATAATCGATTTATCGATTAATGAAACGATTAATCGACTTTTCGGACTATTACTGTATGCCTTGCACAATTTCATCAACTTTTAGATTTAGCTTGAGGTTGTTTTAGGCATGTGGAAACTAACAATGAAGACAATAAAGATGAATACTTGATTCAAAAATACATTATTAAATTAACTTAAATTGTTTACAAAACTAACATTGCTTTTTATTTAAATTAAATAAATAATATTTCACATCAAAAGAAACAACAGTGTTTTAACAAATCGTATTAAATAATCTGATGACAGAACTGTAAACAGAATAGCTGAAACTTTAACAAACGAAATAACTCAGTTACCTCTAATCATTAACCCATGTTTGTATAATTGAGTTAACTCCGTGTGTTGCTGCTAGCATACATAACACCTGACGTGGAAACGTTACTCGTGGATGGGGCTACAGAGCTACTAGAAAGACAGTCGAACACGGTGCATTCCTCCGTCTGAATGTGGTGCACTTTTGCTAAATGTTTAGACAAATTGCTCGTGTTACCGCCCTTACATGCTAAACACTCTTGGCAACGAGCATTGTCCACCTCAAGACGGGTAACATTTAATCACACCTTGGAGCGCTTCGCTCCGCCATCCCCGCCGTGTGTTGCTGCTTGTAGCAGCTGCGTGTGTGTAAACTGCCCCGCCCCCCTTGCACACAGAAGGGGGAGAGAGAGATCTCGTCTCGATTGGAAAGATCAAAAATACACCGACCATAGACGAATTTGTTTGTCTTTTTGCATATTAGAAACGAGTTGGCGACACTAAGACTGCGAGATAATGTTTGTGTAGCAATAATACATGACCTTTCTCTTTCTCAACTCGCTACTCGGAGGGAAGTAGCTGTCATATGCCTTGTGAACACTCCGATAATGCCTCTCCACGTTACCTTTCTTTGGCAGAGCGACGCTTGCTTTACAAATAAGGCAAATAACCTTTGAATGTGACATCACAACAAAATATTCTTCCTCCCATTCTGGGTGGAAGTGGTATGTTTTTAGCTTTTTGCTCGGTCCCGCACTCATTTTGTTGTTTGTCTCTTGTTTGTCTCTTTTAACTTAATTTGAGTTTTCCCGGCACTTGACTGATTTTGTATCGCTTTGCATTCTGGGTTAACAGACTGGAAAGCGATAGGTCCCTTTTTCTGTCAATCAAGTAAACTCCTGAATTAAGTGGCAGGGAGGGGTAATCACTCCCAAATGAGTTGGGGGAACAGAGGGTGTTTCTCAATGTCGAGGAAGGCTGCTCCAGAGCCACTATTTCAAGCATACAACGTCATTGAGTCCTCCAAGCAATACACAATAGAATATATAAAGAATAAATGAAAAATCTCTACAAAAGACCAATACACTACAAAAACTGAAACGTATTGACATGTTGGTTGTATCCATAAAGAAGGTTTCAAATGTAATCATTATTGTATGAACATGTTTTAATTGGTGGGTGGACGTCACATCCTCTAGGGGGGTCCAGGGGGATTTGTTTTAACATTTTAAAGTAAAATGCTTCAATCTGGTGCACTTTGAGCAGAATTACTAGAGACTAGATCTAGGGGGTACAACTTTAAACACCCATATGAAAAAGATCGGTTTACATTTTAATAATCTTTAAGTATGTGAACATAACCAATAACCTACCATAGCCAACAACAAATAAATGTAACTTATTTTATTTGTTGTTGTTCATTTATATCTTATTTTACCTAGTTAACATTTATTTATTCATGCATTTTTTTAAATATCTCCAGTTTTAAACGATATTTTTGGTTAACTGTCCTATAGTATACATTGGAATGATTTCAAACCTGTTTTTATTTATCACAATAATTATAAAGGTGTGCCTTGGAAATATTTGTTTCCATAAATTGTGACCAAACCGTTTGAGACCCACTTGGATAACATAGACTAAAGTATAGTAGTATAGTATTCGTTTATTAGTCCCCGATGGGAAAATGGGTTGCAGCACATCACAAAGGCATTTAAAAAGATAAGACAATACATCACTGACAACAACATAGACACCAGGGCTCGACATTAAGGACTGCCGATGGCCCGGGGTCATCTAGTATTTAGCTCGGGCAATGAAGCCTCACCTGCTGGTTGCCCGATCGGGCAATCTATTATGCCAGTATCATGCAGCTCACGGATCCACGGGTCGCGGATCGACAGTAAAACTAAACATATCTATAACTAGTTACGGTAGTTTGAGAGGTAATTAAAATAGCTACGTGTGATATTCGAACCTGAAGTGTGTGTTTTGTTCCGCTCACCGCTGCATGTGATCATGCAGAGCTGCGTGTCGACTCGTCAGCAGCAGCTAATCTCTCTCTCCCGTCAGATTAGACTTTACTCGCGTTTATGTCCATATCGATCAGATACAGCAAGTTCTAGCTAATGATAGGACTACCTGCTTATTAAAAGACACCTAAACAATAAGTGTCGCTATGCAACTGGGTGAGGCCACAAAGTATAGCGCAGCATTATGCATTTGTTTACATGCCCACCGGAACCCCGAGGCATTACCAACAGATCAACGCACAATCAACCCATACAGGACTTTCTCCACATTAAGTGTTAGACATTAGAATCGACTATTCTTGTCTGTCACATACTCTTCTTGTCTGTCACATAAGTGGCGCAACTGAAGCGGTATTGCGCTAAAGGGAAATTATTTTGACCGGACATTTTTACCGAAGAGATTTAGATTTGCCGGCTAACGGGAACTCTGACGTCGCCAGTTTGTGTGCTTCGCGGATGCGCTCGGCTCCTCTCTACTGCTGCTCGGGTCTGCTCGGTCAGCTTCCGGATGAGGAGGCATTCGTTCGACCAACTTACAGTAGATAACATTACAAACATTTTTAACAGGTGCCATAATAGTGTAAATAATGTTTGTTTTGGCAGTTATAACTGAATGTAATGTTTTCTACTTTTTTACATCTCGGAAGGCATTTGCCTTCATCAGATGGAAAGTGTCTTGACCAACAACTTAAGTGTTTCTTATAGCTATGCAGGGCATGCAAGCGAGCAAACACAAACAAGAACAGACAAACAAGTGAAATGAAGAATAAAATTGAAATTGTACAATATAATATTGTGGTGTTCATCTTATAATTCAGTCTAGAGAATGCACCAGACAGCATCTAAGACCTGCACAAATCTAAATGTTCTAGGGGGAGGCCCCCCAAACCCTTCGTGCGTCATTTCGTCCGTGCGCATTTTTCAGGGCAATCTCTATTGGGCTCAGGGCCATCTGTAAATTAGCTTAGATGGCCCACGGGGCCATCTCCCAAAATCCTTAATGTCATGCACTGGACACCGATAAAAACAAACAGACATAAGAAAACCAGATCTCGGCAGACATGACAAGGGGCCTATAGGCCCTCATTTGCGAAATAGGGGGGACAGGGCCAGACCAGCTGGGTAAACAGTGCGTCCTAAAGTGAACTATCTAAACCAGGGCTCTCCAACACGTCGACAGGCAGCTTTTCAGTAGCTCGCCGCTCGATTATCGATTATAGCGTAGTAAGGTTGCTTCTTGATTTTTCAGCCGCGGCTGGACAATAACGTTTTTTTATTTTCGATGTTTTTCTGTCACACGAATATTAAATTGGTCCGGGACGCAGTGATCAAGGAACAGACGTGACAGCGGCACAGCAACACCATACACGGAGCAGTCTGCTTTCTCCAGCAACACCAGTCCAGAACCAACAGCAGAATGACCCGCTCTGAATCAGGCCCTGCCGCTGCGGCTCAGAGACACACAGGGAGGGATTTGTGGTTTTTGAAAAACACTCGTTATCATCATGTCAGGTTTTTGGTGGATTTAATCAAGTCTTGGATTGCAGAGTATGAATGTCCTCTTGCTATTTTCAGTTGATAAATACTTGTACAGTTTGTGAAGGCAGGAGGAAAGCTTCCGCGATCACTGTCTCCTCTCCGTTCCTCCAAACCCCGCCCCCTCCCTGAAAATAATGAGTGACAGGCTGATAGTGACCCGATAGAAACTTTATTATTCACTTAATCACTGATTGAGATATGATGAAGCTAACTTAGTCTCATACATTCATGGGATTTATGGAACAGTAAGACAGAGAATGTGAGTGTGCACCCACATGCACTATTTTTGTATTTATAATGCTGTTGTAAATACTCCTGTCTGCTGTGTTCAGACTTAAGTCATGTGTGTGATGCCTCATTCAGGACATTCAGTGTCTTCTTTTTAACAGAAGACCGTTGCTAGAAGCTGCAGCTAGACTGCAGAAGTATTTGTTTTTTAGGATGGAACAATTTCACACACAGATATAGAGAGGTTAGACCTATATAATTGATTTATTATGGTTTATAATTTAATGTGAAGAAGAAGGCGAAGGCTGCACTGTTCAGTGTCAATCCTGTGGAGATGGAGGTTATAAATCTCCAAAATCATGTTCAGCTTAAGTCTCAGCAAAACTCACAACATTTCTGGAGCCTTGTAGACCCAGAAAACTAAGAACATTCACCAAGCAGCACTGAACATGTCTGCTTTATTTGGTTCTGTTCTACATACCTTTTTGTGAAGCAGCTTTTTCGGACATGAATGTCATGAAATCTAAATGCGGAACAAGACTGACTGATGAACATTTAAATGACTATTAGAGTGAACCTAAGTGCCATTCATCTCACTGACTGTAAAAAAGAGTGAGAGTGCCATAAGATGTTTATCAGGTGGTGATAGGACATTTATGTGAATTCTCAGTGATATACTTACTATGTGGGCCATAACAATATGTGAGACATTTTCGTTTTCTTGGACCTTGATGTGAAGTTACAATTTGTGATAAGCTTTAGGTATTGCAATTTCACACGTGTACAAAAGTATAGCTTAATTCAACTGATGAGGGCTATGTGAATAAATGTAAGCAAAGTGATGCAAGTAGCTCTTGGCCACTTTCATTTTTTCAAAGTAGCTCTCAGATGAAGAAAGGTTGGAGACCCCTGATCCAAACACTCAAGAGTCCTTTACTCCTGAGCTGTAGTTATCAGCCTCAATCCAACAACAATCCGCGGTACCGATGGACGGAGGCTCGCTTGCACTTTGGCTGTGAGCTGCGGGCGCCAGATAAGTCAACATCCCCCACTTTCATCACTTACAGCACACATCGTACAGGGCAAATGCAAAATGTTGCTGGGCCGGGGTGCAAAGGGTGTTTACTTTATTCAATTATGAATGTAATTGTATTGCGTCAAGGGCAGAAAATTAGGCAGAATACAAATTAAAAATTAATTAATTTTTTTTAATTATTATTATTATTTTTCTCCCAGCGCAGCGCCCCTCCAGATCTGGCGCCCTAGGCGACCGGCTAGTTCGCCAGTGCCTAGGGTCGGCCCTGCTCGGACGGGCAAGCGTCCTCGACATTGAGAAACACCCAGAGACTAGGCATTTCAGTCCTGCAGGGTTTCCCCGTTAATATCAGTGTCTCGAAAACACATGTTGGCGACGGAAAGACATCCAGTGTTTGGTCTTTTCCTGAAGCATCCTTCACCTACAGCAGTGGTGCCCAACCTTTTTTGAACCGAGAGCTACTTTTAAAGTTGCCAGTCTGCCGAGATCTACCAGTCCAAATAGAGAGGCGTAGCCATTACTGACAGCCTACTTGTATAAAACTGACCTTTGTACGATTAATACTACATAAAATACTGCAGATCCTTTATCTTACCTCTTTCTAATCTACACACATACAAGTATTTAACTGAAGTTACACAAGTGTTGTTGATACAGAGTTGGAGTTTATTCACACGTCACATACTACAGTGGGTAATGTTTTCAAGAAACATTGAACAGTGCTGCCACATATGACACAGGAAAAAAGAAAAGACTCTGAACCCTTTCTTTGCCATTATATAAAAATAGTGTTGCTACAAAAGTATAAATTAGGCTTACTGATAAGACAACTCAGATCTGAAGCTACACAGGAATCTGCTGCCAAAGTGCAATAAAAAAGACAAAATTAATGGAATCAAACCCTTTTTTTGTTGCATTTTAGTAGAGTATAAAAAGAAATGCCTTTTTTAAAATAGGATGCAAAAAACTCTAGTTTCTTAACCTGAATTGATAATAGACTATAATCAATTTAAGTTTGCATTCTTATACCATTTTGTACAATAATTATAATGAATAAGTTCAAACAAACTAAAAATGGACTGCTGTGCATTTAGCTGTCCTTTCAGGCCCCTCCCCTTTTGGGAGCGTAGGGCAGAATTAGGAGGGAATTCCATCTCGTAGCGTTTGTGCACTGTTTTGAAATGCCGCTCCTAAATTACCCTTCTTCGATTAAGCCACGCTCGCATTGCAGATGAGACAGATGGACTTTGAATTGGAATAGATACAAAAATAATCATCCTCCCACTCGGAGTGAAAATTATATATTTTGAAAATATATACAATTTTGAGATTTTGGGATATTTATCTCCCATTCTTTGACCTTTTCTGACATTTTCAACACCAAACATGTCGTTAATGTCTCTGTTTAGTGAACTACAGCAATCTGAAAGCCTGTACATTATTTATATCACACTTTATCAGTAAAAACATGCAGGAAATGACTTTTTTAATGCAGTATTTTCTGATTTATGGCGCAACACAAAGATATTTTGCTCTGTGCAAACCTTTGACTCTAATATGTCAACAACATGAAACAAGAATATGAACCTGGCTTTATCCAATGTTCACACAAGAGTTCTGGCTTTCCTACATCCTGACACATCCTTCATCTACACCACATGTGTCAAACTCAAGGCCCGGGGGCCAAATCAGGCCCGTGGTGGATTTAATTTCGGCCCGTAGGATAATTTCTAATTACTATTAGATCTGGCCCTCCGGTATATTGCACGCACACCTTCACTCAATCCTGAGGATTTCCTCAGCTCAGAGCCTGAGCCCAAACATTGATGAACTTGCACCCAAGATGAGATGCCAAGTAACTGGCTTGAACTAGCATCACAGAGCAGAAAACTGAGTTTCAATGGATGTTTCCTTCTGCACTTTTTTTCTTGCGACAACAGGGCATGTTTGTTTTTTTTCTTTGAGGGGAATTGTTTTTTTGAAGCTGTTGTTGGCCTGTGGAAAAATGTAATCATAAGAAATGACTCTGGAAAATCTGCAGATAGAGCCACAAGAAATGACTGCAACTGATTATTTATGTTGTTTTTATAGGCAATAATTTAAGCTTTGTTAGTTCCAGGTTTAATATGTGCAATAAGTTCATTTCAATAGTTTTGCAATAAACATTGAACCAGTGAGGCCCTCGACTAGTACCAATTTTTTTTTTATTTGGCCCACTGTGTATTTGAGTTTGACACACCTGATCTACACTGTCTCAACTGTAAGAGGACCAGAAACACACTAAAAATATAATAAAATGTGGAGACTTTGGGACAGTGGCGAGCCGTGACTTTTATACCTAGGCCCTCTGACCCCCCTTCCCTCAAAAAAAAAAGAAGAGATATTACGTCACAGTGTGTATACTTCAGCGGAATATCAAAACAGCGGCCCGGGGAGCAAAACGCATCAATGACAGCGACCCTATACCACACAGAACAACACCATTTATATAAACACCTATCATGACAGGGCTCCCACAGCCAAGTAACAATTGCAAATGAATTAAGTCGGCGCGGCGGCCCACATTGAAATTACTCAGGCCTACCTTTGATGATCAAATCACTTCAACACAAAGTCCATCCTCCTGTCCTTTTGGATGAAGCACTTGATGGCGGGTCATGCAGCTGATCCTTTGCCACTCCAGTTTATCATTGTAACTCAATCTTGAAAATTACTCGGTTAATAATTTCGCAACGATGTCATCACTATCACTGAAGTGAGCCATCGTGAACGAACTTATGCTAATCATAAATCTATCTATCATAAATCTATCGTTTAGATTTATGATTCGAAAATAATAAAAGTAGGGTAGACATGTGGATATTATCCGGCTGAACAAAACGTGCATTCATCTAACAGGTTCGTTTTCCACAGACCTTATTTCAAGCTATTTTCCAAAACCCTATGGAGAAATCCCATTGCTTTTTGTCTAGGGAATCCGAGCGCAGCTTACTTCCGGGTTCTAGGACGCGTCACTGCACCACTTGCATAGCATGGATGTATGTTGCATAGACCTCACAGCGGGCGGAACTTGTCATAAAGTCCGCGAAAATAAAGCCCGCCCATTTAGAGGGAAGATATGATTGGTCAATTGTACTGTCATTTGACATTACTCTCTCATTGAGTTACTATAGCGGGCCCTCTGTGAATGTAGAGAGGGACCAACAAGCCCTCCCGTCTTCACATAACTCGCAGAGACGACATTTAACCCTTCACATTCCAACAGAAACTGAACAGGCAGATTCAAAGGATTTATTTCTTTGGAAATATTATTTTAAACACAATTTAAATCAAGTTATTTTGGTAAAACTAATGAAAAATGTAACCACAACAAAATATATATATATTTTTAATGTTTTCAAATATAATTTTTTAGAATATCTTAGGCCCTCACAGAGGGCCTAGAGGGCCCTGACGGCTCGCCACTGCTTTGGGATATTTATCTCTCATTCTTTTACTTTTCGGGCATTTTACAGACCAAATATTGGTTATATATTTACCAAACTACCACTTTTTCTGAAAAATGCATAAAATGATGCAATATATGTTAAATACATGGTTTATACATGTAATTACTGGGGTTCCATTTCTTCTGATTACCTAATTTGGGCGTGCACATTTTTGTGTATTTGCATACTTGTACTTAACCTGTTAAGCCCCAAGCCTATGTTTCAGGTCTCAGGCTCAGAATTGAATTTCCCAGAACAAATGACCATATCTTCACTTCTAAAAGGTGTAAATTAATAATCTTTTTTCTCAAAGCAATGATAAACCTGTGAGTTGGATGTAGAAGAGAATCAGAATCAATATAGATTTTTTAAATTTTAAAGTAAATTCAGATTGAACATAGTAAACAAATGTAAATTATAGTGTCTGTCCAAAACCCATAACTTATAGTGAAAACCACCCTTGAATGATGGGATAGTATACAACAAGCTTTAGGTATCCAAACTATAACTTATAATAAGTATCTTGTATCAAGATTGATGCAAAACAAGTTAAATTTGAACTTTTTTTAGAGACGTTTAGAATAGGGGTCGGATTATCGGGGCCGATATTCCGCATTTGACCGATTATCGGTATCGGCCTTTTTTTTTAATCAAATTGCCGATAAAACTTTGGCTCTGATGCGGCCGTTTCTCTGGCTGCAGTCACCACTCTGTGTACACTAGTCATGTGTCGGTCGCGAACGAGCCGGCTCAAAGACCCGGCTCTTTTAAGTGAACGACGGGAGCCGGCTCGCGCCCGCGAACGAGCCGTTTATTTATTTATTTTGTTAAGTAATACAAGACAGAATGATATGATGATCTCCGCGCTACAGCTGCTCCGTGCATGCATACAGTGACATGGATTAGAGACTGTTGGATGCTGCTGTTTTGAGAATTGCAATACAGTTATTTTTATTATGTTTTTTTATGATTAGAGACGGTTGGATGCTGCTGTTTTGAGCATTGCGATATATTTATTTTCACTATGTTATTTATTTTTGATTATCCTTAGGCTCAGCAAAGATTTGATGTCAGCTGTTGCTGTCTTTTTTTCTATAGTTAATACTGAAATAGAGCCCTGCTGTTTTGTCAGGGCCTTTTCTTTAAATATAATTTTGTCGATACAGTAGCCCCTTTTTTAAAATGTCTATGCTTAAGTTTTTATAGGTGTTGTTGCTATCTGCTTTGTGTAGCGTGGTTCTACAAGCAAGTCAGTGCATTCATGGGGTGGTATCAGAGAGTTACAAGGGTCTGTAAATGCAATGAAAACATTTGGCCACAGCAAATCATTTATATTAAACATGTAATTTTTACTTTTGAATACTTCAGTACAAAGGATGTATTGAATAATGTAAGTGATATATGTGTACAAATATAAATCATTAGTCAAAACAGGGCTACATTTGATTTCATTATAAAAGGTATCATTTGTGGTCAAGGGCGCTGGAAGCGGGGGGGGGCCCACTTTTCAGCCCTGCCCCACATTTTCGCAGCGGCAGTTGCCACGGAACACTGTACAAATCCCGTTTCAATAATTCCCCTCTACTCCAAAGTCGCATCTTACGTTGTTCTGTGTGTGTCAGCCATTAACCTAGATAGAAAGAATATATACACTTGCAAACATGTCAGAAGAACCAGCGCAGAAGAAAACTAAATACAGTCAATCTAAACTTAAATGTAACAACTGGAAGGTCACATCCCTGACATCCACATCTCCGGAGCCTGGACCTTCTTCAACCATAGAAACAGGCTGGTTCCGACTGCATGGAGGTTTGTTGTCGGGACATTGAGGCGGGTAAAGCTGTGCAGCTGACTGTCGGAAAAAAGGAGACCGCTAGATTATTTGGGCAAAGAGAAGGTACTTCAACGCAGAATGGTACAAAAACAGAGAGTGGTTAATTATTTGCAAAACCACTAAACGATAGTGATAAATTGCGATGTTAACAACCTCATGATAACCTCATATTTTTCTAACTTAGGATCACCTGTTTAGTCTAGAAAAAGGTAAATGTGTGCATTTTATTATAAAGTTGTGTATTAAAGACTGTTGCAAAAACTAAGAAGCTTATAAACATCAGGTTTAAAACTAAAAGAGCTTTACAAAAAAGTAACACAATTAAAGATGTTTGGAGTTTTATTTGAGTTATTCATTTACATTTTTTGTCAAAGAGAAGCTGATTTGAAACCGTTGTTACAGTTACGGCACTTATTGTTTCTGCCGGAGAGAGAGGAGTTTGTCCCAAAGCTTGCTGCTGTATTTACTCCCTCCATCTGACCGGAGGAGCCTCATGTGTCACTCCACGGAGTTCACTCCATCACGGAGGGGTAGGGTGTAGGGCGTGGTTTGGGATTGGGCCATACACACGCACTTTTTTGCCCCCCCCACTTCTAAAATGAATCCGGCGCGCCTGTTTGTGGTAAACTGAAGAGCGGTTTGGGAGCCGAAAGAGCCAGCTCTTCTTGGTGAGCCGAGCCAAATGATCCGGCTCAACAAGAAGAGCCGGAATTTCCATCACTAGTGTACACGAGCAATGTCCCGCCCACAGCGCTATCTGAGAGAGGCGGGACCTTCTCAGATTACAGGCGGGTGCGAAAGAACGCAGACACAGACTGAAGCAAGCAGCCGCGCTGAGCGGCCGAACCATACATGTGTTAAGCCGAAGTTCAATAAACATCCCAATCCCCTATGCTGAAGTTGCAAAAACACCACGATCTTATGATCCAATTCTATCAGTTTCCCAGTTACACAGGGACGCGGGAAGTCAGTCAGAGTTGGGGGTGCGAGTGGAGTCTCGCAGTTTTTCAGGTTGATATGTGAAGCTCATTAGCTAGCCAACATGTATCTAACAAATGTTTAGCAAAATATTAGAAGTGAGGCTACTAGACTAACGTTAGGTCTACTGTAATAGCCTCACTTTTAATAGTTTGCAAAACATTAGCTAGCACTAGTGTTTTGCAGTTGCTAGCAGTTTATTGGGATTTTATGCTAGATAGACAGGCATTGTTTTGATATAATAAATTAAGCATTATTATTAGTTAAGCATGTCAGCCTGCAGCCCCACTTCTTGTCTCTCTCTAACTCATTGCAGATGGCTGCACTAAAGAAAAGGGCACAGAGAGGAAATCAGTTGTAAGATGTTTAAAAGTTCATTAAACATAATATATGCTTAAATGCATTTCAAAGAAGTTGTGTTGGAGTTTGTGTTATTCTACATTTTGACACCAAGATTTTCTGATTTTACTGCAAATGTATATCGGTTCCAAATATCGGTTATCGGTCTCCTTGATTACTAATAATCGGTATCGGCCTTGAAAAAGCCATATCGGTCGATCCCTAGTTTAGAAAATAAAACCCCTTCTGGGGTCATTTGGGTGCATTTTCCATATCTCTGGAACCCATCGGTCGATTTTGGTGATTGACACCACTTTTGAACCATTAGAGCCAATATAATCCTAAATCCATCTAAACATTACCATTGGTGAATGATGATTTGTTTCGGTAAAAATGGTCCATATCCACAGTTAGCTGAGTTTCTTCCCGTTAAGTGGGTATGACACATTCAAAGTTTGTTAAAAGTTAAGAATCCCTCAGACGCTGTTTCTTGCAAGATGTTGCGTTTAGCCCCCGGTACCAGGGGCATGTGGCTTAACAGGTTAAAGGGGACCTAGTATGCAAAATGAACTTGTTGATGTATTTTATACATAAATATGTGTGTAAGAAGACTCACGTTTCAGAAAATCCAACCCTCTCTCTATTCCTCCTTACCCACATCTCTAAAAAAAAAAAAAAAGCGGGATCCAAACGAGCAGATCCAGGATTTGGCTCCTATGACGTCATTGGTGAAATGTGGCACACGTGACACGTCCCAACCTATCGTCTATGGCACACGTGACACGTCCCAACCTATCGTCTACGGCACACGTGACACGTCCCAACCTATCGTCTCCGGCACACGTGACACGTTCCAACCGTGCCCGTCCCTCCGTATACAGTCGTCTAGCTGAATCCCCTCTCGCAGCTGTGTGTCGGTGTATTCAGCAGGATGTATGCATGAGGCACTTAGAGTAAAGTTGTTATATATAATACATATAATGGCAATGTTCTAGCGGTAAACACTTAAGAAACAACATGTCAAGCTATGTGCTGGATCAGAAACAATGCGCGGCGTGTTTTGGGAGTAATATGGTCTGTGTTTACATTAGCAAGCATCGCTAACACTCAGAGCTAATGCTGTACTGGAGAGAATATGTGTAACGTAATGTCCTTGTGGTAAACCCTGCAAGAGAGAACGTTTTGAGCTCCATACTGTTTCAGAAATAATGCTTGTGGTTTGGAGCATAATATGGCATTTAATCACAGCAGCTTTTAGCTGAGTTTCTCCCGGTAGAAAACTTTCTTAGCAGGGGAAAGCTGCGTGATGCTACAAAGGGGCGTGGCTAGCAGCAGCTGTTTTAAAGCTACGGTCACAGAATCAGCGTTTTTGGAACAGAGCTGGAATAGAGGGGTATGAGCAGTATGAGGCATGGCTACAATAGCTGATCTGTTTGGCAAAAAAAATCACAGACATGTTTTGTATAGGTATGGCCCTACAATATATTTGTAGTATTACCATTCTATAGGCGTAGTGTATCTCTGAACGATCCCAAATACAATTCATTGTTTACATTGCAGCTAGTGCAAAACCAGAAGAAAACACCCTTTTTCATTTTTAACTGAAAGTGTAAAGGGGTTGGGCTACATGAGTGATTTGAGCCAACAACAACACACAATAGGTGGGACTAAGAAAGATAATGTGAAAGTATAAAAACAAAGGCATTAATTATGGTTGCAAAATGTCTCATTTTAATGGTGATTAGATTTTTTTAAATGCTAACACTTAACAGTTTTTTCTGACTGTGTTTCCTGTTTCCTGCAGACATCCAGCAGCTGGAGGTGGTTAAAGAAGAGGTTCTCCCTGACCAGCAAGAGTGGAGCACCAGTCTGGACCAGGAGGACCCAGAGCCCCCCCCACACATTAAGCAGGAACAGGAGGAACTCAGGATCAGTCAGGAGGGAGAGCAGCTTCTGGACCTGGAGGAGGCTGATATCACCAAGTCCACTTTCACTCCTCACCCTGTGAAGAGTGAAGATGATAAAGAGAAACCTCAGTCCTCACAGCCTCGTCAAAGACAAAATGAACACATGGAAACAGAAGCTGATGGAGATGACTGTCGAGGACCAGAACCAGCCAGTAACTCAGATCCAGAGAGCAGTTTACAACCAAAGACTGAGGATGACCCTGGAGACTCTTCTGAACCTGACACTGAACACAGTGCTAATTGGAAGGAGACCATAGAACCTGCGTCAGGCTCAAAATCACTGAAAAATAGACAAGAATCTGTCAGTGATTCAAGCCGTAGTGCTGTAAAGAAACAATTTGGCTGCTCTGTGTGTACGAAATCTTTTACATATGCAAGAAATATTCAGCGACACATGAGAATCCATACAGGAGAGAAACCCTTTAGCTGCTCAGTTTGTACCAAATCTTTTGCATTGAGTCAAAGTTTAAAAAAACACATGAGAATCCACACAGGAGAGAAACCTTACAGATGCGCAGTCTGTAAGAAATATTTTTCACAGAGTGGAAGTTTAAAGGAACACACGAAAATCCACACAGGAGAGAAACCCTTTAGCTGCTCATTCTGTACCAAATCGTTTGCACTTAGTGACAGTTTTAAAAAACACATGAGAATCCACACAGGAGAGAAACCATACAGATGCTCAGTCTGTAAGAAACCTTTTTCACGGAGTGGAGGTTTAAAGACACACATAAGAGTCCACACAGGAGGGGAAATATACAGCTGCAATGTTTGTGACAAAATGTTTAAAAGTCATAGTCATTTAAAAAGACACAAGTGTGTTGGTCGTCAGTCCTCACAGCTTAATGAAATTCAAACTGAGGATAACGGAGAGGCAGAGCCTCCAATCAGCAGCTCAGCTGAACACATGGAAACAGGAGCTGATGGAATGGACAATGACTAAGTCTTTTGACATCTCACACATGAGAAAAATCAGTCTGACTGGATTAACATTGTTGCACAACATTCATATAAGACTTAAATGAACTCCATCTTTATCAACATACGTGGACAATATGTTTAATGTTTTTGTCATACTGATTTTCTGATTTATACGTTAACCACTGACTGTTGATGAACCATTTTTTTTTATTGAGGGCTCCAACTTTCCAGATATAGGATGATTTGATGCAACATCTGAAAGAAACAGCGTCTTAGGGCTTCTTAACATTTAAAAACTATGGAGATTTCATATTAGCTGCTACGAGAGTGTCTGACAGTTTCTGGTCTTGGGCAATCTGGCTACGCATCACTCATTCACCAATGGGTAATGTTTAGATGGATTTTGAGGAACTTCCCCTCGATTCTATTGGCTCTAACGGTTAAAAACAAGTGTCAATCATCAAAATCGGCCGATGCGTTCCAGAGATATGGAAAATCCACCCAAATGACCCCGGAAGTGTTTTTTTTCTTCTAAATCTCTCTAGAAAGGTCAAATGTCACTTGTTTTGCATAAATCTTGATACAGGGTACTTATTATATGTTATAGTTTGGATTCCTAAAGCTTTTAGTCTACGATCCCATCATTCAAGGGTGGTTTTCACTACAAGTAATGTTTTTATTTGGACGGACACAATAAAACAATTTTTTATTGATTCTGACTTTTCTACATCCAACTCACAGGTTTATCATTACTTTGAGAAAAAAGATTATTAATTTACCCCTTTTTAGATGTGAAGATATAGTCATTTGTTCTGGGAATGTCATTTTCGAGCCTGAGACCTGAAAAACAGGCTCAGGGCTTAACAGGTTCATAACGGTGAGGTATTTTGTACCTGCAGGTGGTAGACGTGAGGATACAAAGGCCGGTACGTGTCTTTTATAGCAGCAGCGCTCTCTGCACACGTCACACTTCGCCGGTCCACTTCCTGTGAAATCTAAACGGGAAAAGTCGTGATGAGTTTTTGTGATTTTTATTTTGGGGGGGAAACCTTTCAGTGCACATACTATACAAACAATAAAATACAAAATAATCCCTATAAAAGTTAAAAAGCTAATGTCCATGCAGCAGAAGAAGAGCGCATACAGACAAAATATGTAGAATTATCATTATTGAATATAGCAAGACAAAAAACTGCTGATTAAATTATGATTTGTGTTCGGAGCCATAGACTCAATCTCCCAGGATCCTTCATTATGTAAAAACTACAACCACAAAAAGGCAGATTTAACTTTGTTTATAATACTGTATGTTGGATTGGTGTAACTGATATGTGTATTTCTTACAGTGGCCCTGAAGTGCAAGTCACTACAGCATTTCTCAAAACACTACAGCATTTCAGAAAACACCACCGCATTTCTCAAAACACTACAGTATTTCAGAAAACACTACAGCATTTCACAAAACACTTCAGCATTTCAGAAAACGCCACAGCATTTCAGAAAACACCACAGCATTTCAGAAAACACCACAGCATTTCACAAAACACCGCAGCATTTAAAAAAAACCCGCAGCATTTCACATTGGACGGAAAGGGTATTCCTTTAGGGAGAACACTTGTTTGTGATTGGACAGAGCCAGCCAGAGAAGCACCGCTGTGATTGGTTGTTTTTGCTGCCAGTCAAGAAATGACGCTTCGTGATTGGTCGGCTACCGGAATTCTAGAATATTAGAAGGCTCTGGTTTTACTCGGCGTGTTTTCGCCCATTGTGACTTCTGACTCTTAAATGATATATTGTCCGCGTTGTGGGAAGACATTTCAGTCACTTCAACAATTTTGCAGTTCTTGTGGCTGCATTAAAATAAAAATAAACATGAACAGGACGTCAGTGGGCCGATTCCAGGTAAAACCATAGACTGTATATATAAATGGACGTAGTGTCCGTGACGTCACCCATAGGATTCTGCAGAGTTGCCGAGAAGCCCTTAGTAGGCGGAGTCGGCCACTAACGGCTTGACAGCAACGTCAGAGTCTAATCCCGCCTGCTCCAAATAAGGGCAAAGAGGCGGAGCCGAGGCGGGACCTGCTGCCTCCGAACTGGAAGTAAACAGAGCTAGCTCAGGCTAAGAAGCTAAGCTAACATGAAATACATGCATACCAAGTTACTGCTAACAGTGTAGTTCCCCTATATAAACGTTACATTCATCTGCAAGAGAATTAGCTATATTTTGTTATTCTTAATGCTTGTCATTCACACGTTAAGAAAAGAAGTACCGATACATAGCAGAACAATTGTGGCGATGTTCAGCTTAATAAGCCTTGTTCAACATAATTTATTTAGCTAATACTACAGCAGGCGAACCAAGTCTGCGTTTCGCTCTGGTTTCGCTGCATTCCTTGATCTCCAGTTATAACGACGGACTCCACCGCCCGGACCTAAGGGAGCCGCAGTGGGCTAGCTCCGGGACGCCGGCTGGAGCTAGCCCCCTGCTGCTCCGTTAGCTCCGGCGGCCACCACTGGGATAATCGGGTCCCCTATTAACATTTGCTCCCGTTTAGCATTATGGGCGTCATAGCCATAGACTATAAAAGTCTTACCCAAGGCTGAATCATAAACTAAAATGTATATGTATGCATAAAGGGTTACGTCCTTAGCTGGCTAATAAGTAACAAGCTAAGCTACCAAGCACACAAACACCTGCGAACGGGGTTAACATGTATAATATTATCATTTTAGACTTTTTGGAAGTTCTGTTAGTACATTCAAGCGCACAGCACGACATTTTAATTGTCTGGTATTTGTAACAATATTCCCTAAAAGGCACAATCACCACGAACATGGCTAAAGCTAAAGGGTCAAGTACAGTACTATGACTAACTAACGTTGTAGCCTCTATGGTTGTAGCCTAGCAGAGTGGACAAGTTACTGTTAGCTGACAGTGAGGCATGTACATGTCCATCAAAGTGACCACGCCCTAATTTATGCAAAAACTTTAAGACCTAATATAAATAAAAGGGTCGTGTTAGAAAACAATTCACTCACAGATTCATAATCATGAAGGTGGAATCTAACTATATCGATAATAATATTTATTGCATCCATGGGTAGAAACATGTTTTTTTCTGCTGTAAAGTTGGGCATTTTAACATGGGGGTCTATGGAAATTGCTCCTTTCTGCAGCCAGTCCCTAGCGGCCCATGTATGAACTGCAGTGTGTGGCACTTCCGTATTGGCGTCCCGGCTGTTCCCCAGAGTTTGCCGCTTGGGTAAAACATCAACTCAAACTGTGTAACAATCAGTGGCGGCGCTAGGGGGTGGCTACTTGGGCTCAAGCCCCGGATGTTTTCTGAAAAGCCCCGGATGTTTCACTTAAAAAAGAAAACGTCTCGGGAGTAATGTGCAGTACCGGAGTCCACCAGAGAGGCATCCGCTGCGGGACATTAGCCTGCGTACTGCGTAGCCTGCCCTGAAGTAGAAGTGATCCTTCCTAGTGCCTGACAGTTTTAAGCTAATAGCCTATACAGTTATGGATATTAGAAAGTTATTGTCATTGAAGCAGGCGCCACAAGCTGCAGCAGCAGCAGTATCAGCAGCTGACAACAATGTCATCACCAGCAGTGAAGAAATGGATGATGTTTCAGGTTTGTGAATCTAATGGTGATATCTGCACTCTGGCTGACTGAGTAAGAAGTGAAAAAGAGTGATGTAACGTTAATGTTATAGTTAGTAAACATGGAGTAACCACACTAAGTATACCCTTATATGTTAGTATGTATACAGAACATGACTAAAAATTATCCTAAGATGTAACGTTAACCCTTCATACCTCAGTCTACTTTTAAGACACTAAAATAACGTATTCCATTTTTTATTTTGTTCGCGCGTGGAATTATACCGGCTCTCGTTTCATTACACATAACAACGGAACTGACAGGCAACCCTCTGAATCAGACTCCGATTGGCTGTGACTGCATCAGAGTGTCCGATTCAGAAACGTGACTCTTACACATTTTTTACGTCACAAACAAAGATGGTGGATGAGAATAGATCTATAAAACGATAAGCAATGCGCCAGATTGATGCTTTCAACTTCAATATTTAAAAAAAAATCTTCCCGGGGGAGCATGCCCCTGGACCCCCCCAGAAGAGGCGACGACCCCCCTAAAGGATGTTCGGTCCACCCCCCACTTATACGAAATAGCACTCTCTGCGTTTCTGCGCTGGGCTAATGCTAATAATGCTAATGCGAGGATAATAAAAAGGCGGGTTCACAAACTTTTTGGGAGTTTTACGGGGCGTGGTTTGCATCAAAAACACTTCCACTGATTCTGGATCCTGACACTGACGCAGCTGGGTTGCATCGATAGGCAGTCAAGAAGATGACTGACTTTCATTCGGATTTGGATGAAGGCCCCTATGTCCTCATTTACCCAGACACATCAGAAGTCATTAATATTCCTGGTACTTCAAAGCCTTTTAATCTGAGAGTATAAAACGGAAATAGGGAAAACCTACAACCGAATTGCTCTCTTTATATGTCTTAAATCAGATTATGACAAAGGTAGCGGGTAGAGGTTTCAGACGTTCAACCTTCTGTGAAAAGTCTGACTTGCTTGTGAGGTTCACGGATGATGCAGGCTCTGTGGAAGAAGGAATAGACGCAGGTGGACCAAGGCGAGAATTTCTGACACTCCTCATGAGCTTTTTGCAGTCTCTACCTATTTTTGAGGGACCTCCACAGAGTCGGTACTTGGTGGACAATGCTGCAGGTTTGTTGTCAGACCATAGTTGGATTTAATCATGATTATTTTCCATAGATCATGTGACAGAGCTCAAGTATGCTAATAGTTACTATATATAGCATAAATATACTGAAGTATTATTTATCTTAGCAGTTGTAATGTAACTTTGTGAATATGTGGGTATATAAAGGTCCCCTGTGTATTTTTCTTTTTAGCTCTAGTAGGGTTATGTGACAGTTATTTTATGACTGGGCCCCTGTTCTGTCCCACATCAACATGGGAACGCTGCAAGATACATATTTCAATGATCTACCAGTAGCAGAAATGCACCAGCACAGGCATGAAAGAGACTGCAAGTCTGTAAAAATTGATGTAAACAATGTT
This sequence comes from Pogonophryne albipinna, assembly GCA_028583405.1. Taxonomy (NCBI): domain Eukaryota; kingdom Metazoa; phylum Chordata; class Actinopteri; order Perciformes; family Artedidraconidae; genus Pogonophryne; species Pogonophryne albipinna. The sequence continues at coordinate 37,204,478 of CM053247.1, read as the reverse complement.
TAGCTTTGTACATTATTTTATACGCTACATTCAATTCTGATTATTTGCGAGTTTAAAAGTAACACTTAAACACCAATACGCGTTTGATATATAGTGGGTATCACAGACTACCTTTAATGTAAACATTCATTTTGTTTATTACAAGAAAACTCCACAGGGAACATTTTTACATGTGCTTTACAGACAGGGAAAGTAGCTATCAATTTGTAAAATCTTTATCTAAGAGAAAGAATGAGATCAACTATAATTTGCTTGTAAAGCTGCAAATATTATGAAGCTAATGTTTCTGTAACATCTCATGAAGACAACTCTAAATATAGTTAGTTAAATACGTTCTGATTTTCAAGGGTACAGAATTTGTTTTTGCAATATGATGTACTGTACTGTAATTACATTTAGTTTCCACCATCTGTATCCCCCCAGCAATCAGGGAGGATGAATTTTCATGGCAGGGAAGATGATAGCTGTGTCCATTGTTCATGGAGGATCAGGCCCACATTTTCTTTCAAGGGACCTGGTGAACCACATAGCTGGACAGCCTGGTTTCTGTGCACATGTGACGGATGTGACAGATGATGAGATCGGGAGGTATTGCAAGAAACTACACCAGTCATTGTCATAAATTGATTATTTTTTTAAATGCTAAGAAGCACAGTACTTTTGTTTAAATGTACAGAAAAGCCCCTTATTCAAATGACTGTGTGCAGAAAATCTGAAATGCTCAAAAACAAATTTAGAGTATTCCCTTTTTTTAAACATTGCAGTCATTCAACTACTTTTTGCATTTTTTTTTTCTTTTGTCAAATCAGAAGAGTGATATCTATTATAATAATTTGCCGTTATGTGGATATCTTTGATGGTGTGTGTGTTTTCCATTTAGATTGAGTTGGCACATTCTCTGAAGTCTCTGCAAGATGTGTTACTGAAACACAGCTCCATGCTTCAGACTGCTGGCTGCTTCAGGCATGTCAGCTCCATTGAAGAAAAACACACTGTGGTGGCAGAATACCTTACCTGATACACCATCGGCAGGAATCACAGTGTAATTGAAAGGTAATGATAGGTGCTTTAATTAAAGGAATTGAATGTTGATTGAGGCTTTATTAAAACATACTTATTACCGCTGCTGCTGATGCTGCTACTTTGACTCTACTTATAATATTAAGTATTGGTCAAGTTCAGACAATGATTTGAAAATTGTTGCTGTCTAAACATTATGAAAATAAGTGTTTCATAGTAATATACAGTATCATGTTATTGTTTTCACAGTATTTAAATACTACTTGAGATATATAACCCTTACAATTGCATATGTTTTACTGACTGTAACAATTCACTGTATTCTTTAACAGATTCAAAGATGGACTGGCTAGCCTACACTTTTTGGATGCCCTTTGCCAACATTCGAGTGTACTGGCTCCAGTGCTGTGTCATACGGACAAGAGGCTGACTTCAGTTGAAGTAGAATGACTCTTCTTACCACAGCTCAGACCAGCAGGGAGCAACAGGAGGACTACAGAAACCGTGGCACTCAGCTTCTGGGCAGACTATCTGATGGACTGTGAAGGTTTGTGCAGTAAAATACTGTTCTGATCAGAATAGGATCTGCTGTTATTACATGAATGTTAAATTGTTAATATATGTAATGACAGCTCTTTGTTTCACTGAACAAGGACCAGTGTCACTGGAGGAATTATTCATGTTCATCACAGTCCTGAAGACACTGCAGGAATGACACCCCATCCATGTGTCACGTTTTCACAGGAGATTATCTATCTATCCCATGGCAAACACCTGTGCAAACACCATAACACTTCCACTACTAGAAACGTACGCTCGTTTCAAAGCCAATATGGACTTTGAGATCCAAAACTCCCCAGGTTTTGGATGTCTGTGAAATGGTAAAAGAAACCATCAATGGTAACCATCACTGTGAAATTATGAATGAAGAATGCTGGTGTATACAAGTCTGGCCTAAATCTTCTGTCAGAAAGATTGCAGCAATCCAGGGGTATAGATATCCAAACTTTAATGGTTCACAGGAGTTATGGTGTTACAGGATGTTCATTTGTTATGTTGTGTTGTGGTTATCTAGGAAATATAAATAAACCGAGTAGATCAAATTAGTGAATGACAATATTAATCCTAATAGTTACATTACGATTTCCTGCTAGGAACAGTACATACATACACATAAATGCTGGAACAGTCAGCTGCATGGTAAACTACGGTGGCCCTGAAGTGCAAGACACCACAGCATTTCAGAAAACACTACTGCATTTTAGAAAACACGACAGCATTTCAGAAAACGATACAGCATTTCAGAAAACACAACAGTATTTCAGAAAACGCCACAGCATTTCAGAAAACACAACAGTATTTCAGAAAACGCCACAGCATTTCAGAAAACACAACAGTATTTCAGAAAACGCCACAGCATTTCAGAAAACACAACAGTATTTCAGAAAACGCCACAGCATTTCAGAAAACACAACAGCATTTCAGAAAACACCACAGCATTTCACAAAACGCCACAGCATTTCACATTGGACGGAAAGGGTATTCCTTTAGGGAATTTTAATACTTAAGATATTTTTATATTAATATTTTAATGCGAAAATGAGCATATTGCTTCAATACCTTCCAGGTCATGTGACCTAATCACTCAAAATCAATGCACGTCGGTGTCAGCGAGTTCTCTGGTGACTGCTTGGTGTGTCAGGGCCTTACGACCCACGACCCGACCCGTTGTGAATTTTGGGGGGTGCTAGTGGAGTACTTCAGGAAACTCGACGGACGGGGGGGGGGGTGCTAGTGGAGTACTTCGTGACCACAGAGCATGAACGTTGTGATCAGCTGTTTTAGCGCAGTTCTCCAATGAAGGGGGGGAGTCTCCCTCCGCAGCCGGTTGGCGTAGTTTTGGCACAATTCCGTTGTACAGACCGACGTTAACAGCAGCCCCGTCTGTGCACACGGAGACCGACTCTGTCGTCCGGTGATCTAACCGCCTTCTGGAAAAGCTTCACAAGTGGTACGCAAATGCGCTTTGTGACACAAGTGACGGTACACATTTTAGATTGTTGCCGCGCATGCGTACCTGCGTACCAGTTATGTGCACCCCTGGATATAGGCCTACATGTAGGTTTTGCCCGTTACACAACTATTTTGCGGGTTATCCGCCGGGTATCCGAGGCAGGACTCTGCTCTGGGGCTCATCAAAGTTATTTTTTAACAGTACCTGCTTGAAGCACCTCAGTCCGGACTCCACGTCGGTCTTCACCCCAGAAGACCCTCAACCACTTAAGATGCTCTTTCTTATTACTTTTAAACACTGTAAGTGTAACTGAGGACCACTGCTCAGTTGTAACATTAACTTCACTAAAACCATGAGAAATTAAAGACCTGGTGATGAAATCTCTACCTCCTGCTTGTTGCCAGAAGTCTAAAGCTTTCTTTGTTTTGCCTTTTTTGAAGCGCACCATTTTTAGATCAAACAATGTGATCTGGTTTCTAAAATGTCTTCTTCGTCTTCTTCTTCTTCTTCTCTCGATTTTCGGCATATTGCAAACAACTTTAAAGGTGCTGATTCCTAATCTGTGTAAAACCGTGAGCTGGATTTGGGCCTGTTGACCTGTGTTTTGGAGAACAAAGGAACATAGGGGGAAGGGAAGAGCATGTCTTGGTTGGCATCCATCTTAGATCCAGAGATAAGGCTGACCTACAGTGATTGGGGAGAACCAAGATCGGAGGTGTTTGTGATATTTGGGCGGCCAATCAAGGAGGTCCAAAAAGGAGGATCAGATATCTCCTCCCATCCCATTGTAAGACCAGTATAAAACACAGACACCTCTGTAGCTCTGGATTCCTTCCTGTATTTTAACCAGCTTGATAAGGACGCGCGGAGGTTTGAAAAGCGGACTAGTTATCCCTTTTAATCTCTATCAGTGCGTACCGCCACCTGTACATGAGTGTGAATCATCATATCATTCCATGTCTTAACTCAAGGACGTATCTATGATCTAATCAAAAAATAAATATAAATAAATAAATCAACAAAAAACATAAAATAAATAAAACAAAATAAAAAACCTATGATCTTTCCTGACCTAATGTTAAATTATTTTTCCTTCCCCAGTTTCACTCAGGAAGGTAAACAGTGCCTTTCTGGTAGCTCCCTCTCCTTTTGTTCCCAAAACACCAACCACACTCCATTCCCTCTCTGCCTCTAAAACGTTATCCTTTAGTTTTTCTCTTTCCGCTTTATAGATGTCACAATGTAATTAGATGTGTTCTACATGTTCTTTAACTCCACAGCTCCCACACTTGTCGCTGTCACTTTCCCCCATGATATACAGTGTACCATTCAAAGCTGTGTGATTTAGTCTGAGTCTAGCTATCATGATTTCCTCCCTTCTGTTTCTTTCTTTATAAATATTAATTGTGATTGTCTTTTGAACTTTATGATACTCTTTGCCTTTCTGGTCTTTCTCCCACCTTTTCTGCCAGATCTCCGTCCCTTTTTTCTTAATTACTGCTTTTCCTTCTCCTTCTCCTTCTCCAAGTTGAACTGGTAATGTTATTTCCTTTTGTAGTGCACCTTTTGCTAATTTATCAGCACACTCGTTCCCTTTCACCCCTTCATGTGCAGGCACCCAGCAGAACTGAAGATCTATACCGCCTCTGTGAAGTCTTAACAGGCTATGGTTAAGTTCTATGAGAATGTCTTCTCTGGCAGTTGTTGTTGACTGTATGCTTTTTAATATGGACAATAAATCTGTGCATATCACCACCTTATCAGGTCTGACCTCTTCAACCCACTGTAATCCTATTATTACAGCCAGTATTTCTGCTATACTGATAATTGATCAGGCGCTCTTTTTGAGATCGATATTTTAAAGTCTGGGATGTATATAACAACTCCAACACACTCTTCTTTGTTCTTAGCTGCATCTGTGTACATTTGTAGGTAATTGTAGTACTTTTCGTTCAGATACATACTTGTTTTAATTCCCACTTCATTTATTTGCCACTCTTTTTTCCTTTCTACAATACTCATATCTATTTTAGCTTCTGGGAAAAGCCATGGAGGAACATTACTAAATGGGGTTGCTTTGGCAAACGTGATGGTCTCCACTCCATATGCCCTCGTTCTTTCCTTACTTGTCCAGCCAAACACACATCCATGGGCTTCTATGTCACATGACAGAGAAGCTGTTAAAACAAAATTGAGAGTGACATTCGGTCACATGACAGAGAAGCTATTGAAAAAATGAACAGAATTTTCCATACAAAAATTAATTAATATTAACCCTTGTATAATGTTTCATTGTTTATCCAAAGAACAATGATATGATACATTATTTGTTCAACCTCACACTCAATGGCGTTGGCTAATTTTCTGTGAAGAACATATATCGGAACACATTTTCAATGACCACCCACTGTACTGTGTTGAACTATGACCTTGGCTCGTGTGGTAAAGGGGATGATGTAGCCGAGAGGGTCATATTGGCTGGCCAGTACTCGGTACACGTACCTCAAGATGGGTTCAGCTGAAGGAATAGCACGGTGCTTGTATCCCAGTGTGTCGGTACTACAGCACCACAGGAGACCGAGCGCAGACTCTTGGGGGTCGGTCTTATTAGCGTTTAGCCATAGCTCACACTCAGCTGATTTGGCTTCTGTAGGGATGTGTGAGATAACGTCAGGCATGTTGCTGGCTCACTGTCTTATTTCGAAGCCTCCGCTGGCAAGGAATGATCTCAGCTTGTCAATGAGGTTTCTGGCCTGGTCCTGGGACTGCAGAGACTGGAGACAGTTATCAACATAGAATGAGTGCATCACAGATTTAACTACCTCTTCATTGTCTTTGCTGTGGTCGTTCACGTGGCGCTGCAGGGCGTATGTAGCACAGCATGGGCTACAGGTGGTCCCAAAGGGCAGCACACGCCACTCGTAGACATCTGGACTGCGATCTGTCTCCCCGTCTCGCCACAGGAAGCGGAGCAGTGGTTGGTCTTCAGGGATGAGACGCACTTGATGAAACATGCCACGTATGTCTCCACTGATGGCCACAGAATACTCTCTAAACCTCAGCAGCACGCCAAGCAGCGCTGAGCCCAGGATTGGTCAACGAAGCAAATTGTCATTAAGAGAGGCTTGTTGGTAGTTAAAGGAGCAGTTGAAGACGACTCTGTGTTTACCATTGTGTTGTACAAGATGGTGGGGAATAAACCATGACTCCTTGGAGTTGCTCACCTCTTCAGAGCTAATCTTCACTGCATAACCAGCCTTTTTCAGCTTATGGATCTCCTCATTGTAGACTGCAGATAGCTTAGGGTTGTTAGACAGACGACGTTCTGTAGCTCTTAGAAGAGCCATTGTTGCAGTAGGAGGTGCATGCAGGGAGGGGGCACTTTGCTTACGCAGTAGTGGAGTGGCGTAGCGAGACACATCGTCAACTTTGACACGTACAGTCTTGTCCTCCAGTAGTTCAATGGCTGCTTTATCCTCACCAGAGCGGGTCACTTCATTGATGCTCCTGAAGGGGAGTGTGTCGAGCTGCCAAAGTTTCTCCACGTTCTGATGCAGCTTCTCTGAAGGGGAGAGGAAGGATGAATGGAGACAGTTGCTCTCACCTGCTGACTGCTGATGGAAGCTGGCTGGTCCCTGTATAGTCCATCCGAGTGCTGTGCATACAGTCACTGGGCAGCCTGTTGGGCCTGTGCGCACAGGCTGTTTGGGGATGATCAGATGTGTGTTATCTGACCCGATGAGCAGCATGGGCTTGACCTTATTAAAGGACGGCAGTGGGATGTCCCTAAGATGTTTGTATTTTGGCTTCAGGGACTCAGCTGCACGTGACTGCTCTGCCAGATTCAGCTCGGCAGCTGTAAAGGCCTGACTGCTATTGTGTTTCGCACCTTTCTTCGTCATGGCTGACACTTTGAATGACACAGTAGCTCCTTTCACCTGCACTATTTCTTGCCTAATTGTCCTGAGGGATATTACCTCTTCCTGTCCGAGGAGGCCGAGATGGCGGGCAGCAGCTGGTAGTATGATAGTTCTTTCAGAGCCATCATCCAGTACAGCGTACGTGTCCAGGGTTTTCTTTCCATTCTGTAGTCGGATAGGGACAACCTTAAGCTAAGGTGACCAGATTTTCAAAATTAAAACCGGGGACATTTTGAGTTTTGCGGTCAATATAACATTAACATATCCAATTTTCTTCACTGTTAAAGAAAAAACGGGGACAATTCTGGTTCAATGTAATTCAAACATTTTAACTGTTGGATACAAACAGAAGGACGATAGCTCATATATGAGACCTCAAAAGTATTTTATTTTGAAACTCTACATCAGAATGTCCTGATTTTCTCTGATTGACTAGATGGGGTGTCCTGCTATCACCCTGAAGTGAAATAAGTATTTAATTGACTTCGAATGACTCTTTGATTATGGACAGTTTCCAATAAATAATAATCAAAATATAGATGGACAATAGATCTAATTTGAGATTTTGAACATCATACATTTTAAATTGTGCTTCAGAAAGTAATGTTATTTTAGGAGTGTTGTGAGATGGTGTCAACATCAATTGAAATTAGTCGCCCAGTGGAAATATCAGATATGTCTTCATAACTGTATACTTACATTTTACATTCACTAATAATAATGTTATAATGTGGTAGTTATACGTAGTTTGTTTTAGATTATTATTGATCACATTATATAGTACATATTTCTTAATTTAAGCTCCAGTATATATGAATATGTTTGGTGTGTTTTTTAGGTATATTTGTTATTCACCGAGTAAACGCTTTTATTTTGAAGGCAGTTTTTACATGCCTCGACCGTAATGCATAGGATATTCGCGTACCGCAATACAACGTACGGGCTGGCTTGACTGTGTTTTCCGAAGTGGGGGCTGGCTTGACCACAGTCTGTAGTGTTTACCCAGTGTTTCATTACATTACATTACATTGCATTTAGCTGACGCTTTTATCCAAAGCGACTTACAATAAGTGCGTTCGACCAACAAAATACAAACTTGAAGAAAACAGAATCATATAAGTACATCCGGTTTCATAGAGAAAAAACATTTCAAGTGCTACTCAACTGGCTTTAGATAAGCCAGTCCTTTATTAGTATATAAGTGCTTTGTTAATAGTTCTATCGCTCGAATTGGAGTCGAAAGAGATGAGTTTTCAGTCTGCGCCGGAAGGTGTGTAAGCTATCTGCTGTCCTGACTTCAATGGGGAGCTCATTCCACCATTTTGGAGCCAGGATAGCAAACCCACGTGTTTTTGCTGATGGGAACTTGGGTCCCCCTCGCAGTGCAGGTGCAGCGAGCCGTTTGGCTGATGCAGAGTGGAGTGCACGTGCTGGGGTGTACAGTTTAACCATGTCCTGGATGTAGGAAGGGCCAGATTCATTCGCAGCATGGTACGCAAGTACCATTGTCTTGAAGTGGATTCTAGCAGTTACCGGAAGCCAGTGAAGGGAGCGGAGGAGCGGCCTGTTTCCTGACATGAAACGTTTTATTTCACCTTGCTATGTGTTTTTAACGTATATTAAAAAACGGGGACATTTCCGGGGACAGTTTCAACCGGGGACAGGCCAATACAAACGGGGACTGTCCCCGGAAAACGGGGACGTCTGGTCACCCTACCTTAAGCATTATATTGCCTGACCGGCTCACTTGGTTTGTGAAGACCACACTGGAGGAAGCAGTTACAGTCAGTACAGTCATTGTGAGGGCCACATCGTGCAGTATGATAAGATGTTGTTGTCCACAGGTTGCACATGGCTTCTTTCAGTGCAGTTTTCAGGTGTGTGCCCTCTCCCACACCTCCAGCATTTCCTGTTATCCTTTATCCTGCTTGCCTTTTCCGTGTTAGTGAGTTTAGCAAAGTCGGCACAGGCGTTGAGGTAGTGCTCCTGGTTCTTACAATAAGGGCAGAAGGGCTTAAAACGTTCACGTTTATTTAGCTTGGCAGGAGTGCTAGCAGCAGGTGATGAATTAGAGCAGTGCTTCTCAAAGTGTGGTCCGCGGACCACTGGTGGTCCGTGAGCGCCCCCTAGTGGTCCGTGAGTATATTGGTAACATTTCACATTTGAAATAAATGAATAAATGTAAGTTTTCCGCACTCTCGCGGGAATATCTCTGCAATGGAGCGAGCCTAAGTTTCACTTTCGATTGCATAATATAGCCAAGTGCAACACCTTTGTCACACATGTAGCCGCCTGTTTGTACCATTTTCAGGCGATTTGTAATCTGTTCTAGAAAAACGATGTGTTTTTGGATATTTGTGGAGTTAGGTGGTCTGCGAGTGTTTTTTTATTGGTTAAGTGGTCCTTGGTACGAAAAAGTTTGAGAAACACTGAATTAGAGTGTTGGGCTCCCTGCTGGCTACCAAGCAGTATGGTAGCAGGTCTGACTCTCTGTGGCTTAGCCACTCTTCGCTCCTTACTGTCTGTGTGTGCAGGCTCTGGACATGTGACAGTTATTCGACGTGAAACCTGTAATGTAGCAAACAAGAAATGTATCAATAGTAGGGTTTCCTTCTTTTTCAGGATGTATTTGGGGCCATGGGCAAAAAGTGGTATGGAGAAAACCTCCCCGAACCCTTCCACCCACCCCTGTAAAAATCTTTTAAGACCAGCCAATCCGGCACAGGACACCACTAAATGTTCCAATGTTTCTGCCATAAAACAGAACGGACAGCCCCCCCTTGTGCCTGGGTAAAAATGAGCTCTGTATTTGTTAGTGGCTATTGCACCGTGTCAGCCATCCTTTTCTCAACCGGAGATTTATACGGTCCGCCAGCTGCCCTGAGGGGAAAAGCCCAAGCCAAACACATCCGTCCACCTCGACTCTCTGACGCCTGCGAGCGAGCTGAGGTTTAGCACCTGTACGCAGCTAAGATATAGCTTCTTTCCATTGCAGGAGCTGAACTTTCCAGGTGTTAGAGTCCCCAGTGATAGCAGGAGACCATCCTCCTCTCTCCATTCCCCCACCGCAGGACCCACACTCAAGGCAGGACATAATCATGTTCCTTTCACCACTGGTCAGCCAGATCTGCATCCAGAGCAAAAGTCTGGTGGGATGGCGACAGCGACTGCCACACCTCATCTACCAGGTTCTCCATGCCCGTCACCTCAGCCAGTTTTTCTGTGATGATCCCTGTAAAATGGCCAAGTTTTACCACTCCCGCTTCAATGAACACATTTTTTAGGGTGGCTGAAGAGAAAAGGGTTCCAGAAAGAAAACCAGTGTCAAAGAGTGGCTCCTCAAACAGCCACATCCCAGGCTGGGGGTCGGGTGGTCTGGTAAAACTCAGAATCTTCCAGGCATTGATGACTGAGCAGTAAAAAGGTGCAAGTCCAGTTATCTTGTATGCAGGGGCCTTCAGCAGAAACAGGTGTTTATCAAAACCAAAGCCCCCTGCCCTCCAGAGGAACAGCCGGGCCATAGGCAGCCAGCAGGGAGAGGCACCATACAGCAGCCGCTGAGCTACCTGCAGTCTAAAAGCAGCAGTCCCTGCAAGGCCCTGCCCCCCCCCTCCTAGGTACAGGACCTTTGCTGGCACCCAGTGATGACCCGACCAGAAGAAATCCACGAGAAGCCGCTGCAGTTGTTTCATGAGGCCCGGCGGTGGGGTTAACACCTGGAGTCTGTGCCACAGAACTCTTCCCCTGTAGGACAGCTGGGGTAGCAGCCATTTCCATTTGGCTAATTTCGCTTGCACCTTTCCCAGCAATCCCTCCCAGTTCTGTGCCACCATGTCCTCAGATCCCAACCAAACTCCCAGGACCTTTAAACCCTTGTTTCCCCAGCTGAGATTACCAGGAAGACTGGGCCTATTTCCTACACTCCACAAAACTGCCTCACTCTTCTCCCAGTTAACTTTGGCTGTAGCAGCCTTCCTATACACAACTAAACTGTCCTGTAGCTCCTGGATATCTCGCTGACCCTGGACAAAAACACTGACATCATCAGCATAAGCTGATACAACCACCGGGGAGGCCTGAGCTGACTCTGGCAGACACAGGCCCTCAGCCGGTTTCTAAGTCTGCACAAAAGCGGCTCGATGGCAATACTATATAATAGGCCTGAGATAGGGCAGCCCTGCCTGATCCCCCTTTTAACTGGTACAGGTCTGCTCAGCCCTCCCCCCACCTTCACAACACAACATGCATCACTGTACAAACACTTCACCCAGGACAAAAAATGCTCCCCAACACCAAAAGCCTGCAATGTGGCAGCCAAAAAAGTGTGATCCACACGATCAAACGCCTTCTCCTGGGCACACTGGCGGCGCCAGAGATTTTCTCTAGGGGGTGCTGTGGGGTAGCTTGACGTTTCATAGAGGGTGCTCAAACATTAAGGGTTTCCCATTAATGCACCAGCGCTACAGTTGCATTTTCTACTGCAACACTCCCCACACGCACACACAGTGTACCCGCGACTGTTACAATGAAGGCTCGATAATCAGCTCACGGCATATAGGTGTAAGCAGGGGTAAAGTGCTATTCTTACAAGTGGGGGGTGGACCTCACCTCCTCTAGTGGGGTCCGGGGGCATGCTTCCCCGGCAAGATTTTGTTTAAATATTGAAGTTAAAAGCATCAATCTGGTGTACTTTGAGAGCAACATTAAGAGATAGATACATCTCTCCATGGGCGTCACAGCCATTATATGAGGGTGGGACAAATCCCCCCCACCTTTTAAAATGATTACTTTAGACCTCCCCACTTTTACCATGTGGAAAGTCCGTCCATCGGTCTATCCACTCGCTGCTCTTTGTAGAGCGCTGTGTCAGTGCTTCATTATCAAATCCATTCCACTTGCTTATTGAGAGAATGCCCAAATCAATGAAATTCCGTACCATGTTTTCACTGCTACTTTGTACCAAGACAGATTCTCAGAGCAGTACACATGCTGCGTTTTTTGCGTGGCTGTGTCTTTAGTTGTAAGTCCAGTGGCAATCTGTTCATCTGTCATATCATACAATAAAGCCATCGATTCGAAAATAATAGGATACAGCATTAAAGGTTATTCTGGGTCTTTGTGTGTCATAGCTCGGCTGTGTGTGTGGCACGACGAGCGCATTTTGTGTGAGCGAGCGAGAGAGTGAACGAGAGAGCGCTAACGTACATGGATAGTTGTCTCTACAACAAGGAGGAGGAGAGCTCTCTCCTGTCAGACAAATCTTATAACGTCAGCCCAGGGAGGTAAAGGACTCTCTGAGTGTTTAGATCGTTGACTTTAGTCTAAGTTATCTCATGTAAACAAGTATTTGCAAGGCACACCTTTTATATGATCATTATAAAAAAACAAGAGAATAACAGGTATGAAACAATTCCAACTCATACTATGGGACAGTAAAACAAAAATACAGGTTAAAAGGGGAGTGATTTGTAAAATATGCATAAAGAAAAAGTAAGTCTGTTTTAAACAGTACTGTTTCACATGGGTGGTGTTGCTCTCAAACTGCACCAGATAGATGCATTTAACTTCAACATTTAAAAAAAAATCTTCCCGTGGGAACATGCCCACGGACCCAAGAGGAGGTGAGATTCACCACCTGCCCACAACCCCCGTCAAATTCTCCCACCCACATTGAGGATGCTTCCTACGCCCATGCATCTCTCAACAACACCCATATGAAACAGAACTGTAAACAGATTTTCTATTTCTTTATAGATATTTTACAAAACACTCCCGGGTCATTCTCCAGAAAAGGTGGAAGTGCTGTCACTTACTTTTGCAGACACCAAAATACATGACGTTGACCTAATACTCACATTCATTATATATGTTGAATAAATAGAGATTGTCTTTGCAATGGTACTAAATAAAAAATTGTTTTATACGTAAATTGCAATTTATTTAAAATGTCAAGTTCAAGGAACTGCCTTGTCACTTTGATCATACATGGAAGTGGAGCCTATAGTTTTAATTTCAATAAATAAATCTAATTTATATTTACATAACATTACAAGCATTAAATATAACACTGAAATGGTAAAAAAAAAACGCAAATTATTATTAATAATATCAAATAAATGTCAGTCACCCAAAATTACGTCATTGGTGTTACTGCTACACAAAACGCTTTTATTTTTGAAATAATGTACTGTCTCTGAAGGGCCTCCTGTAACAAGAGATCATTTGAGGCAGTTCAGTCAGTGGACAAAGACATAAGGAAAGTCAGATACTTCTTACTTTGTTTGTTAAAGGTGTCATTTTATCTTCAAATTTTACATGCGTCTTTCAAGTCTGTCATTAGTGTTACTCATTGCATAGCCCTAGGGGTGAACATTTGAATGGGAAAATGTATTGTATTGAAGAGTTAAACGATTTGGATATTGACTGAAGCCATATTTGGTCTGACACATTGCAGCCATTTTGTTAAAATGGTAGTGTTTTCTCCAAATTGTCACTGGTGTTACCGTCACTGGTGTTACTCTTCTTCCTGGTAACACGTAACACCAGTGACATTCCTATACAAATAAGCTTTGTATAAAGTATAAAAATAATAAAAATATTTTAAGCTATACTTGTTGTGGATTCATCAAGTTAAGAGTTAGTTATTGCTATTTAACAGGTTTTAGATGTTTTTAGAAGGAATATATTTCAGCAGATTTGTATCACCCAGATTCCACCTTTTCTGTAGAATGACCAACGGTCGTTTGAGACCCACTGAGATAACTAGGCTAAAGTTAACTATCTAAACACTGAGAGAGTCCTTTACTTCACCTGAGCTGAGGTTATCTGAGACTCTCAGTCTGACAGGAGATAGATCTCCCTCCACCTTGTTGTTGCAAAAGCTCCTTATATCCGTTAGCTTGGCTAGCTAGCACCAGATGCTAACCACAACGATCTCCAGTAGATACCCACCGGTGCGCGAGCTCTCTCACTCGCTCGCGCTCACACACAAAATGGCTCTTGCCACACACACACAGAGCAGAGCTTGAATGAAACAGAGACCCAGAAGTAAGCTACTTGTATTCACGAGGCTATGCTATTATGTGCAGAATCCCTCTCGCTTTCAGGTGGTTTTGATTGAGTGTCCACACGTGGACGTTTAAGGACTAAAAAACGATAAATGTTTCACTTTGCTGTTAGCAAGTAATTTGGCGCTCTAGCTAACTGGAAGTCACTCAAGTGTCACAAAGTAATTTAGCCTATGGGTCAAAAATCGAATGGGTGCTGGCCATTGGCCTAATTATATCACCTGTGTTGGCTTTATGTTTTTGGTCAAAAATGTGTTTGTTTCACATTTGCATTGATGTAATCAATAATTTTTCTAATTTAATTTAATAAAAATAATAATAATAATTTTCGAAAAAAAACGGAAAAGAAACCACCCACACCCTGTGCAACACCATCGCACCGCAAGCCGGGCACAGCAGCAGAACCGCGCTGTGTAGCGCGCCCTCGCCCGCTCCGCGTCCGAGACATCACATCGTGCGCCACCGCCGACTGCTCAGGAGCAGCGTTGCTGTCAGCAGCAGCGGCTGCGGAGCGGGGCCCCCCCGCCACCGTAGGAGACACCCCTCCATCAGCAGCAGCCACCTGCTGCTCCATTACAACCGGCGCATCGGCGGCTGGCGCGGAAGTCCGCCCCGGCGCAGCCACGGGCGGTTTCGGCGCAACGGACTATGAGGTGTGATTTGTGCCAAAGAACAGATATCTAAGCTAACTGAGCGGAGAGCTAACGTGTCAACGTGCGGCAACGCCTCCATCAATTTTGAATGGGTTGACGTACAATACAGGTGACGTCACGACGTTGTCAGACGTCACGGCGACATTTCATAGGTGCGCTCAAAGTACGCGCTCACGTGGCGGCGGCGTAGCTTTGAAAGTGCTATCTTTAGATATGCGTGTTGATAACGTGCGTGTGCATATGCGCGTGAATGACGTGCGTGTGCATTAGCGCGTGAATGACTTACGTCTCGCCTCCGTAAGCCATGCCGTAAGCATTGAATTCAATTGAATTTAAAGCTTTATTAGCATGCATATGTACATACAGTATTGCCAAAGCTCTGTATAGTTGCAACATCTATACAAAAATACACACAAATAAACAAATAAAGAGTTATAAAAAAACTGCTAGGAACATGTTTTTTGTTTACAAGGAATACAGATTCATTTCATTCATATAATACATTAATACAAAATAGAATATGATATATTTTATAGCAGGCCAGTGCGTGGTCGGGCGCATTGTAGGAAAGCAAGACAATAAATGGCAAATATATGTAGAAAATAAACGGATTTGAGTTACGTCCAAAACAATCGTAGCCTAATGTGGGAGAAAATACGTTTCTATGCAGTTTAGTTCTGTGCGAACATAATTTTGAGGAGACAAGGTTGCACAAGAACATGTAGTTGAAGAGAGTCCAGAAAATGTAGTCAGAAACAAATTATTTTGAATTGAATGGATGGCATTATTTGTGACTTGAGTGCAGGTTCCAGATCAGAGCAGCAGTATGTGAAACATTTGCGCCCATTCTCAAGCTGACAGATATGACTGAAGAGCTGATATAGACTACATGCCGGGCACTGACAAGAAAATACAACAAGGATCTCACAGCTGAATTGGAAAATGAAATGCTGCACGTGAGCACAATATATAGTGCCACATCTCCAAATACTCTGTCCCCTCTTAGCTCCTTAATGGCATCTATAAGATGCAGCTACAGAGCATTTCTGGAGAAATCTGTATTGGATTGAGGATTTTCTGCACACTGCCTGTGACTGTTGCTGGAGGTGAACGGGCTTTCAGCTTTTTGGATCTTCAAAGAGCCCGATTACGATGGCCAGACAGGCAAAACAATTAAATGAAATCATTGGATATCGATAATCGGTCTCGATATGGTTAAATTAAAATCAGTAGGCGAGGCTGTAATTTCTCCAGCTGTTACTCTCATGAGCGAGGCGGAAAACAATAGTTTTAACATGCCAAAAAGCTGCTGTCGTTTATAGCCCCTCAAACATTAAAACAAATCCAGAGTTACGTTTGTCTGTAGGCTACTTCATCACAGTGCGATCAAACTCAGTGTTAACCCTGTGTTCTAGTATGATAAATAAAAGAACATTGTAGGCTACCTTGAAAATCAATGCATTCTATTAACGGGTGCATTTTACCCAGCGCCGTATTGACGGTTTTAGGTATACAGCGGGGCGGTTTTACATCTAATCAGTGATCTTGGTAACAAGAAGACCCGTAAGTGGGCATTTACTGGGGAATGAACTCCAATATTGTGAGCATCAGTTCCATAAGTTGGCTACATTACAGTTTGAAGTTAGACATTCTTCAAATGTCTTCAGTAACTGCTAGATCAATCATATTCATATATCCAAATAATAACTTGTAAAGTTTTGTCAGCTTTCTAAAGTTTTAATTATTTAGCTTTTTGGCCTATGCTTTCTGATTGTGTGAGTGTTTTTGTTTATGCAAATACACCTGACTAGTGAAGTCTTGTTCAGCTGTCTTTTATTATGCTGTACAGTAGGCCTAAGCACTTTCTCACCGTAGTGGTTAGAAAATGAATACGTGATTTTGTTTAGCTTTGTCTTATACCATTGGAATGATAAATAGTTAAATACACATGAATAGATTTGATAGAACAGATTCATGTGTACAATGGATCAAGAGAGGAAGGGGGCCCACAGAGAAAGCTTATGGCCCGGACTTTTGTGCTATGCCTCTGCTCATCCAGGAGAGAGAGAGAGAGAGAGAGAGAGAGAGCGAGAGAGAGAGAGAGAGAGAGAGAGAGAGAGAGATTGTCTCTGCCACAGTCTGAGGGACAGTTTGTCTCTGCCACAGTCTGAGGGACAGTTTGTCTCTGCCACAGTCTGAGGGACAGTTTGTCTCTGCCACAGTCTGAGGGACAGTTTGTCTCTGCCACAGTGTGAGGGAATCGGGATGAGCAGATACACCAGGTCTCACATCTTATTCGAACAATCTTGCTGGCCTTTATTACAATTATTATTATTAGGATACTATATGTTTATACAAAGAGAAAAGAATGTGCCGATCTCACGTCTTCTGGCCACAGTAATTTCTTTCGAGAATTTCACACCCGGAACTAAGTATACTCTCTAATGTCGATTGATTTTACAGTGAAATCATCAACTCAACAACACCAGATTATGCCTGTTAATTACACAAAATTGATAGGTTTAAATTGTGTACAATGCTTTTGTGTTTTTCCCCTTCGATTCGGAGAAACAACTCGTTTTTGTTGGAGTTTAGGATGACCGAAGACACTACACTAGTCCTCAGCTATCGTTTGGGACTACACATTCCGCTTTGCTTGACAAACCCCGTGATTAGTCCTGAAGCTCTGTGATTGGATGTTGGAGTGGCAGTGCGCCAAGGTTACGCCGAGCATCAAACAGGTCTCCCTTGAAAAAGAGATCTATGATCTCAATGGGACTTATCTGGATACATAATGGTTACAAACAAACAAACAGCACTTTGAAAAGGAATGAAGCCCATCCACGGTACACTATCCAAAACAGGATTCGAACTATGGTCCACCGCCTTGAAACATGCACTTGTCAAGGTTCAGAGTCACATTTTGCAAATATGGCAGTAGCCATCGACCATCTTAAGATAAGATATACTTTATTGATCCCAAGTTGGGAAATGTTTTTGTTACAGCAGCATGTACAACATGCAATTTATTGTTACTTTGCAATTCTACTCCACTACAATTCAGAGGTTAACCTGGTATTTTTACTCCATTACATTTATTTTAGTTACTTTGCAGATTCTGATTAATGATGTGAAATATAAACAACCCTTAAATCAGACTTTAGTTACACCTGAGTAAAATTCAGGGAAGGTGATTGTCAAGTGCCAACAATCAGGAGAGATATAGTTGGTGCTTGAGAAGACTAAACATGTATCTGCAGATCCCTATAAAGCTTATTCATAGTTATTCTCTGGTTGATTAAAGACTGACACGAAGGACTCACAAAGACTCAGATGCACGATTCTTTCTTGATTTCAAAAAATACCTTTTAATATACAAAAAGGTAGTGATGGCAGTTTGACACTGAAGCTTCGAACGGAGCTTCAACCCTGGACTTCCTATTCCATAGAAGCAGTGCTTCGATGCTTGCTTCAAATCACGTGACATATGACGTCCGAAGCAGCAACTGCTTCAAATCACGTGACATGTGACGTCCGAAGCAGCAACTGCTTCATTTCCTGAATGAATCACTTGACTGGTTCGCGGTCCATTCACGCGATTCAATGCACTGCCTCGTCTCGATTCTGACAGGTGACAGGTTGAAACAGTTTCAAATTTGAGCGCTTCAACACTTTATGACCGCTCTAAACAATGCGCAATGTGTGGGTTGTTGTCGTATTTTGCGTTGTTGCTGTTGAGTTGTTGTTGGTATTGCATTTGAATTGTAGTATCATTATAGAGCAAGCCAGGAAGAAAGATAGGTCGTTTTGGCTCGGGAAACACTTCGAAATGTGGAGAAGTTGTGAACAAAAAGACAATTATCAGTAATATAAAAACAGTTCAATATTTCAAGGAATAGATAGCCCAGTGGGTAAAGCCGGCGGCCAGGATGCGGCGATGTCCTCCGCTGGTTCAAAGCCCGGAATGGATGTATTTTAATCATTGCTTTTCAACTTTAATAACTGATGGCCCTCTCCTCCCAAAAAATTTTCCAGCACTCTCTAGTCTCTTCTCAATAACCCAATACACACAATTATCAAACTTTAATTGCAAATAGAACATGATATTCATTCAGTCTTAGTGTGTGTGCATCGAATATTTTTCAAGGCAAAGATACGTTAAACCCACTGCAGCCTTGCATTTCGCCAGGAGAGGTCGCTGTAACTGAAGCTTTGAGAAATGAACCTATTTCCGACACAATTGTCAAGTGGTTCGATGCTTCATTCAAAGCTTCATTTTGCCATCACTACAAAAAGGTTTTAGGATCAACTAGGACACTCAAAAGTTCGCTAGGTTCAACTAATAGTACAAAAAGACTTTACAAAGAAAAAGGTTTCTAGGATCTACTAGGATCTACTAGGATACTCAATAGTTCACTAGGTTCGACTAGTATGCTCAATATTTACACGAGGGAGTTCAGACATGGACTTGGTATAGAGACAAGACGAAACGACAAAAGACAAAAGGAGAACAGGGCTACATATACACACAACGGTTAATGGGGCACAGGTGAAAACAATCATGAGCAGGTGACCACAATCAAGTTGGCAGGTGACACACAATGACAGGAAGTGTAGACACATGAAATGAGAGGACAGAGTCAACATCAAAATAAAATGCAAGGTGTTCTCTATCTCTCTTTGCTTGATATACTGACACATAACACCCATACACTACACACATTACTGATTAAACTGATATCACAATTTAGTTAGGCCTACTTAAATAAATATAGGCCGACTGTAATTGGAAAAGAATCATGTGTGGTGTCCTTGTTTTGTCCGTCCTTGTAGGTAATTCTTGGTTTTAGAATTAATTCAGTAATGGTGTGTGTGTAACACAGAAATAATACATAATTGGATAATGTTTCTAAAATGAAAATAAGGAAATGTATCAAGACTCAGTGCGAGTTATTACTTTCTTCCTTTACTTTGCATTCTTCAAAAATACACAGACATTGCAGCACATCGTTTCACGTCTTTGTACAGCCTTTCTCAGCAGTAGAGTAATGTGTTGGCGAACCTTGGTTTCCTCCTGACAGCTCACTTAAAGGTATGCTCAATTCAATTCAATAGCTTTATTAGCATGACCTCAGTTACATATAATAGAACATGATCCAGAACTCTGCTGCCCGCCTCCTCACCCACACCCGCTCCCGAGACCACATCACTCCCGTCCTCCAGAACCTCCACTGGCTCCCCGTCCGGCAAAGAATCAACTTCAAAGTCCTCCTGATTACTCACAAAGCCCTCAACAATCAGGCCCCCCCCCCCACCTCACAGACCTGCTGCACCACCACGCCCCTTCCCGCTGCCTCCACTCATCAGAAGCAAACCTCCTATCCATCCCCACCCGCACCAATCACCGGACCTGGGGGGACAGAGCCTTCTCCGTCGCTGCCCCCTCCCTCTGGAACTCACTCCCCCAACCCATCAGAGACTGCACTGACCTCACCACCTTCAAAAAACTCACAAAAACTCACCTCTTCAATCTGGCTTTTAATGTGTGATTGTTTTTGTATTATTTGACTTTAACTTTAACTATATATTTATTTGTTGTTCCTTCCTTTTCTTTTCCCTTCACTATATCTGTAAAGCGTCTTTGAGCACCTGTAAAAGCGCTAACAAATTAAATCTATTATTATTATTATTATTATTATAGTATTGCCAAAGCTCTGTATAGTTGCAACATCTATACAAAATATATATATATACAATACTCCCCCTTGTGGCCAAAGGCGGACACAACTCTTCTCTTCAGATGTATGCTTGAGTGCAGCAAAATGTAGGACTGTGACTATTTTGTCAACTAAACATCATAAAACAATACATATTTTAGTAAACGGGACATTATAATCTCCGCACATTAACTCTATATTTGCCTCTGCCATGGTGCCAAAATGAAACGAAATAAAATAAACAATACATAGGGGTTGCTTCTTCTCTGAACTTCTATCTGCATCCCTCCATATAAAATAAACCATAAACAAATACATAAAGCCGTGTTCACTGCAGCGATCTATTTTACACACAAAACTATGAAAACTTGGTGATATAGTGGCATTTTCTCCTGGAGACCAAGGGAAGACAGGCTTCTCCTGTTTTTTCAGCCTTAGTTATCATTTTGATAATTACAAATATATATTCTTGTCTGTGGTTGTTTTTGCGTCCAGGGCATACAAGGGGTGTAACATTATTTTAATACAAACTATATTGAAATCGAGTCTCGCTTGAACAGCAACTAAGTAGCTGTAACATTACTGGGTTATTATTATATATACACAGTCTATGGTTATTTGGTGATAACTACCAAAGTAAAGTAACTTCAGGCGCAGACGTCACGTAGCTTCTCAGACGAGAGGGGTGGCGACGAGAGTGTCACGTTACTTCTCTCGCGGCATAGTTCACGGCATGGTAGGCGACGATCGACACGTTTGTGAGCTCATTGAGTTCGTTCTTTGGCACAAATCACACCTCATAACGGACGACCCTGGCACAGCCGGTGGTCCCGGCGCAGCCGCGGGTGGTGAGTTAAGAGATGGAATGATATGATAATTCACACTCATGTACAGTAGGTGGCGGTATGTACCTTTAAAGTTGTTTGCAATCCGCCAAAAACCGAAGAAGAAGAAGAAGAAGAAGAAGAAGAAGAAGAAGAAGAAGCAGCAGCAGCAGCTCTTTCTAACCTGGATCCATGAGGCGTCTAGTCGCTACGGTTCTCTCTCTCTGTGTGTTCCTGAGAAAGTGCGTGTGAGCTCCAGCACTACTGATCCATCATCTGTGTGTCTGGATACTAGTGATGGCGAGATGAAGTCTTATGAAGCTTTGAAGCTTTCCAGCCAATTGGTTCGCAAAAGGGTTCATCTCATGAGGCTTCATCATGGGCTTCATTTGAACACAAACCCTCCTGTTGGTCAAAATGTGTAAAACAGGCAGATTTGACATCTCAACAGTGTGCTCTATCTCATACCGAGTTCCCAATGAGTAAAACCTTAGAATACCTCTAAACAACAAACATAAAATCATATTTTCATGTTAACAATATTGTATTTATTCCAGTTTAATGATTGTGATTGAAAAGCCTAAGGAGGCTGGTAAACATTGCAAAGAGGGATTTGTATTCCTTAATAATATTCATAAACGTAACCATGTTGTAGCCTGAGAAAGGCTAAACCATATGAAAGAATACATTCATTAACTACATTATCTCATTTAGCTGTAGCTTTTATAAACAACAAAAAATACGTATTGTTCAGTCGTTGAACCAGAGACCCTGCGGTCATGAGTCAACTGCTTTCCAGCTGAGCCACAGCACACACACTAAAGCTCACTGAAAACACTGCAAGATATGTATTCCTGTATTTATTGATGTTTTATTCCTACATGTATTTATGCTTGTATCTTTTTATACTTATGACATGTTCCGACCTCTATATGAGTGAGGGTCTGAGCTTTCTTGATTCCATCGTGTCACCGGGCCCGGGTACAGCAGGGGTAATATGGTTCTTATTATACATCCATGGGTATTATGAACGTTGTGGTTCAACCGATCTGAATCGCTTTCTGAAGCAGTCACGTGGTATCGACAGGCAGTGAGGCTTCGTTTGTCATCGGTGACGTCACTGGCCCAAAACGATACAAGCCTCGATACATGCTTCACAAAAAGCTTCGGGGATTACTCGACACACGCTCCGAAGCCTCGGCGCAATACGTAACATCACTACTGGATACACCTCCGAATGGACTCTGTGCTCTTTTTTCTGGAGCGTTTACCTCGGACTATAGGAGCTAGCTTAGCATGCTAGCTGGAAACACGTTAGCAACACTAGTCAGATTGAGAGTTTAATGGAGAGAGAAACGGTTTGTTTAACGGAGTTTGCAGGAAAAGGTGATCGTAAACATGAGTAGAGTCCAAATGCTGCTGTCGTTGAAGAAGCAGCGACTCACTGCTGCTGCTGAAGATATATTTGCTCTGTTTGAAAAAACGATAGCAGAGCACGAGGAGGAGCTGTCTCGTTCAAAAGAGGAGAACGAGAGACTTCAGAAACTACTGGACGCTTTTTTACAGCCTCAGCTTCGGATACACCGAGCAGGTCTGTTCCCTTTACTCTTAATTAACACTTTAAACCAGGGGTGTCCAAACTATGGCCCGGGGGCCAAATGCGGCCCGCTGGCCATTTTGAATCAGCCCTCAGCTAATTAAAAAAGTATGATAAAATAAGAGTTTGGTACCTTTCTCCATGTTTCTGTCCCCACTAGCGTTGTCACGATACCAACATTTTTGTTTCGATACTGATACCAAGTCAATAATTACGATTTCCATACTTTTTCGATACTTTTCTTAAAAAAGGGGAAACTGTCTTAAATGTCATTATTGTGCTTTATTTCAAACCTGGAAAAATGTTTCAGTCATAACACAAACTTTTGAACAATGAGAACAATAAATAAAAGTTTTTAAAAAAGAAATAAGGACAGCAAAATGTGCACCCCAAAATAGATAAATGTTAATTATTTGTTGTATTAAGAGTGATATTTAATTATTGTTGTGACCAGTCGGAACCTGATACTAAAGTTGCACGTGCATTGGTGTGATTACGGAGCCAGAAAGCGATGCACGTTTACTCGCTTGCCCCGTGTGTTTGTTTTACAAAAAATGGCGAAGCAAATTAAGTTGTTTGACTGTGGGGTAAAAAGTTCAGTCAACATCTCAAACAAATATTCAAGGTGATTCAACTGATAAAGTGCAAGGTGAAGCCGAACGAAAAGCAAAGAGGAAATGTGTAAAGTCTTGGGAGGCAAAATATAAATGTACATTCTGCTCCGTACCAAAATAAAAGTGCAAAATGAAACTTTACCATAGAAAAATATTGGCATAAAAATATAATCACTTCTATAAAAATGTAACACATTTTAAATATAGTTAGACGTATTAAAAAGGTAATTTACAGAATTAATAATTAATATCTAATTCTTAACCGTGAATGTTTTTCAATTATTTAACATTAGAAATGTATTAGTCTGGCCAATCCAAGACTTCAATGCTGAAGGGCCAATGGATCTATGGTGGGGATCAGCACAAAGGTCAAGGAAACCCAAACTTGAAAGGGAGACAACGGATGACCAAGAAACTAGTGATCTGTGAAGAACAGAACAACAGCTGCACTACTGGTATATGATGTATACCAGCAATTGAGGGTGGACAAGTTTACTACCACTTAAGTTTCAAATAATTGTGTTAATTACTTATTGTAAAGCATTTGAACATTCTTTTGTGTCACATGTAGTGTTGCACGGTGTACCGATACTTGAAAGGTACCGCGATACCCTGCTGTTAAAAATGTTACGATTCCTCCGTTTCGTTAGTATCGGTACTTTAAGAATGACGGGGGAAAGGTACTCCGGTGAGAAAGCGCCGTTTTAATAAGAGCCGTGTGTGTTCAGCGCTCTGCTTCCACTCCCTGCACTTTAGCCGTGCAGTCCCTCCCATCTCAAGCACACTCTAAGTGCCTCCCCTCTCTCGTGCACGCGCTAGCTGCCAGAGCATGTGAGAAAACGAGAAGCATGGCTGCAAGTGGGAGTGCAACTGCCGCTGCGCCTCGGCTTGTTGACAAAAAAGACGCCAGAAGCGAAATTTGGAAGTATTTTAGCGATATCTCTGACAGTGAGGTAGGGCTGCTCAATTAATCGTATCTTAATCGCATTTACAATTATGGCTTGCAACGATTACGAAAACAACGTAATCAAAATAAAATGATTATTTTTTTATTATTATTATTATTTTTTCAAATTACTTTTTTTTTTATTGGTTTTTCAGTTGAATTATACTTCAAGTTCAGGGTAATCAACTGTTAAAAACATACTGTTCACATTTTGGATAGTAAATTAAATGGATAATCGTTTTTAATAATCGTGATAACAATTATTGACCCAAATAATCGAGATTATGATTTTTGCCATAATCGAGCAGCCCTACAGCGAGGGCAAGCCTACGGACACCACGAGGCCTGTCTGTACGAAATGTTTTAGATCCCTGCAAACCAAGGAAGCCAAAAGTTGTTTGAGATGATGCTTAATTTTTTAATACGAATTCTTGTCATTTTTTTGTTTGTTTTTGTTTCCCGGAGTAATCTGCGGCCACAAACTGTTATGTGCCATCATGACACGCATGGTGTTCTTTTTTTATATATTATAATGAAGCGAGAGCTGTGTGCTTGAGTCTTCCTGCCTGTCGGCTCTGCTCATGGATGTATAATAGGGCTCTGCTGCTCTGCGATGAGGGTCTAGCTTCAGCAGCTACATTACTTACGGGTGCGTTCGTTAATATTAACTGTGTGGTCCGGAGTCACTGTGGCACAGACTGACCGCTGGTGAACAGCTGTTAGAACGGCCGTTCAGGTGTTCAGAGCAGAGCTCCCTATCGGAGCGGCAGAGCGTGATGTGCACTGAAAAGTTTAGGAAGAGTGTAGGAACAATCCTGCAATCAAAATGTTCCTCAAATAAAAGTACAAAAGTGCTATCATCAAAATATAGTTAAAGTAGCAACAGTAAAAGTACTCAGGTCTTGTACTTGAGTAAAAGTAGAAGTACTCAGGTCTTGTACTTGAGTAAACGTAGAAGTACCAGAGTGTAGGAATACTCTGTTACAGTAAAAGTACTGCATTCAAAATGTTCCTCAAGTAAAAGTATTATCATCAAAATATAGTTAAAGTACCAAAAGTAAAAGTACTCATTAAGCAGATTGGTCAATTTCAGAATAATATATATGAGATATGTTTTATAATGATTGATCATTAAAGTGTTCTCAAAGCTGGTAAAGGTGCAGCTAGTTTGAATGACTGTGGCCCATTCCCAAACCGACCCCTACACCCTACCCCTCCGTTTGCACGTTCACGCGGAGGGTGCGCCATATTGAGGGCTGTTCCAAACCAACGAGTGTGGAGCGGTGTGGAGGGGGAGTCATGGATGTATAATAAGAACTGGATACAGCGTGGGAGGCGGGGCCTCATTCATTCCTATGAGAGTTGCTCATTGGCGCATGATGATAAAATGGCCCAACTTTTGAGAGAGTGAAACGTCACAGATTACCCGGCATGCCTGAGAAGTACCCGTATGTGCACTCATAGAGCATGCGCAACTTTAACCAAAATGCTCGTTCACATCAAGCACGTCAATTTGCGTACACGTAACAGCACCGTGCGTTCATGACAGCATGGTAATGGATTGTTATTATGATGGATTTGATATTAACGAGGCGGCAGTTAGCAGCTAGCGGCTAGCTTGTAATTATGCTAATGTACACATCAATCGTTATGTACTTATATTACGCTGTAACAGGATCTAGTGATATCCAAGCAACAGAGCTTCATTTAGCATGAAAGAATGATTGCACTGTATATGTATGTGTGTATATATATGTATGTGTGTATATATATATATATATATATATATATATATATATATATATATATATATATATATATATATATATATAGTGCTGTCAAAATTATCGCGTTAACGGCGGTAATTAATTTTTTGAATTAATTGCGTTAAAATATTTAACGCATTTAACGCATGTGCAGAATGGCCCGCCCCATACGTGCCACCAGTGGCAGCGCCAGGGTATGGCTGGGGTAGGCTACACCCATACCGAGAAATGGCTTAGCCCCACCATGAAAAATGATGTTAAAGTAAGCAAAATAAAGTCCGCCAACTCGCGCGGAGTAAATTGCACAGACAGTAGTTAGTAAGATTGATTTCAGTAGCCACTTGTCTGGAAATACCGAAGACCAGAAACGGTTTTGAAAACTTTTGTCACGTAGTGATCGTCTTCTCAATAGAACATCTTTGATAATGTCGGTGTTGTTGCAGGAAGTCCCGACGGAGAATACTTTTGCTGTAGTACAGGGGTGCACATAACTGGTACGCAGGTTATGTGCGTAATCTGAAACTTGTGTCACAAAGCGCATTTGCGTACCGACGTACTTGTGAAGCTTTTCCAGAAGGCGGTTAGATCACCGGACGACAGAGTCGGTCTCCGTGTGCACAGACAGGGCTGCTGTTAACGTCGGTCTGTACAACGGAATTGTGCCAAAACTACGCCAACCGGCTGCGGAGGGAGACACTCTCACCCCCCCCCCCCCCTTTCACTGGAGAACTGCGCTAAAACAGCTGATCACAACGTTCGCACTCTGTGGTCACGAAGTACTCCACGAGCCGCCGCCGCAGCCCCCCCCCTCTGTCGACTTTCCTGAAGTACTCCCCCGTTGATAGAAATCAACACGTAATGAATTAAGACTCCACGGTTTGATGATTGATAGGTGTGTGGGCTGTCTTTCATTTTGACACGCAAAAAAATGTTATAATAAACATAGATACTGTATGTTAAATGGATATATCCGCCTTCTTTCATTTATCTTTCCATTCCCACAACAATATACATAAAGAAATGGCATATTTTGGACATAGTTCGAATGGTGATTAATCATGATTAATTAATTTTTAAGCTGTGATTAATCTGATTAAAATTTGTAATCGTTTGACAGCCCTAATATATATATATATATATATATATATATATATATATATATATATATATATATATATATATATATATATATATATATATATATATACACACAGTGCAATAAGCTTCTTAGTGCAATAATAAGCTACAGGGACGTTAATCTAACGTCGGTAATATTAACTTTATTTAATACAACATTTACGGTACAAGATTTACATCATACAGCCCATGTAGTATAATATTTTACAAATGATGAATTACAGCAAACATGTGCAATATATGCATTATTACAGCTCCGTGGGCTGGCAGTAAGGCGATATGGGTCCGTTGTTATTGTGCATCCATGGGTAAAGATAAACGCATGTATTGCTGAACACGTAACATGAACGTGCCGGGCGGCGCGGTCCCGTGGGTTAGATGCGCGTTCATAATGCAGAGGGAAATAACTCTCAGAATAACGTTATTAGCACATTTTTACAACTTGAGGAACGAATGTTTTTAATAAGGGCTATACAAGTGTTCATACTGGGTTGTTTATTTAGTTTAAAAAAAAGTATCCAACGATTTACAGACCACTCTTTCCCCCCATGTAAGTCAATGGGAAAAAGTGTTTCCGGGCCCAGCAACCTAAAGGAAGTGTAGTACTGCCGTTTGGCCACAACGAATATTCTCATCAGACTCACCATTACCATGCTGTCATGAACGTGCGGTGCTGTTACGTGTACGCAAATTGACGTGCTTGATGTGAACGAGCATTTCGGTTAAAGTTGCGCATGCGCTATGAGCGCACATACGGGTACTTCTCAGGCATGCCGGGTAATCTGTGACGTTTTGCTCTCTCAACAGTTGGGCCATTTTATCATCATGCGCTAATGAGCAATTCTCATAGGAATGAATGAGGCCCCGCCTCCCACGCTGTATCCAGTTCTTATTATACATCCATGGTCTGCAGCGGTGCTGACTTGAGACCGGTCTCTACCTGACCGGTCTCAACGCTGTGTGTGTCCGTCAGGAAACAAGCTGTTTACAAGTAGTTCCAGCAAACATCCACTGATAAACTGCGATGTTAACAACCTCATGATAACCTCATATGTTTTTAACTTAGGATCATACCTGTGTTTAGTCTAGAAAAAGGTAAATGTGTGCATTTTATTATAAAGTTGTGTATATTTACAGACTGTTGCAAAAACTAAGAAGCTTATTAACATCAGGTTTAAAACTAAAAGAGCTTTACTAAAAAGACAAAACACAATGAAAGATGTTTGGAGTTTTATTTGAGTTATTAATTTTACATTTTTTGTCTAAGAGATGCTGATTTGAAACCGTTGTTACATACAGTTAGGGCATTTCCTGTTTCTGCCAGAGAGAGGGGAGGCCGTCCCTTGCTGCTGTATTTACTCCCTCCATCTGACAGGAGGGAGCCTCGTTGAGCTGCGAGTGTGGCTACAGACGGAGTTCACTCCGTCACGGAGGGGTAGGGTCGAGGGAGTGGTTTGGGATTGGGCCTTTGTATACTGCAGGGTAGCTTGTGAATTTACTCCAGGTGGAACTAAAGTCTGATTTAACACTTGATTATATTTCACATCATTCATCCACATCTGTAAAGTAACTAAAGGTATTAAATACATGTAGTTGAGTAAAAGTAGGCCTACACCATTTACCTCTGAACTGTAGTGGAGTAGAAGAACCAAGTAGCAAAACATTGAAATACTTAAATAAAGTACAAGTATCTCAAAATTGTACCGAAGTATAGTACTTGAGTTTATGAACTTAGTTACTTTACACCACTACCTATAAAGATAGAAAGACTAACCCCTAGATTCCACCGGGTCCGTCTGCGGTGCGTTATGCTACGTTCACACCGGACGCGATGCGAATATTCGCTTCGCTCTAATCGCTCGAGTTTCACCGCGGCTGCCAGCTGTGTCGCATCATTCAAACAAGACGCGCTGGCTCGGGAGCTAACTACAACAAAATTAACATATTTTACCGTGATTAAATTGTAATACGCGTTTCTAAATGATGCCGGCATGACAACATACTGATGCCGGTTAGTAAAAACCATGAATTAATGCTTGACAAGTCTGCAGACAGACGGCAGGCGAAAAACCTTTTAAAATGCTTGTTTTCTGAATGGAGATTGGGTCGACCAGGCTAAGCTAACGTTGTATATGCTCACTCCACACTCATAACAACGGCCTACAGACATAAATAAACCAGCGACTGTATTCGCCATGACACAGACAGTCTGTGGTTTGTACTTGTTTAACTTCTGTAGAGTTTCTGAACAGATATGAGGAGCTGTGATCTCTGTGTGCTAACTGCTAATGGCAGATGTTTTCTGGTTGAACGTCAGTAACGGCAGGCTGAGATCCTCACCGCTGATTGGCTTCCGCGAGAACGCGTCACGTGAATTTGATGCTCGAGTTCAAAAAATTGAACTCTCACGTTTGACGCGGCACAGTTCAATCGCGTGATTCGCGCCGCGTCCACCGCTTCATGCTCGCCGTCGGAGCGAATTCGCGTCTGTCCGCGTCTCTGCATTGACTTTACATGTAATCGCGCCGCACCCAAACATCGCATCGCGTCCGGTCTGAACGCAGCATTACGGCTGCGCCGCTGTTTTGGTCCGGCCTCCTCCGGCGTCATAGCCTTGCACAGAGGCATGAAAATACATTTTCAAAATGCTCAACAGTGCTGCCAAAATTATAAACTGACTGCTACACAATTAAAATAAATGCTTTTATATATTTCTATTAGATGTCATTGTGACTCTTTGGAGTTTCTGTTATTATTACCACAGCTGCTTTAGTTGTTCTGACTGCTAAAATCCTCTGTTATTCCTCATTTTAAAGCCGATATTCCGTGGGGTCGGGGGGCTCGGATCCTTGTCACCTTTTTCATACCTGATGAGTTTGCATCCCTGCAATAACTGGCTGAATGAAAACCAGCCTGCCACCCTAGGACTAAGGTTTAGTCTGAGTAGGGACATCATCAAGCCAGTTATGCTGCTAAACAGTAGGGCTATGTTCTATTTTTTGTCGGAGACCTCATTGTGTTGAATGTCATTTCTGTTGTTTAATATACAAATCTATTTTGACAAAGTGGTTTGAGATGATGCTTAATTTTATTTAATACGAATTATTGTCATTTATTTTATTTATTGTTCTCATTGTTTAAAAGTTTGTGTTATGGTTCTGGTGTGAAATAAAGCACAATTACATTTAAGACTGTTTCCCTTTTTTTAAGAAAAGTATCGAAAAAGAATTGGAATCGCAATTCGTGACTTGGTATCGGTATCGAAACCAAAATGTTGGTATCGTGACAACACTAGTCACATGTTCATTATTAAGTTGATGTATAACTGTATAGTATCTTAATTATTGAGAATTATTATTGTATTTTTTGTTTTGTTTTTTTGTATTTTTTTGTACTTTGTTATAATTATTATTATGAGTGAGAAGAAAAAAAAATAATATTTATTATTGTTGTGTGTTTTGTTTCTGACATGTTCAATACATTGACTAATAATAAATTATTTTAAAATATAAGTTGACTAAAAATGGCAACCGTATTTTCAGTTTTGGCAACCAAAAGCTGATGCCTGGTTGCCAGCCTGGCAACCACTTTTAAAAGTTAGCGTTGAGCCCTGCAAGAGTTATGATATTAGGGTCATGTTGAGTCAGATCGCTATCC
The DNA here is from genome assembly GCA_028583405.1 of Pogonophryne albipinna. Lineage (NCBI taxonomy): Eukaryota > Metazoa > Chordata > Actinopteri > Perciformes > Artedidraconidae > Pogonophryne > Pogonophryne albipinna. The sequence continues at coordinate 37,173,546 of CM053247.1, read as the reverse complement.
CTTTAAGAGAGAGAGAGGGGGGTGCGGTGGCATGTGTGTGTGTGCATGGTAGAGCGAGCCAGAGTGTTTTGAAGCGAACGAAGCAGCAGCAAAATAGGTCTGTCGAGTGTCTTCAAAGTTAGATCTGTAACAAAGACCTTAATAAGTGCAACGGGCTCCCAAAGAAGAGCTCGCCTGTCTGCCTTATTGAAAAGTGGGTAACATAGCTCCTCAGGGCATGGTCCTCTCTCCCTTCCTGTTCACAGTCTATACATCAGACTTCAGACACTGCTCACAGTCCTGCCATCTGCAGAAATTCTCAGATGACTCTGCCATTGTGGGCTGTATCATCAGAGATCAGGAAGCTGAGTACAGGAGTGTGGTGGACAGTTTTGTGGAGTGGTGCGGTCAGAACCATCTGCAGCTCAACGTCACAAAAACTAAGGAGCTAGTGGTTAACCCAAGCCCAATTACCATTGTGGGCATGGATGTGGACATTGTGGACAGCTACAAGTTCCTGGGTGTCCACATAGACAATAAACTGGACTGGAGTAAAAACACTGACGCCCTATATAAGAAAGGCCAGAGTCGCCTGTATTTTCTCAGGACACTCGGGTCCTTTTAACGTCTGCAGCACTATCTTGCAGATGTTTTATGACTTGGTGGTCTCCAGTGTGATCTTCTTTGCTGTAGTGTGTTGGGGCAGCGGGGTGAAGACAGCTGATGCCAACAGACTCAACAAGCTCATCAGGAGAGCAGGCTCTGTCCTGGGAGTGGATCAGGAGTCGTTGGCAGTGGTGTCGGAGGGAAGAATGCTGAGGAAACTTCTCAGCATACTGGACAACGGGTCTCACCCCCTGCATGCCACACTTGTTTCCTACGGGAGCACTTTCAGCCATAGACTGATATTTGTTTGTTTGTTTATTTATTTAAAGGACAGTGCACATTAATTCACATTGCTGTAAATGAGCCAGTATTAGCCAGCAGGCTAATTTTCAACTGTTGTCCTTGGCAAGATGTTAAATGACCACAACAAGACTAGAAAATAAAAACATAATTAAATAGAGTACAGCAGACCACATCAGTACAGCAATAAATAAATAGCAGTACAACAATAAATAGGAACAGCAGTACAACAATAGAGAGGAACAAACAACCATGCAAACAGATGAAATATCATCATACCTTGATACAGTTAAAAGTGTTCACATTTTTGATTGTTTAAAAGCCAGTTCTTATGATTGTGGTTAAATGTATGATAGGAGGTGTTATTCCTTATCTGTATTGGTATTGTGTTCCAGAGTGTTGGTGCCCTCACAGAGAAACAGTGTTTGCCAAAGGAACTGGACCTAAGAGGGACTACACAGTCCCCTCTTAGGGCAGACCTTGTGGTTCTGCTGTTTGAATTTTTCTGCTGTATAAAAGTGCAGAGTGGTGGGGGTGCCTTGCCGTTTAGAATTTTAAAAATGAGACATGCATCAGTGTGTTTTAATATATTTTCACAGCTGAGCAGGTTATGTTTGTCCAGGATTTTGCAATGGTGGTATAGCTTTGGTTTTCTGTCTAAAACTTTGAGAGCTTGTTTGTAAAGTGACAGGATAGGCCTTAATGTTGTGCTATTCACCTGGGTCCAGCTGGTCATACAGTATGTTAGGTGGGGAAGGATCATGGCAGTCATGTAGAGTTTTGCTACAGGTGTTGTCAAACAGTTCCTTATATATCTAAAGTTTGCTAGATTGTATTTAGTTATTTGCGTTACCTTTCTCACTTGTTTTTTGAAGGATAGAGTAGTGTCAAGGATAATGCCTAGATATTTAAAATGTGTAACTGTTTGAATGACCTCCCCAGACACATAGACCTTGGGTTCACAGTGTGATACAGTGTTTGTCTTGCTAAAAAACATACAGACTGTCTTCTTAACATTCAGATATAGCTGTGAGTCAGTAAGCCATTGATTTACATGAACCATTGCATCATTTAATTTGGCTGCAGCTTGGGCCTTGGTTTTTGCATGGACATAAATGACAGTGTCATCAGCATACATTTGCACCTCACATCCAGTGCACACTGATGGCAAGTCATTTATATAAAGGCTGAATAGAATTGGGCCCAGGATAGATCCCTGGGGTACACCCAGTTCATTCCTCAGGGGTGGTGATGTCTCGCCACTTACCCTCACACACTGAACTCTGTCTGACAGATAGGAGCGCATCCAGTCTATTGCACTGGGTGAGAAATTAAAATAAGACATTTTGTGAATGAGTACTTGATGATTGACTGTATCAAAAGCTTTCTTAAGATCTAAGAAGATTGCTCCAACAATGCCTCCTTTGTCCATTTTTGATTTATTATTTTCCACAAGGAAACAATTTGCGGTCTCAGTGGAATGATTGGCTCGGAAGCCGAATTGCATGGGGTGTAGTGTGAAAGGACTACTGTTAAGATGTCCAGTCAATTGCTCAGCTACACATTTCTCAGAGATCTTAGACATGACAGGTAAAACACTAATGGGCCTATAGTTGTTTGCATCAGTTGTGTCCCCGGATTTGTGGACTGGCACAACAATGGCTAACTTCCAGTCTTTTGGGAATTTTCCCTCCCTAAAAGAGGTGTTAATTATTTTGGTAATTGTCACTGTGAGGGTAGTAGCATGTTTCTTTAGAAACAGAGAATCCAGTCCAAAAGTGTCTTTTGATTTGGAATTGTTTAAAGAAGAAATTATAGAATTAACTTTGGATTCAGAAGTCTCTGTCAGGGAGAAGACTGGCTGTGTACAATCAATAGGTGATGAATGTATTTGACCAATTTGGGGACTGTTTATAGTCAGCCTCACAGAATTAATAAAATGGTTATTAAAAATAGCCGCTATTTCTGCTGGCCCCTTACATAAGGTTCCATTGTTACTGATCTCCAGCTGCTTTGTTATTTTATGCCCTTTCCCTGTTAGGTTCTGCAGACAGTCCCAGATTTGTTTATGATTTCCCTTAGATTCATGAATGAGATTAACAAAGAAGTTGGATTTAGCTGCCCTGATTTCCTTTGTAACTCTGTTTCGTAAGGACACAAATATATGCCTGTCAGTCACTACATTTGACTTAAGAGAGTGCTTCAGAGCATTATCTCTCTCCTTCATTGATTTCCTGATGTCACTATTAATCCAGGGGAGGGTGTGTTTATTTTTGGCCTTAGATTCGCTTATCCTGAGGAATCGTTTTGATATATTTTGGATTGTTGACATAAGGGCATGTGTGTTGGTATCCACATCTGTACCTGATAACATTTGGCTCCAGTTAATGTTTTTAATTTCCCTGTCAAATTCATCAATATCACTCTTGGGTATTCTTAATTGGTAAGATTTTGTACTGGGTTTCAAATGGAAGCGGGATTTAGTGAGCTTTCTGGCTATGAGAGTTAGGTTGTGGTCAGACAGGCCAGTGATAATATTGTAGGTTTTTGTCACCCTTTCAGGTTTGTTGCTGAAAATCAGGTCAATCTGGGTTTTTGAGGATGTGGTTATTCTAGTAGGCCCCTTAATTAATTGTGTGAGATCAAATTGATTAGATACCCGTTTTAGTGCCTTATTACTTGCTTTGTCCTCCCAGTTAACATTGAAGTCACCCATTAATATTATTTCCTTGGCAGAACTGCATTCTCTAAGCATTTTTTGTAATTTGTCAAAAAAATAGCTTTTGCAGATGGTGGTCTATACACTCCAATGAGAATGAAAGACATCTGTGGTGACAGGCTAACATTAAGACAGATATGCTCATTCTCAGCAGAGCATTGAACCTCATTACATGATATGTGGTCTTTGATATAAAACAGTAACCCCCCACCCCTGCCCACAGCTCTATCTTTCCTAAAAACATTGTAGCCAGGAATATGTATGGCTGAGGATGGGGAGTTTTTATTCAACCAAGTCTCTGACAAACATAAATAGTCCAAGTTAGAGTCTGTTAAAAGATGTTTTATCTGATCACTTTTGGGTACAAGACTGCGGATATTCAAGTGACCCCCCAGCAGACCACTGGGTTTTGCATTATGGTCCCACAGCACTCTGGCATTGTTCACTGTCTGAAAGAAGTTGTGTTTTCGCAATTTTTTAATTGCTGGATTTAATCCTGCGGCTTTCCGTCGAGCGGCTCTTGTTGTGAGTGAGTTCTGGATTGGCCCACGCTTACCTGGACCGTCGCAGAGAGTGTTGACAGGAAGAATGGAGTTTGTTGGTTTGAGATCGACTGGTTGTGCGCTGCCCGGGGGCTGGATAACGATCGCCCGTGGCGTGGAGATTCGGGAGTCATCCGTGTAATGGAGTTGTTGTTGCCGTGCGACCTCGGGGGTTAGCGAGGATGCACACCGTTTCAGCGACCACGGCTCTCCCTCTTCCTCCACACCAGTCAGATCAGGCCCGGCCCGTGATATCGGTTGAGTGGCGATTGCAGTCGATATACTCCCAGAGACATCCGAGGAGCAGGTATGGAAATTAGGTGGGTAATCAGACATTATATGTACACCGTTTGTGACAGCAGTTTGTATCTGTAAGATAGGCGAGTTACATGCTGTAACTGAGTCAGTTGGTAGTTTAGCCGCAAGATCAGTGTGGATCATTGGGCCAGGGCATTGATGAACGTCACCGGCTAGCAGCAGACAGAAAGTAATGATGAGTCGTTCCCCTCTTTGATCCGTTTTGGTGAATTGTTTGTTTGGGCCCTGCATTCCCATGCCAGGGCGGACAAAGGTGGTAAACAAAACGAGGTGACCAAGTCCAAATTGCTTTTGTGATGTATGACTACTTATCGAAGCTAAGCAGTCCCGTTCATGTGAGTGTTTGACTCCCAGAAAATGTGTTAAGAGTGCGTAAAAGAGAGCCGCTGCCAACACACCACGTCTGCCCGCCATTCTCCGTTGTACATTATCACCGATAACCACCACACAGCGCCACAGGAGGTCTTTCCTCCCAGTGGCAATCAAACTCTTTAACTCTTCACCCTTAAAGAGCTTACGAAATGAAGGACAATACTGTTCTTGTTACGATAATATATATACTATTATTAATGGGAAATCATGTCATTCGTGACAATATGCCCGCTGTATTTATAAATCGTGGTTTATTACAACTTTCCATGCTCGCTTCCGATGTTACACGACCGCTCCGAACAAAACAGCTTTCGCCGGTTAGTGACGTCACGAGTAGAACACTTGTTGAATAATACACTACCTATATGGCTGATGTCGGACTCTGGAGACAGAATCGAGTGACAGTGAGTCGTCAATAGACTCGGTGCACTTTCAAGAAGAGGAGGATTTTATTGAAGAGGATGCCGGTGTGGTGGAATCAGATCATGTGGGTGAGTCTAACGTGGTGGAACCATACCAGTTTGAGCCACAGTATTCAAGTAGCGGTAGAGATACAGACGGGAGCGAACTAGGGGGGTGATGATCCTGGATTTGGCAGAGATCCGATGCGGCAACAGAACACAGACTGGTATACATTTGACTTGAATTCATAGAGATTCTCAATAAATAGTAAATCAATAATAATACATCGTAATGTAGCAGGCAAACTTGGCTCAGGCAACAGAACACAGACTTGTATATACATTTGACTATAATTCAGAGATTCTCAATAAATAGTAAATCAATAATAATATATCGTAATGTAGCAGGCAAACTTGGCTTAGGCAACAGAACAGAGACTGGTATATACATTTGACTATAATTCATAGAGATTCTCAAAAAATAGTAAATAAATAATAATGACTGCTGAAAAAACCAGCTTAGATAAATGTAGCTGGTCAGGCTGTTGTAAATTGACCAGCCAGTAGATATTAGGCTGGAATGGTTGGCTGGAGAGGGGTTTTGGATACTTCAGCTGGCCAGGATGGCTGGTTTATCCATCTATCAACAGCTTATGTTTAATAATAGTATTAAATATACCATGCTGGGAGCTTACCAGGATTCCAGGTGACCAGCACACATTAAATACTGGTATGATTATTTAAACAAGAGAACATAAATATATTACAAAGATTCATTGTGTCATGTATTCTGATATCTACCAAAATAAAGACATTGTATAGTGTTCATAACAGTATTTTAATTTAATAAATAGCTAGTTAATATAATAAAATACACAGTAACAATACAATAATTATACAAATAACAACCAACCTACACATCAAAATAAATATACTATCTAAAACCGGTGCATTTGATTTAAAAATAAAAGTAATACATAGAATTCAATATTTAAATGGTAACAAAAACCGTAACACTATATATGATAAGAAAAAGGCAACAAAGAAAGTGTTTTTGGTTTTTTCTTGTTCATGTCCATAATGTTTCCCGTTGTGTAGCGTCCAGCCTTTCCCAATCTGGCCTGCACTTCTGTCTGTTGAAGCCACTGCTTCACGCAAACTGAAAAGAAATGTACAGATATAAGTACACTGTAAAAAGAAAACTTGACATTTACGTTAACATTTAGGCTGCTGTGGTTGCCAGAACCGTTAAAGTATAATACATTACAAATTACAGTTGGTTGGCATAGACGTTACAGTCAACAATTGCTTATGGTGAATTACAATGGCAAAAACAAATAGAGCTAGTGTACACAGTGCAGCTGTATTATCTGGGAAATAGAAGAATCGGATCAGGATTCTGTATTGGCAGACAATCAATATCAAATGACTCGGATCATTATTAGCATCGGATCACCTTTGTCGACTTGCAGCCTAAATACAAAGATAACTCCACTCCTCTCCTACCACTATTACCTCTAATAATAAGCCTTGGTAGAACTAGTGTCCGAGTCATAGGGTCCAGAGGCCTGTACTACGAAGCCGGTTCAACCTAACCTGGATATGTTTGAGTTAGCCGGTTGGCCTAATCCAAAACATACGCGCTCTCGCTAAACGGTACTACGACGCTGGTTATCAAGTGGATCGCTCAAGCCAGCCGTGTCCTATCTAGTTAGGTGCGCGTTCACATGAAAGGGGTGGTATTTGGAGCATTCGACCAATCACAAACATGGAGAAGCGTACTGACAGCGCAGCGTCATACTTCCTGAATGAAAAGGCAGCTATATTATTAGACATATGAAGAAGTTAAACTTTAAACATCCATGACTTAAACACTTTATCCAGGATAAAAGCCACATAGCTGCTCCTGCAAGGTGAATACAGCTGGTAACAGAACAAGTGTTTGAATGCGTACATTAACAGGTTTATGATATCACTGCCCCGTCTAAGACACGATCTGACTTTAATTACATTTGACTCGAGTGTTTCGTCAACTTAATGTGTTGCTTAAAATAATACTTCTGCATACAGTATGTGACACTGTGAGTGTTGCACGGCCAGATACGGCTCAGCTGACTCAGATAAGGAGATATATGATACATTATGAAGTGATATGCCGCGGACTGTACTTAATGTTACTCTGATCCGGTTACTTATGTTGTAGCAGATATTTAAGTAAGCTTTCTTAACGCTAATGTTATAATAGTCAGATTGCTCTGAAGATGGGAGGTGATATTCTATTCTATTCATGTTCACGTTCACACAGTCGGTGATTTTTGCCGGCCGTCTTTCCTGCAGGCAGCTTTTCTGTATTTCCTTTCTCCTGTAATATGACTTGATCGCTTTAAACTCCGCACACTGAGCTCTGATTGGTCAGCAGGCGGTGCTTTCACTGAGTTGAGCTCTTAGCCTGCAACCTAACCTGCTCCGGGGCAGGTTAGCCGCTCAGCATAAGTTACCATGGAGAGCTAGCCTGCTAAAAAGAGAACCAGCTTCGTAGGACCGGAAACCCAGAGTTTTCCCTGAAGTTAGCCGCTAAGCGAAAATCCTGCTTCGTAGTACAGGCCCCAGGACTGACTGAAGACATGTGGAACAGAGGACGGGCATGGTTCCATGTACAGGAAACTGGAACTTTGAACAGGTGTTTTCATCTTTTCTGCCTGAAGATTCACAAGTTCTTGATCAGGTGTTTGATGTGGGCTGGCATGATCCTTTCTGCAGCGATAAATAAAAAAACAAAGAAAACATTTTTAATAATGGTAACAACAATAATATTAGTATAACTATGTATATAGCACTTACACAATTGCAAAGTGATTCTCACAACAAAAATAAAGAACAAAACAATAAAAAACAAATTATTATCGGAATGTTAAGAGACAAAGACATTTTTTTTCAGTCATTACAATGCACTGTTGGAAATTACCTTCCAAAGGCTAAATTCAAACTCAATACCATAAATAACTGGGTACCAAAGTGCTTTACCTGATTGAACACGTTCCACATGGAGCAGCAATCATCCGGCTCGGTCTTTTGCTGCATATCATCTCCTCCCTCTCTCTCTCTGGTGTTAGGTTCCAGTAGATCTCTACTATCCAATAAAACAGTAATTCCCCAAAAAATCATATTAAAAAAGTTAAAAACAATGACTTGCTGTTGGCATTGAAATGGATTAGAATCTCACCTTTTTCCTGGATGTCAGGAAGGCCAGGGAGTCGTTCCCTTCAAGTCTGTAACCAGTCATAGGAGTTCAAATGCAAAGCCTGAACGATGACAAGAGCAAGAGACTTACATTTTACAATTATATTTTTAATTCATACCAGAGCAGTGTGTACATAGGCCCTGTACGACATGCAGAGAACAGATCAAATCCCCTGACAGACTCACACACTTTGGTGATGTCCTCATCTGATAATGTTTCATTTTTTTTAGCAGCAAACTAACATTGTAACTTGTGTATATGTCGGACCCAACTCATTTACAGTATGTTTTGCATCTCTTCAATAATGGTCTGTATAGTTGAGTAGAAAAAAACTGTCCCTACAATTTCAGGTAGATTAACACACATTTGTAAGAAAAGTTTACAATGAAGCACAAAACCCCTCTTTGTATTAAGCGAGCTGCCACATAAAATGCAGCTTAACATGCTAACCTTTGGTGAGCTACAGTAAAGCTAACTTCATGCTCAACACAAAACCTTTAACGTGCATTACATTGACGATTTTAAACACAACTTAACTCTCTACTTGTAAGATAACGTTTAGTTAACTTACCCTTAAATAACTACATCACGTTTTTCAGTGGAAACACAAACTGCAGAAAACGTTAGCTGCTAACTGTTGTTAGCTAAGACAGCTAGCTCTTAAGGGAAGTAACATAGCCTCATGTCAAACGTAAGGTTAAGTTAACGTAACGTTGTAAGAAAGCAAAACGAACCTTTGAGAAAGCTTTTACTCTCTCTCCTTAGCAGGCATTGTTGATTGTTCGAAACACGATCTCTCGATGTGCTGCCCACACATCGTCGGTTTCATCGACCCCGGGTTACCTGGTCTAGCAAAAGCCCGCCCCATACGACGCACTTGTTTTGTCCATATACGCAACATTTGATCATTTTTTGGCCACAAAAACATCCCATAACCAGATGTTGAGACGGCCCCACATCCCCATACAACATATCGCTTGCCAATTATTCTTGGCATCTTATTGCTGTGCATCCTTTGTCATAATATTTGCCCCTTCAATGCATTCAAACGGGACTGAGCTCAGCTGTGTTCTACTCATGACGTCACCGCCGGAAATGGCCGAAGTTGATGTTTCCGGCGCAACGAACGATTGTTACTAACTGACAACTTTTGTATGCATTTATAATCGTGATTTATTAAAAATAGATCAATAATAAAAAAATCATATGGCACATTTCACAATACAAATGCAATCTATCATATACTAAGTCCACTAACAGGTGCTAAAAGCATTTCGTAAGCTCTTTAAGTAATGCGGCTTTCACACCAGCGCTTTTCCCTTTCTAGCTCAGAGCGGGAGCTTTTCTGGTTCAGCTCCGGTTTCCCTTTTCTGCTCCCGCTCTGTTCACACCGCCCAGAGCTGCCGCTGCTGCGTCATGACGTCACCGTTTACGTGCCTGCTTCATAAAATCCAAACCACGTGGAAATCCCTCACATCGACAACAACAACAATGGCCGATTGTATTGAAGCGCTGTTCGCTTTGGTTATCCTCTTACGAAACGAAATGGAAGGCATCGGACGACTTTACAAGGGACGACTTTACTTGGAACTTTACAAACATCACATGTGAAATGCAAGACTTCTTTGTGGTCTTCAGCATCTACTTCAACGACGAATCTGCCCCTGCCCCCGCCTCGACGTAAGAGAGACGTAAGCGACGCCGCCTCTTAGCTCCGAAGCTCTTGCCTCTAGAGACCGACAATTTTTTGGAGCCGGAAGTTAACCGGATTCCGGAGCTAAGAGGTGGCGCCTCTGCGGTGTGAACAGGAAAACGGTACTTTTCAGGCTCCAGCTCTCCAGGGCTGAGAGGGCGTCCACCCCGAGAGCGCGGGGGGGGGGTTGACTTGAGCCGTCCCTTATAGATGCTGTCTTTTTACGTTAGTGAGCCGGATCATTTGGCTCGGCTCTCTTAAAGCGCCGGCTGTTTCGGCGCCCAAACGTCTCTTCATGTTACCACGGAGCCTCAGTTTCGCCGCTGCGAGGCTCCGGCACTCGCAGTTCACGTGCGTGCTCCACTAAAACCCCCCCCCCCCCCCGCTCATCGCGTCTAAATCGCGCACGTTCCGTGTTGTTGTCCTGTGGCAGGCACCTTCGATGTCGGGGAAACGATCTTCAATACTCCGAAAAGAATCCCACCAGACTCCTTTGCCCCTCCAACAGAGGGATGTCCTTGTCCTTTTTCCTTTTCGTTATTTCAAGCGATAAAAACTCTCGATCTTCTCTCGAATTATTAATATTTGTGGACGCCCTCGGCCCGAGTTCAGGGCGTCCCGAGCTGAATAAGGGCGTCAAATGACGGCAAGACGCCCCCCTGGCGGAAATGCTGGCACTGAGAACTTCCACACCAACACTATGTGCAATATACATATCAATATAATTACCATCACTGCAATACACTCGCTGCTATATATAACTATGTGCAATATTATATTATTAGTATTATTAATAATGCTATGATAACGTGCAATTACGTAACTGCCACTACGTTTTATTTTTTGCATTACTAACTACTAAATACTGCTAATAATTGCATTGATTGTGTGACCGTCTATGTTTCTACACTGAACAAAAATAGAAATGCAACACTTTTGTTTTTGCTCCCATTTTTCATGAGATGAACTCAAAGATCTAAAACATTTTCTATATACACAAAATAACTATTTCTCTCAAATATTGTTCACAAATCTGAAAAAATCTGTGATAGTGAGCACTTCTCCTTTGCCGAGATAATCCATCCCACCTCACAGGTGTGGCATATCAAGATGCTGATTAGACAGCATGATTATTGCACAGGTGTGCCTTAGGCTGGCCACAATAAAAGGCCACTCTAAAATGTTCAGTTTTATCACACAGCACAATGCCACAGATGTCGCAAGTTTTGAGGGAGCGTACAATTGGCATGCTGACAGCAGCAATGTCCACCAGAGCTGTTGCCCGTGAATTGAATGTTCATTTCTCTACCATAAGCCATCTCCAAAGGCCTTTCAGAGAATTTGGCAGTACATCCAACCGGCCTCACAACCGCAGACCACGTGTAACCACACCAGCCCAGGACCTCCACATCCAGCATGTTCACCTCCAAGATCGTCTGAGACCAGCCACTCGGACAGCTGCTACAACAATCGGTTTGCATAACCAAAGAATTTCTGCACAAACTGTCAGAAACCGTCTCAGGGAAGCTCATCTGCATGCTCGTCGTCCTCATCGGGGTCTCGACCTGACTCCGGTTTGTCGTCGTAACCGACTTGAGTGGGCAAATGCTCACATTCGATGGCGTCTGGCATGTTGGAGAGGTGTTCTCTTCACGGATGAATCCCGGTTTTCACTGTTCAGGGCAGATGGCAGACAGCGTGTGTGGCGTTGTGTGGGTGAGCGGTTTTCTGATGTCAATGTTGTGAATCGAGTGGCCCGTGGTGGTGGGGTTATGGTATGGGCAGGCGTAAGTTATGGACGACGAACACAGGTGCATTTTATTGATGGCATTGTGAATGCACAGATACCGTGACGAGATCCTGAGGCCCATTGTTGTGCCATTCATCCACGACCATCACCTCATGTTGCAGCATGATAATGCACGGCCCCATGTTGCAAGGATCTGTACACAATTCCTGGAGGCTGAAAACATCCCAGTTCTTGCATGGCCAGCATACTCACCGGACATGTCACCCATTGAGCATGTTTGGGATGCTCTGGATCGGCGTATACGACAGCGTGTTCCAGTTCCTGCCAATATCCAGAAACTTCGCAAAAGCCATTGAAGAGGAGTGGACCAACATTCCACAGGCCACAATCAACAACCTGATCAACTCTATGCGAAAGAGATGTGTTTCACTGCGTGAGGTAAATGGTGGTCACACCAGATACTGACTGGTTTTCGGACCCCCCCAGACCCCCCCAATAAAGCAAAACTGCACGTTTCAGAGTGGCCTTTTATTGTGGCCAGCCTAAGGCACACCTGTGCAATAATCATGCTGTCTAATCAGCATCTTGATATGCCACACCTGTGAGGTGGGATGGATTATCTCGGCAAAGGAGAAGTGCTCACTATCACAGATTTTTTCAGATTTGTGAACAATATTTTAGAGAAATGGTTATTTTGTGTATATAGAAAATGTTTTAGATCTTTGAGTTCATCTCATGAAAAATGGGAGCAAAAACAAAAGTGTTGCATTTATATTTTTGTTCAGTGTATGTTTCATGTTGTCTGTAGATATTTAATTGTTCTTTTTGCTGTACTTTTAGTGTACAGTTTTGCTGTTGTGCTGCTGTGTTTATTGAATTTTGTTACTCTGGCACAACAATTTCCTTCGGGATAAATAAAGTCTTATCTTAGCTTTCGACTGTGTGAACTAAAATAGCAGCATCATCTCAAACAACAAACACAGTCTCTTAGAGGAGCTGACATCGGCTGCAGGGAGTGGAGGCAGAGCGCTGAACACACACAGGAAATAAGGCTCTTCTTAAAACAATGGCATTCTTAACCTGTTAAGCCCCATGCTTTTTGCGGGGCAAAACGCAACATCTTGCAAGAAACAGCGTCTGAGGGCTTCTGAACATTTAATAAACTATGAATGTGTCATATCCACTTAACGGGAATAAACTCAGCTATCAGACAATATGAACCATTTTTAGCTAAATGAAACACAAGGGTAATAACAAAGGCTCTGAATTAGCCCTGAGCGAAAAAATGCTAACGCAGTTAGCACAGAACTCAAGATAAAATACCCTTATTACTTATCAGATCTGCACAAATAAGATATCGATTAGCAAACTGAGATTCCACAGATTCCAGACATATTAGTATCATCACTGAGCGATCCGAACTCGCGACAGGGGAAGCGAAAACAGACATCACAACACGTAGCTTCACAAGATATTCTTACCTTAGCTGTTGTTCTGATAAAAAGTTGTGTTCAATGGCATCAAAACGATAAAAACGCTGCTGAAGGTTAATCCAATGTGTCTGTGTCACTTTGAAATGATTACTGATAATCCATCTTCATAGTTACTAGTTTGAGCCTAGGTTTCAGTTTTCAGAGCGTAACATAGCTTTGGACTGCGTGTGCGTCACACTCAATCCTCAATGGTAACGTGTGTGTGTATGTGGAACTTCCCCTTCTAATCTATTGGCTCTAACGGTTCAAAAGAGTCAATCACCAAAATCGACCAATGGGTTCCAGAGAAACGGCAAATCCACCCAAATGACCCCAAAGGTGGGTTTTTTGCTAAACCTCTCTAAAAAGGTAAAATGTCACTTGTTTTGCATCAGTCTTGATACAGGGTACTTATTATATTTTATAGTGTGGATTCCACACTTTTAGTCTACTATCCCATAATTCAAGGATGGTTCTCACTATACGTAATGTTTTCTTTTTGGACGGACACTATAATTTACATTTCTTTACTATGTTCAATCTGAATTTCATTTAAAATAAAACTATTTTATATTGATTCTGACTTTTTTACATCCAACTCACAGGGTTATCATTGCTTTGAGAAAAAATTAATTAATGTACCCTTTTTAGAAGTGAAGTTATGCTAATTTGTTCTGGGAATGTCATTTTCGAGCCTGAGGCCTGAAAAACAGGCTTGGGGCTTAACAGGTTAAAGTACCAATACTAATGAAATGGAGGAATCATAACGTTTTAAACGGCAGGGTATAGCGATACCTTTCTAGTATCTGTTCACACTAGTCCCCACCACTTATTTTCTGTTTTGGTTCATGTGAGCACTGCAGCAGTCTAAGACCCACATCTCTAAAACAAAAAAAAAGAATGGGGGTGCAAAATGAGCAGATCCAGGATTTGGCTCCTATGACGTCATTGGTGAAATTTGGCACATGTGACACGTCCCAACCTATCGTCTCTGGCACACGTGACACGTCCCAACCTATCGTGTCCGGCACACGTGACACTCACACCCAGGGTTTCCGCTAGGATTTTTTCATGCTGGACAAATTCGAAAGTTTGCGGTCATGTTTCAATAATAATAATAACTAGAGAATGCAATTCCTGAAGAAATTGCTAGTGGGAATGCTTTATGCTGAAAAACTGACGCTGCAGTGCATGACATTAAGGATTTTGGGAGATGGCCCTGTGGGCCATCTAAGCTAATTTACAGATGGCCCTGAGCCCAATAGAGATTGCCCTGAAAAATGCACGCGGACGAAATGACGCACGAAGGGCTTGGGGGGCCTCCCCCTAGAACATTTTGATTTTTGCAGGTCTTAGATGCTGTCTGGTGCATTCTCTAGACTGAATTATAAGATGAACCACCACAATATTATATTGTACAATTTCAATTTTATTCTTCATTTCACTTGTTTGTTTGTTCTTGTTTGTGTTTGCATGCCCTGAATAGCTATAAGAAATACTTAAGTTGTTGGTCAAGACACTTTCCATCTGATGAAGGCAAATGCCTTCCCAGATGTAAAAAAGTAGAAAACATTACATTCAGTTATAACTGCCAAAACAAACATTATTTACACTATTATGGCCCCTTTTAAAAATGTTTGTAATGTTATCTACTGTAAGTTGGTCGAACGAATGCCTCCTCATCTGGAAGCTGACCGAGCAGACCCGAGCAGCAGTCGAGAGGAGCCGAGCGCATCCGCGAAGCACACAAAATGTGTTCCCGTTAGCCGGCAAATCTAAATCTCTTTGGTCAAAATGTCCGGTCAAAATAATTTCCCTTTAGCGCAATACCGCTTCAGTTGCACCACTTATGTGACAAACAAGAAGAGTATGTGACAGACAAGAATAGTCCATTCTAATGTCTAACACTTAATGTGGAGAAAGCGATGTCCTGTATGGGTTGATTGTGCGTTGATCTGTTGGTAATGCCTCGGGGTTCCGGTGGGCATGTAAACAAATGCATAATGCTGCGCTATACTTTGTGGCCTCACCCAGTTGCATAGCGACACTTATTCTTTAGGTGTCTTTTAATAAGCAGGTAGTCATATTATTAGCTAGAACTAGCTGGACCTGATCGATATGGACATAAACGCGAGTGAAGTCTAATCTGACGGGAGAGAGAGATCAGCTGCTGCTGACGAGTCGACACGCAGCTCTGCATGATCACATGCAGCGGTGAGCGGAACAAAACACACACTTCAGGTTAGAATATCACACGTAGCTATTTTAATTACCTCTCAAACTACCTAAACTAGTTATAGATACAGTTGCAAGAAAAAGTATGTGAACCCTTTGGAATTACCTGGATTTCTGCATAAGTTGGTCATAAAATGTGTTCTGATCTTCATCTAAGTCACAACAATAGACAAACACAGTCTGCTTAAACTAATACCACACACACAATTATATGTTTTCATGTTTTTATTGAACACACCATGTAAACATTCACCGTGCAGGGTGGAAAAAGTATGTGAACCTCTAGGCTAAAGACTTCTTCAAGAGCTAATTGGAGTCAGGAGTCAGCCAACCTGGAGTCCAATCAATGAGACGAGATTGGAGGTGTTGGTTAAAGCTGCCCTGCCCTATAAAAAATACACACCAGTTTTGAATTTGCTATTCTTAAGAAGCATTGCCAGATGTGAACCATGCCTCGCACAAAAGAGCTCTCAGAAGACCTACGATTAAGAATTGTTGACTTGCATAAAGCTGGAAAGGGTTACAAAAGTATCTCTAAAAGCCTTGATGTTCATCAGTCAAGGTAATGGTAGTCAGGTAAGACAAATTGTCTATAAATGGAGAAAGTTCAGCACTGTTGCTACTCTCCCTAGGAGTGGCCGTCCTGTAAAGATGACTGCAAGAGCACAGCGCAGAATGCTCAATGAGGTGAAGAAGAATCCTAGAGTGTCAGCTAGAGACTTAAAGAAATCTCTGGCACATGCTAACATCTCTGTTGACGAATCTACGATACGTAAAACACTGAACAAGAATGGAGTTCATGGGAGGACACCACGGAGGAAGCCACTGCTGTCCAGAAAAAACATTGCTGCACGTTTGAAGTTTGCAAAAGAGCACCTGGATGTTCCACAGCACTACTGGCAAAATATAGTTGAGTTGTTTGGAAGGAACACACAACGCTATGTGTGGAGAATCCAAAGGGTTCACATACTTTTTCTTGCAACTGTATGTTTAGTTTTACTGTCGGGTCACTCATTACTGGATCCGCGAGCTGCATGACACTGGCATAATAGATTGCCCGATCGGACAACCAGCAGGTCATTGCCCGAGCTAAATACTAGATGGCCCCGGGCCATCGGGCAGTTGTTAATGTCGAGCCCTGCGCTGAATTGCTATGCTGAAATGTAATGTGTAAGAAGAAAGTGAAGAATTGAGATTAAAATGATACATGAACACTGGGGGCTTGAATGTGTGATGAGAGAAGAAAAGAAAGTAAAAAGGCTTTGAAAAGCAGCAGAATATTTGAACTGCAAACTTCTGAACTAACTTGATGGCGAATGATCTGTCGCCATGGCAACGGCATTTGATGACACCCCATAATACGTGAAGTTTTGGGGCGTTTGGAGCAGTTTCACTGAAGTTATGAGAAAGCCGTGTTTCATGGCGAGCATTTTGTTGCCATGGCAATGGCATTTAAAGAAATCTCAAAACTGTCCCGTTGATGTCTTCACGGCTGGACTGTTGGCACACATGTGAAGTTTGAGCACTTTTTGAACATTTTTATAGGAGTTATAGCGACATCATGTTTTATGGCGAGGGATGCGTTTCCATGGAAACGGCATATGGTGAGATCTCAGATTTGGCGTAGATCTGTTGAGGCATGGACCGGTGATATACAAGTCAAGATTGGGGGACGATTGGACCGTGTCGATTGGACTACAGCCACATCGTGTTTCATGGCGAGTGGTCTGTCGCCATGGCAACGGCATTTGATGACACCCCATACTACGCTTGGATGTGTTGATGGCTGCATCGTTACCAAACCTGTGAAGTTCTGAGCTGTTGAGTATTTTCACTGCAGTTATGAGAAAACCGTGTTTCAAGGCGAGCATTGTGTTGCCATGGCAACAGTATTTGGAGAAATCTCAAAACTGTCCCTTAGATGTCTTCACGGCTGGACTGTTAGCACACTGCTATCTGAAGTCTGCTGCTCTGAGCATGTCAGTTGGAGTGATGACATCATCGTGTTCAATTACACAGGTGTTTATATTTGAGCTAACGAGGTGTGCAGAGATCACAGGTTTCCATTGTTCTGAATGAGATAAACCTCTTACATGTGAACGTTTTGTGGAAGAACCGTAACAGATATCTGTGAAATTTCAAAACGTGAAGCATGTCAAGGAAGTTGAGTATCTGAAGTGTAATTTTTGTGTACTTTCGGGTTAATAATGTGGCCTTTTTGGCAGTTTAACTAAAGGTGTGCGGCTGCTGCCGTGAGGAAATATCAGCCTGAAATTACAATGTGCTTTAATGGAGGAATGTTGAATGTTTTGTCACTTCATGCCCTCAAGAGGCATTTTGTTTAATTATTTTTGCTTCATTATTTGTCATTTTTCAAGCTACGAGATGTTTTCCTACGTTTTTCATGAACAATTATGTCTCAGGAATGTAGGGTTTGGGAATTATGGCAGTTTTAAAAAAATATATGAAGGCAAATCTCAAGATTTTCTACCCTCTAGCTGTGACATCACGCACTCTAGTTAATGTTAAAATCTGAAGAAAACCTCTTTAACAAGGTCTGAACAAATGTTAATATCTCTAAAAGTAAGAATCAGATTTAAAAGTTGTTTTACACGAATAATGTCAGAGATGTGTAACATTTTAAAGTTGGAATGAGGTTTCTGAGTGAAAGTATGAAGGAACAGTTAGCAGTTGAAGTCGCATGAAGATTTTGAATATTTTTCAAGTCTGAAGAGTTTCTCCATTGACTTCAATGTTAAAAATGTGATGAATTATGGGATGTATCTCTGGAATTATGAAAGTTATGAATGAGAAAAGTAATAGCCATCGATTCCCGACCGAGCTGAGCGTTTTGATGTTTGAACAGAGTTTCTGCGGTGTTCAATGCAGGAGGAGAAGAGGGCCAAAATTCCGGCGGAATAATAAACTTTTCGTCCGTAGAATAACAGATAGTTGGAATGCTGTTATCAGCATTCCCACTAAATAATAATAATAAGAAGAATTGTGTAGCAGAGTTTCCGTTAGCAGGTAATTACCGGACTATGACCGGATATTCTGATGTTTAAAACTCAGTTAATGATAATCGTAACAGATCGAAAAGTTCAGATTCATTTTTCAAAAAATGATCCGCTTCCCCAAACAACCAACAACATCATTATTACATTCAAACAAACTACTTTTAGTAGATGAAGTACATTATTCAAAAGTTTACATTAAATTTGAATAATAACACGGGAGAAACGGAGCCTCTCTTTTCCTCTCTCCCTCCCTCTCTCTCCTGACAGCCCGTCAATATCAGACTTATGCATCTCGCTAAACAGCGGCGGGGCTTCAGGTGATCATGTAGAGCTGCGTGTCTCTGTCAAACTCAGCAGCTGATCGGATCTCTGATCCCTCTCTCTCTCGTCCGGTTATACTTCACTCGCGTTTATGTCCATATCGATCAGACCCAGCACTCCTGATCGGCCTTTATAGAGAGCACCGATCACACTATTAACCCTTGGATGCATGAACGACCAATACCTACACTCTTCCATGAGTGGGGTCAAAAATGACCCCAATTAGAATCAATGTGTTTTTCCAATGAATTTAAAAAAATTCTTTAATTTTGGTTAAAGGTGATTATATTTATTATATTTGGGTCAACAAAAGACTGATTTTACATTTAACATGCTTATTTATAACTTTTTATAAAAAAAAATCACAAGAAATAACATCAAAAATCTTCAAAAATTATTGTTAGTATGTCCATCTGTCTGGAGGACAAAAAAGAGAATGAACATACATAAGACCAGAACACTGTCCACTCACACAAACGTATTTTCTCTATTCACTGTGTGCAGTTGTCACAAACTATTTGCTTTTGGCTGTGACCATTGCACACAGGGGTACTGCATTTCCAACAGCAATTGGTGGCTTTGCGATCTTTGTTTCTTGGACACATCTGGCACCTCTTTCTCTTCTGTTGGCCCTCTGTGCTTCTCTCCTGTTGCTGGTTTGCAGCTTTTGTCACTCCACACCTTCCCATTGCTTCAGTGATGTAGGTTGGTAGGTTCGGGGTACCTTCCAGTCGACTTTTCATGTGAGGAGTCACAAGCTCCTTTGAGAGCTCTGTGAGGAAATGTCGCCGTGCGTTGGTGATACCTGTGGAAATTTCAGGGTGCTGAGCCCTGAAAAATGAGAAGGCGTTTAGAGTGGCTATATCAATCATATTGTACCCCAGCACCATGGGCCAGGCGTGCAGGTGTAGTAGCCAACCATCTGGTCAACGGTATCTACACCTCCTTTGGTCTGGTTGTAGAAGAGGATTATTTCTGTTTTTTTCTTTTGGCTGTTTTCATCCACCATCTTGCTGTGGTGCATTGTGCTGAGAACAGCCTTTCCCTTTTTTCTGATATAGCTGATCATGGTCATGCTGCCATTGAACCCAAATTCAGTGCTGTGGACCTCCCTCGACTTGGAAGCCTTCATCACTGGAGGGATGTCTGGCTTGTTCTGTCGCATAGTTCCCACAATAGTCAGACCCTTCTCCAGGAGATGCTCTGCAAGAGGCACACTGGTGAAGAAGTTGTCTGTGGTGATATTGCGACCTGTGTGTCTGAATCCACTGCACAACTGACGGACAGTGTTTTCCCCTAGATTCTTCTGGACTTCTTCCCCCGGTTGTCTCCCTGTGTACACAATTCCATCAATTGCATAAGGGGTGCGTGCATCACAAACCCAGAATATCTTTATGCCGTACTTGGCAGGCTTGCTTGGCATATACTGCAAAAACATGGTCCTCCCTCGAAATGGTACAAGTTGTTCGTCCACTGTGACACAATCACTGGGGATGAATTTCTGCCTGCAGACCAGGAACAGGTCCCATATGTAGCGGAAGGCTGTCATGTGGTCTGTTTCCAGTCGGGAGGCTCTGGTCCTCTTGTCATCAAAGCGCAGCAAACGGCGAATATCTTCGAAACGTCCAATTGACATTGTGGCCTTGTACATTGGGTTGTGCAGAGGACTCCCAAAGAGCACACGGATTGGTACATCCCAGTTTTTCTCACTTCCTGCAAGAATGGTCAATCCAATGAAGGCCATGAGCTCCTCTTTGCTTAAATTTTTCCACTCTTTTCCTCTGTTTGTTGCGACTCTTCTTCCCTCCATGTTTGTGCATCTCAACACCTCTTCTAATATACTATCAGTGATAAACAGCTTCCATGCATCTATTGGAGAGACGGTGCTAAACCCAGGTGCAGGCCCTGACCGACTTCTCAGTAAATTGTGGCTTGGTGTTTTAGCCTGGGTGGGAGGTAACTCTGCCCAGTAAGAGCCCTTGCGGCTCATTCTGTTGGACACAATATCCATTTCCTCTTCGGAGGACTCCGAGGACTCCTCCGTGTCTGACTGATCTTGTTCGGCAGGGGCAGGTTGGTTCCCAGACGGCCTGACATGTCCAGGTGGACAATAATCTGGATCCTCTACATCTGACATCCCATCCGTTCAGGATCATATCTCGAGCAACGTCTTCGGGTATCCTAGCTGGCCTCCAAGTAGCCATGATAGTCTAGATGAGAAAACATAAAACAGACAATGTTTGAATGACACACAAAACTATAAATCAATATGTAGTAAATGTCTGTGCATTTATATGTAAGTAAAGTTTAACCACACCTCGGAGCGCGTTCTCTCCGCCATCTCCGCAGTGTGTTGCTGCATGTAGCAGCTGCGTGTGTGTAAACTGCCCCGCCCCCTCGCACACAGACGGGGGAGAGAGAGCTCTCGTCTGATCGAAAATACATCATAGACGCATTTGTTTGTCTTTTTGCATATTAGAAACGAGTTGGCGACACTAAGACTGCGATATAATGTTTTTGTAGCAATAATACATGACATATATTTTTTAAATGTCTCCAGTACCGATAAAAAGACCAATAACGTTGGAGCTTAACGGCGCGTAAAACACACGTGATGACGTCACCAACGAATCAACGACTGAATTAGTTGGCAACTATAATCATTGGTAATCGATTAAGTCGATTAGTTGTTGCACCCCTAGCCTCAAACATGTTTTATGAGGAATACCTGGAATATGGAAGTGTAAAAACTTTTAATTTCAGAGATTTTGAAGAATAACAACCCTCGGGGTCATTTTTGACCCCACTTATGCATCTAAGGGTTAAGAGTGAATATCGGCCGTTAATGATCGGCGGCCAATCAATTGGATCATCCCTAATTATTACCGCACATTTTGACCGGCAGGTTTTGAATTTACCGTTTTTTTTAATAAGTTTGACCAGCTTAAAACTGGTAATTACCGGCTAAAGGAAACCCTGGTCCCAACCTATCGTCTCTGTATACAGTCGTCTAGCTGAATCCCCTCTCGCAGCTGTGTGTCTGTGTATTCAGCAGGATGTCTGCAGGAGGTACTTAGAGTAAAGTTGTTATATATATATAATACATATAATGGCACAGTTATAGCGGTAAATACTTAAGAAAGAACATGTCAAACTATGTGCTGTATCAGAAACAATGCGCTGCGTGTTTTGGGAGTAATATGGTCTGTGTTTACATTAGCAAGCATCGCTAACGCTGTACTGGAGAGAATATGTGTCCTTGCGGTAAACCCTGCGAAAGAGAAAACGTTTGAGCTTCAGAAATAATGCTTGAAGTGGTTTGGAGCATAATATGGCATTTCATCACAGCAGCGTTTAGCCGAGTTTCTCCCAGTAGAAAACTCTCTTAGCAGGGGAAAGCTGCATGACGCTACAAAGGGGCGTGGCTAGCAGCAGCTGTTCCATTTAAAGCAGAATCAGCCTTTTTGGAACAGGGCTGGAATAGAGGGGTATGAGCAGTATGAGGCATGGCTACAATGGTTGATCTGTTTGGTATTTTAAGCAAAACACTTCACAGACATGTTTTGTATAGGTATGGCCCTACAATATATGTTTCAAATATAGCATAATAGGTCCACTTTAAATAAGGTTTAAATGCAGGATTTTCATTTGTAACAGAGTATTACCATTCTTTAGGCGTAGTGTAGCTGTGAACGATCCCAAATACAATTCATTGTTTACATTGTGGCAAAAATACACAATAGGCGGGACTAAGAAAGATAATATGAAAGTATGACACTAAGACTGCAATATCAAAGGCATCAATTAGGGCTGCAAAATGTCTCCCATTTGAATGATGATTAGATGTTTAAATGCTAACACTTAACAGTTTTTTCTGACTGTGTGTTTCCTGTTTCCTGCAGACGTCCAGCTGCTGGTCGTGGTTAAAGAAGAGTTTCTCCCTGACCAGCAGGAGTGGAGCACCAGTCTGGACCAGGAGGACCCAGAGTCCCCCCCATACATTAAGCAAGAACAGGAGGAACTCAGTATCAGTCAGGAGGGAGAGCAGCTTCAAGAGCTGGAGGAGGCTGATATCACCAAGTCCACTTTCACTCCTGACCCTGTGAGGAGTGAAAATGATAAAGAGAAACCTCAGTCCTCACAGCCTCGAGGACCAGAACCTGCCAGGAACTCAGATCCAGAAAGCAGTTTACAACCAAAGACTGAGGACGAGACTGGAGACTCTTCTGAACCTGACATTGAAGACTATTCTGAACCTGACACTGGAGACTCTTCTGAACCTACCACTGAAGACAGTGCTGATTGGAAGGAGACCAGAGAACCTGCGTCAGACTCAACCTCACTGAAAAATAAAGAATCTGTCTGTGATTCAAGCCGTAGTGCTGTAAGGAAACAATTTGGCTGCTCTGTGTGTACGAAATCTTTTACATATAGAAGCAATTTTCAGCGACACATGAGAATCCACACAGGAGAGAAACCCTTTAGCTGCTCAGTTTGTACCAAATATTTTGCATTGAGTGAAACTTTAAAAAGACACATGAGAATCCACACAGGAGAGAAACCCTTTAGCTGCTCAATTTGTACCAAATCTTTTGCATTGAGTGTAGGTTTTAAGGAACACATGAGAGTCCACACAGGAGAGAAACCATTCAGCTGCTCAGTCTGTAACAAATATTTTGCAATGAAAAGAAATGTAAATCGACACATGAGAATCCACACAGGAGAGAAACCCTTTATCTGCTCAGTCTGTAAGAAAGCTTTTTCACAGAGTGGAAGTTTAAAAGACCACTTGAGAGTCCACACAGGAGAGGAAACCTTTAGCTGCTTAGTCTGTAAGAAAACTTTTTCACAGAGTGGACATTTAAAGGAACACATGAGAATCCACACAGGAGAGAAGCCACATAGCTGCTCAGTCTGTCAGAAAGCTTTTTCACAGAATAGAAATTTAAAGACACACATGAGAGTCCACACAGGAGAGAAACCATACAGCTGCTCAGTCTGTAAGAAAGCTTTTTCACAGAATAGAAACTTAAAGGAACACATGAGAATCCACACAGGAGTGAAACCACACAGCTGCTCAGTCTGTAAGAAACATTTTTCACAGAGTGGAGGTTTAAAAAAACACATGAGAGTCCACACAGGAGAGGAAATATACAGCTGCAACATTTGTGACAAAAGATTTAAATGTCTTAGTGATTTCAAAAGACACAAGTGTGTTGGTCGTCAGTCCTCACAGCTTAATGAAATTCAAACTGAGGATAACAGAGAGGCAGAGCCTCCAATCAGCAGCTCAGCTGAACACATGGAAACAGAAGCTGATGGAGGACAATGAATACGTCTTATGACAGTTCACACATGAGAAAATTCTGTCTGACTGGATTAACATTGTTGCACAATTTTCCAACACAGTCTCACTCCCTGATAGTCCAATAGCGACGCTTGGTCAGGGTCCTTTGGCGTGCAGTTGTGACGCACCGAGTCTCCTTCAGCTTCATAAACGGATCCAAAGAGTTTTCAACTGATTGCAATGTATTCCCATCGGCGGCGGTATTTGACGCTCAGGGAAGCACCGTATCGGTCCATGTCGGCGGCAGTTAAAGGCAATGTGAGTGTCCATTTCCATTGGATCGAGGAGAATTTTACTCCCAGAAATAAGTATTCTCCTTACTGTCGATTGATTTTACAGTGATATCTTCACTACTCATCAACTCAAAAACACCAGATTATCCTTGTTAATTACACAACATTGATTGGTTTAAATTGTGTACAATGGTTGTGTTTTTCCCCTTCGACTCTGAGAAACAAATGGTTGTTTAGGATGGCCGAAGACACTACACTACCCATAATCCTCAGCTATCGTTTGAGACTACACCATGCGCTTTGCTCAAACCCCGTGATTAGTCCTCAAGCTCTGTGATTGGTTGACCTCCGACTGTATTCCATATGAAAAAAAAGGTTCTGTAAGATGAAATCATACTTTATTCAGCTAGTGCTTACTTTACTCTTTGAAAGTCATCACAAATGCATTGTATTAAATGGTTTGGCTGCATTCAATATTACTCATCTGGCTTAGTTCTTTATTTATCTACAGAGATTGGGCCTCAGAATAGACCAGAAACTATTCTTTTACCGTTCTGTTTTAATTTCACAATAAAGTAAATAGTAATATTTTGTTTGATATTATTATTTGTTATTAGCTAGACAGCTGGGTCATGTTAAGACCATCTTTTCTGTGTTGCTGTGGGTTTTTCCATCGCTTTTGTGTTACAAATATCAAAACAATATGTGTGGTCTGTGAATAACAAAATATATCCGGAAACTAAACCGGAAACAGCAGTATATTTGATTGTGTTAACACTGTAAACTTGACAGCTTTTTAACCCAAACCACTTACTGGTTAAAGCACGTTATTACACGTTTAGAGTCAATGCAATGCAGGTAGATTGTGTTGCTTTTTAATTACTGTTTTTAAATGCCTTGTTATAAATGTCTTTCATTGTTTTAAAGCACTTTGAATTGCCTTATGTTGAAAGGTGCGATATAAATAAACTTGCCTTGCCTAAGGTCTGCTGCATGTTTTGTTGAATGTGTTATATTTGATGAAAACATTTCAATATTAAGAGTACATACAAATTAGGGGGAAAGTAGAAGGTCAATGATAGAAATATAGAATGGAAAATATCAAGAAGATACTGTAAATGATCTCTGCAATAAAAATAATTTAGTGCCGGATGTACAAAGATATTAATAGGAGGATGTGCAAAACAGACAAACTAATTTGGCTTTATTAAAACATTAAATGATACTTTAGGTTAAGGTCTTCTTTTAAATAAATATAAGCAAAAAGCTTTGGGGGTATCTACAGATAAATATTAAGCCTGACAAAGTACTTAAAGTCTAATATATTGCATGGTTTGTTTTGGGACTTCACTATCAACTTTCCTGCAATGTTAACTATGTTGAAGCACTTATTTTAACCGATATTATACATATTTATTATACTCTTATAAGATGTATGTAGATAGAATAAGAAATGTGCAGAATATGACAGTTTAATGGTGGAGGTACTAGGGCTGCACGATTTTGGGAAAAAATCTAATTGCGATTTTTCTGACAAATATTGCGATTGCGATTCGAATTGCGATATTTATTTTTAAGCGACCCAACGGAAGTTTATTGTAAAATGCGGCCATAACTCCGGCTAGGAAGGTCGTATCAACATACTCCCGTCTCTAGCACCCCCGCAGCTCGAGCTACGAATGAAAGAACTAAACTTACATGAAACTTCCGTTGGGTTGCTTTAAAGTCAAGCTTCAGTTAAAGATTCACCCTTTTAGATGTAGAACATGTGATGGAGCATTACTAACCTGAATCAGATGGTTTGTTTCATCAAACTATCTAGGAAAGCTCCATTGGAAGCCATTTGGAAAGGGCAGGCACTTTCAAAAGCACTTTGTGATTCAGGGTTCTTACACCTTTTCCAAAGTCAAATTCAAGCACTTTTCAAGCATTTTCAAGGTGCATTTTCAAGCTTTTCAAGCATCTTACAGCGGTTGTAAATTACATATTTATATACACATACTCAAATGATTATTTCCCTACCTCACATTAAATCAGATGTTCTTTATGCTACAAACAACCAAATGTGTGTTTCGTGATAGCATTCTACACGAGGATGAAAAATTAAAGAAAATAAAACTAAGTTTAATATTTCAAAATGAGTGATCTGTACGTAGACTGGGCCTCCCATATAACCTGGCTGAGCCGATATAAAACAATCAGCCAAATAACTTTTCAATACATTATTGATTACTATTGTTGAGGTACTTTTAGGTTGGCAGTGAACATAAGTCAGAGGTACATGGTGTACTTTTCCTCCACTACATGTATTTAATACCTTTAGTTACTTCACAGATGTGGATGAATGATGTGAAATATAACCAAGTGTTAAATCAGACTTTAGTTCAACCTGGAGTAAATCCACAAGCTAGCCTGCAGTATACAAAGTCATTCAAACTAGCTGCACCTTCACCAGCTTTGAGAACACTTTCATGATCAATCATTATAAAACATATCATATATATTATTCTGAAATGGACCAATCTGCACAATGAACACTTTTACTGTCGCTACTTTCACTATATTTTGATGATAATACTTTTCTACTTTCACTTGAGGAACATTTTGAATGCAGGACTTTTACTGTGATAGAGTATTCCTACACTCTGGTACTTCTACTATTACTCAAGTACAAGATCTGAGTACTTCTACTTTTACTCAAGTACAAGATCTGAGTACTTCTACTTTTACTCAAGTACAAGATCTGAGTACTTCTACCTTTACTCAAGTACAAGATCTGAGTACTTATAATTTCACTACAAGATCTGAGTACTTGTACTTTTACTCAAGTACAATATCTGAGTACTTATTCCACCTCTGGTAGCGTATTAGTCTGAATTGTAGCCACAAAATCACGCAGAGCTGCATACAAATAGACTCACAATGGTAACAAGTGGAAAATAATATTTACAAATGTGTACAATGATTTGTAGGTAATGTTGACTACTCAAGACACCTGACTTCTTCAAAGGAAGACTGTGTTCATTCTACAATTACCTGGGATTAAAGCAAAATGTAGTTTTACTTGTATAATACTTCAATTTTATATAAAAGACAGTTTGTTTTCATCTGTTTTCAAATAAACAAAGTATTGGCTTTCAGAATATTAAACTTGTTTCGGCAAATTCAGATGATAAATACAACTTTGAAGCTTCGGCATAATTACAAGCAGAGAACGGACTAATGTAACATCACAGCAAGCATAACAACAGCCTGTGTTTCTTGTGAGTGTTTCCCCGGTACACAAACGCAAAAATACACAAACATACTCGCGAGCTTCCCCCAGACCAGTAATACAAACGAAAATGTGTCTTCGGGTCAATGTGACTGATTTCGATAGAGCAAGTCACATTTGGTTTAGGCACGAAACATACTACCAGTAGAAATACATTGCTTTCAAAATCGCTCTGTGTCGAATCAATAGATTATATTTCGTGACTATAACACGAAATGCGTGAGAGCTTCATCCTCTGAACACCACAGGATGGCCACTGTAACGCACATAACATAGGTACGCTCCTCTGAAATGATCCCCTGCAATTATTATTATCCCTCAATCGAGTTCGCTATTCAGCTCGCTAACGTTAGCTTAAACAAACGTAACATGCAACGTTAGCCTAATCTAAAATACTCTACGGCGTACCTTTCATGTGGCTCGTCAGCGCAGACTCTCGCATCGTTATTTTTGCAAACTTTGCAGGAGGCTACTTGTGGCCTTGACCCTCGTCTTAGCCATGGCTTGTATATGTCTTCTGCTAGCCAACGCTCGTTGAAACTGCAACCTCCTGGCACACAGTCATCTATCACTCTCATCAGAATGCCCAGGTCACACGTAACACAAACACTTGCAGGTCGCGCGCATAGCGCGGGAAGGCCGCAGCGGAGCTGTTTTATGTAGAAGCGAAGCAATTCTTTTCTTTTAATCTAAAAAGCGAACTATTCAGTCAGACAGCAATTTATTGTAAAAGTAAAGCATTTACATTTTCAAGCACTTTATCTCAATTTCAAGCACCATTCCCAAAATTCAAGCACTTTCCCAACCTTGAAAACACCACGTAAAATTTCAATCATTTTCAAGGATTTCAAGCACCCGTACGAACCCTGGTGATTGGATCAATCTGTCTATCACCTTCTATCATGGGCCACTTCTGATTGATTAACAATGGCTGGTACATGTGGAGCACAGCACTTCTGATTGGTGGTCTGACACACAAGAAGAAAAAAAAAAATTGTAAAAAAAAAAAAAAAAAATTGTAAATTTTTTTTTTTTTTAAATTGTAAAAAAAATCGCAGGCTTTGCGATTTGATAATCGCATCATCTCGAATCGCGATTTCGATTTAAAATCGATTAATCGTTTAGCCCTAGGAGGTACACACATATTGATAGATGTCTTGTAATGCACTGTTGGGGAACCTGCGACCCAAGTTTTTCATTCATTGCATAACTACACCGTAGTTGTGTATATGACATGTCAAACCTTTGAAAATCTTGAAAGGGATGTGCAACATAGCCATTATATACACTTTTTAATGAACGATTAGAGAATAACGAGTAATGAATATGCTTTATAGGGATCTGCAGATACATTTTTTGTCTTTTCAAGCACCAAATATCTCGCCTGATTGTTTGCACTTGACAATCACCTTCACTGAATTTTACTCCGGTGTAACTAAAGTCTGATTTAAGGGTTGTTTATATTTCACATCATTAATCCAAATCTGTAAAGTAACTGTAAATAAATGTAGTGGAGTGAAAATACCAGGTTAACCTTAAAGGTCCCATGACATGGCCATTTCTACTGATCATAATTCCATTGTTGAGGTCTACTAGAATAGATTTATATTGTGCAATTTTCCAAACTCACATTGGTTTCTCATACAGCGTCTCTGTATAGTATGTGTATTCACTCTCTGTCCTAAATGGCTTGTTGGAGCTCCTGCCCACAGGCCAGAAGACTATTAAACACCTGAACTTTTGAAACAACATCCACAACATTAGTCTGGCTGCAATTTACAAATTATTTATCTAATATATCATATTACAATCACTTGTATATAGACACCAATGTGTTTTTCATTCCCTAAACCTCCAGGGATGTATACAGTTTAATACTGGCAAGTTCTAAATATGGGAAATACGAAAACGTCGTTTAAAACTACAATTCCCAGTAGAGACGCGCCATTGAACATGTTGCGAAACACACAATAGCCAGCAAGTGTAGTTCTGCGGTAGTTCTGCGGGGGTGGGGATTTTACAATGATACAGATATCATTGTAAAATCAATCGACAGTAAGGAGAATACTTACTTCCGGGTGTAAAATTCTCCGTTATCCAATGGGAATGGACGCTCACATTGCCTTTAACTACCGCCAACATGGACCGATGTGGTGCTTCCCTGAGTGTCAAATACCGCCGCCGATGGGAATACATTGCAATCAGTTGAAAGCTCTTTGCGTCCGTTTATGAAGCTGAAGGAGACTCGGTGCATCCATACTTGCCAACCCTTCCAATTTTCGCGGGAGACTCACGATTTCATTGCCCTCTCCCGGTTTCCTCCCGGGGTCATATTTCTCCCGCATTTCTCCCGATTTCTGACAAAATCAGATTTACTCACGACTGTTTCCACTCGGACTTTAATACAGCTACACCATTGTTTGGTTTCCATGGTAACGCGTCTCTTTAGTAGCGCGCAACTGAAAGTCTGAGAGGGTGAGGAAGATAGTCACAGAAAACTGAAGAATCGACAACTCGACCCTCTGCTCACTCCTATTCCAGCCCACACATATGCTCCATCAAGGATGGTGCTACAGGCATTGCATTTACAACTACAATAAGCATGTAAATGTTAATCTACAGCTCCGGCGATCCACTAGATCCATATTTTCGAGCCTGAGACCTGAAAAACAGGCTTGGGGCTTAACTGCCCTGTTTTACATAAATGTACCTGTTATCTGATTGTTTTTGCTTCTGTAACTGTAAGGGAATACATTTGACTATTTTGTATCCTGATTACCTAATGCCGTTACATGTAATACGTTACTCCCTAAGCCTGTTTTCACCCACCTGCAACCGATTAGCTAATAATCACAAATGTTCATTTATTTGACCCCTTGACTCGACTATTTCTTGTTTAATAATCGTTACATCTCCTCAGGACCAAGTTCCTGTGTCCTGCTTTTCACCTGCTGAACACCCACTGCTCATTTAGAGTGGACTGACCTTTACAATTGACCAGCTAGTCTAATGGCACATTTCCACTACACGGCCTCGCTCGGTATGGCTAGGCCTCGTTAGGCCTTGTTAGGACTGGCTCACTTTATGGCGCATTTCCATTACAGTTTAGGAACTGGGGTAGTAACTATAGTAACGCAGTGTAGGCCAAGCCGTGACGTCATCTTCAATGAGAACCCCCTGAAAACAACATCAGCCGTTAGCTGTTAGCACTCAAGCTCACAGCTCCTCATATCTGTTGAGAAACTAGACAAAAGTTAAACAAGTACAAACCACAGACTGTCTGTGTCATGGCGAATACAGTCGCTCGTTTATTTATGTGTGTATAGGCCGTTGTTGTGAGTGTGGACGGTCGGAGCATATTCAACGTTAGCTTAGACGATCTCCATTCAGAAAACACGCATTTTAAAAGGGTTTTTCGCCTGCCGTCTGTCTGCAGACTTGTCAAAGCATTAATTCATGGTTTTTACTAACCGGTATCAGTATGTTGTTACTTCGGCATCATTTTGAAATGTGTATCACAATTAAATCACGGTCAAATATGTTCATCTTGTTGTAGTTGTAGCCCCCTTACCAGCGATTCTCTCTCTAGTTTAGCATACTCAGCCCGACTCAGCCTGGTTGTTGGCCCGGAAAGAACTTCGATTTTATGGGGCCAGAAAATCTGGAAATAGTACCCGCTAGCCGGTACTACGCTGAGTGGAAACGCAACCAAAAAACGGGCCCCGCACGGCTCGGCACGCTTAAAGCGAGCTCCGCGCTGTAGTGGAAATGCGCCATTAGTGTCTTAATGCAAACGTTTTGTAAAGTGATGCGAGACCAAACACGTGCTGTTGGGTTGTGTGCTCTCTGCAGGACGGTGTCTGTACTCAAAGATTGTTTATGAAATGAGAGCTTCACTCTGTTTTTGTTGTCCAAACGACGCCAACAGAGCGATACTTCTTCTTTCCAACAGATGGCATAAATGTTCCATTATCCAGTTCAACTGTCATCCACATATTAATGATTCAAAACAGCAATGTGTAAGATATGGCTAGTAATTGACTATTTCAACAGAATGTGAAGAGGTTACAGGTGTGTGCGTAGTACAGGGGTTCCCAAACTTTTCAGCCCGCGACCCCCAAAATAACTGTTCCAGAGACGGGTGACCCCCCGCCACGTGAATTGTCAAGATGGCCAGTCCGCCCCTGAGAAATGTCTATGCACACGTTATTATTAATAATAGTAATACAAATAACAGTGTTTCCCATACATCGACATACAAACCCCACAGAACCTCAACTCCGGTGTGTCTCACTCATTATGGCGAGACACGGCAGGCAAACACATCGTTTTTCATGCACTGGTCAATTTTGATATTTTGTGCTATTTTGATTCCATAACATGTTTTCTTTCAGGCTTTTGGAAGGAAATTGTACAAAATACACATTTAGGTGTTTATTTTACTATAGTTTGTCTATTTGCGTCTGTAGATTTCTCCTAAATTCACCAAAAGTTAGCATTCTAACGTAACATAAAGTACAGTGACCGCTGTTTGCACCATGTCATCAGAGGTATCGTTCGAAAGCTCCGTCTCTCCTGCACAATCTCATCAGATCCAAATATTGTCATTTCCTTTGTATCAGCAACCAATAAGTATAAAGGGGTCTTAAACCAAAAAACTAAATCTCATTGGCTGGTGTCAATTTCTGACAACATGATTCATTCAGATGCGTCACGTGGTGTGCTAAAACACTTCTTGGTTTAGCTTTCGCTGGAAATTTAAATCTCAAAATGGCAAAAGAACAGCGAAAAAAATGCTCACAGAGAAGACGACAACAATTTTCACTTGCACGAAGCAATGTTAGACAAAAAACAAATGATTCCGAACACGAAATACCTTCACGGAGTGCGTCGAGGCGCAAGCTGTCATCCAAAGAACAGGAGGGTTTAGGTAGCGCCTCACAGCAAGGCCGTATTAGTACCTCCAGGGGCCTCTGGGCACTGAGAGCTCAGGGCCCCTCAACCCACGTTCCAACATGTAACACGCCTACCCAACATGAACAATATTTTACTTTTTCATTCAATCCGGCATGTCAATCGCACACCAATTTGTCAATAGCAGGGACGCAGCTACATAGTTCAACCAAAGTAGGTCTAGCCTTTTGCCCTCTCAGTCAAAAATCCCAAGACAAGGATACAATGGATAAGATCTCAAGACAGTGTATGGCTCAAGAAGACCCAACACAAAACCTCAGAGCAGCACCCGACTTGGCTGGCTGTACAAGTACACGAGGAGTTCCATTTGTCACAATCTCACAAACATCGAGAGTTAAACATGTATTGGAAGTATGTGGTTGCTCAACTAAGTGATCAGTATATGTGATATATTATTGTGTGTGTGTGTGTGTGTGTGTGTGTGAGTGAGTGAGTGAGTGAGTGAGTGAGTTTGAGAGAGATTGAGTGAGTGAGTGAGTGAGAGTGAGAGAGTGAGAGAGTGTGTGTGTGTGTGTGTGTGTGTGTAAGCAATAGAGAGAGAATGTGTGTTTGTCAGACAATCCCTCAAATCACTGGATCTTACCTTTTAGTTTTAGAAGTGTTTCTTCCTTGGCCTTTTCTTTGCAAAGTCTGTGACAAGTTCATCAAAAATCCTAACATTGCACGCTAGCTCAACAACATCCTCAGGCTCCGTGACCGTCACTGTTCCTTGTGGTTGCTGGCCTAATTCGTCCTTTTTAGCTTTTAAAAAAAAGCTATTTATTGTTGGGAAATGTTTTAATGCATCCGCCACTCTCTCTTCCTTTTCTTTATTTTTCTTTCTTTTCGCTGCCCTGCTGGGCGTTCGGCTGCTACCGGCACCATCCCTTTAGCTCACGTGACACAATATCAATGTGACATGAGTGAAGGTGGGGTTGTGATTCGGCTATAGACTGCTGCCTCGTAATAATGAAGTTGAGCACATACATAGTGAGAGCAGTGGCGCCTCCAGAAATGTATCATAGGGGTGGCCAAATGGGGCCACAGAAAATATTGGGGTGGCCCACCAAAACCAAGAATTTAATTGTTGTAAAAGTATAGACTAGATGAAAACAATGGCAAAGAGAATCACCTACTGATATACTTTGGTTTCTTATTTTACATTTTCTGATACTATTCATCTGAAGTGAATATAATACGGATAGTTAACATTTTACTTCAAACAACATTTAAAAGAACCTTGTATACATGTGTTGGTGATTTATTGTTTTGTTTTTTATATGCTAGTTGTTCTTTCCTTTTAAAAAGACAAATACAGCTTAATTTAAATAAGTTCCTTTATTGTAAGGCACAAAATGTTCAGCATATACAATACACAACATGTTCTTCAGTTATATGTCTCTAGGTTATAAATAGTTTTAGACTGATCAAAGCTGTTTGTGTCACACTGGGATCAAAGATGATTGACATGACTTTATTAAATTATAGTTTTAAAACATGACAATTTTATTTCAACAGAACCCAAAAACACAAGGGGTATAAAATGGTAAATACATACTGTGATTGAACACAAAAACACCATCTATTATTGACCTTTATAGCAAATTCAAAACATTATAAATGATACAAAACACCACCTTTTAGTATTAGACAGAAAATAGGTGACGAGACATATTTCTATTTTTTTAGATTAGGCCACTGTGGTGAGAGTAATACATATAGCTTGTATTCCATTTGTTTGAAAATGTATATTTATACTTTATAAACAAACTGGTTACCCTTTTTTAAATTAGCATCCAGAACATTATGAAAACAAACTTGACTAATGGTCGGCTCATAACCTCAGAACACAGAAGAGGAAAAACTGCATAGATTCTCGTTTCAAATCAAGTTTTATTTATATAGCACATTTATAAACGATTTTTGGTCGAGCCAAAGTGCTGTACATATAATAAAATTAGCCTACAGTAGAGACACTTTACAGCAAATACAACAGCACAGATTGTTCAGAATATCAGTATGAGAAAAACGACACCCTCTATCCTTAGACCCTCACATCGTGTTTTCCAGGTCTTCCAGCGTTTTTCTCGTTTTAATGCCATTGAACACACATTTTGATCAGAATAACAGCTAAAGGTAAGCACATCTCCGTTTTTTGCTACCTAAAGCTAACACACTAAAGCCTAAAGTGTTGTGGGGCTTAACAGGCAACGAACGTATATGACTTACCTTCTAGAAGTCTGGTGGATTTGTGTCAAGTCAGTAGAAAAGTCAGTAGAAAGAAACGTTTTGCTGCAACCTGCTGCTGTCTGTGCGAATCTCAGAGTGATGTGCGCGAGTATCAGAGTGGTGCGCGTGAGTATCAGAGTGGTGCGCCGAGTATCAGAGTGGTGCGCCGAGTATCAGAGTGTTACCATGGTAGCAGAGGGAGAGGGAGGGGCTGCAGTATGAGCATTGGAAGCTCAAATCAAGCGACTGGCTGTGTATTTGTTGTTAAATATCAGATAAACTACGACGCATACGTGACTGGCGAGGTGGTGTGTGCAGTGGCGCCAGCAGGGGGGGCCAGTGGGGGGGCCAACAAATATATCAGGGTGGCCATGGCCCCCCCTGGCCCCCCCCCTGCTGGCGCCACTGAGTGAGAGCTATATGTGGCGGAGTGGTGAGGGTAGGTGTTTAAAGTCGGTTGCCGACACCGCCAGAATGTGGCGGAGTGGTGAGGGTAGGCGTTTAAAGTCGGTTGCGAACAACGCCACCTGGGGGAGTTTCGCCCCCAGGAAATTATAAAGACTAGGTCTAATACTGCTAAGGACAATCAGGTTCGTTTTACACCACGGGCAGAGACAGTTTTAAGGGTCAGCATACAGTTTTATTTATAACATACAAAATATCTAAAAACACCAGACACAATAAATTTGAATAAAATACCCACTTTGGGGAAACGGACAGGGCTTGGCTTACCACGGCGGCAGTTAATTAAAAGGGGAGTAAGGGGTCCAAAATAAATCACTCGTGACACTGCACACCACTCAAAACGGATATGTGAAGAAAACCACTGCCACCACGGGAGTCTGCCGCCTCAGGCCCACAGCACCTGTCCGGCACAGGATAAAAAGGTTATAATTCTGACAAAAGGATAAACAAAAGAAAACAACAAAATACACCAAATCTGAATGAATGTAAACAACAAATGAATAAACAAATTAAAGCAAATTTAAAGGACTGCAAGGAATAAACAAATTAAATCAAATTAAAGTAAATGTAAAGGACAGCAAGGAATACGTACCACCCTGTGCAGCCAGACGCAGCCACAGAGCCGACAAGGGAGGGAATGAGACCCGCAAATCCCACGGCCAAATCCCGCTGTGACATAAATAATTGATAAGGCAGGGGAATTACGCAGCAGATTTAAAGAGAGCAGACAACGGCACTCACCAACAGTGTGCAACGCCGCTATCACGGAGCCTCTGGCGGAGCAAATGCCTCCTCTAACGCCCTGGACGTCAGCTGCGCTTAGATGGGAAAGTGTCAGCAGTGTGCATCTTGTGACCATGAATAAATGACAGACTGCACAGTGCTTTACCTGTCCGGTAGAGAGTAGGACATGAATGCTGCCACGCCAAAGAATTTGCATACTACGCCAAGCTGCAGCCACCACAGGAGAAGCGAAAATGGGAGGGACCCAGTTTGGCACCTCAGCTTAAATAGCCGGTGCTCACAATTGGTGCGCTGGCCCGGTGCCAAGCAGCGGCACAGAGGGAGAAGACCTCCGGTCACATATAGTACAGATACGGTTTAGAAAATATATTAATTTGACCCTATAGAAAAGACGAGTTATTAATTGCGACGGAGAGTGAGTTTCATTACAGCTCTGAAGATGCGCCGGTGAAGATGGCTGCATTGTCTTTGGCTCTCTCCAACTCTGCTCCTTTTTCGTTTTTTGTTCATGTTTATTTACTTTTTGTCTTTAAACATGGTTCGCAACATGCAAGCCGACCACACCAACTCTGTTATACAATATAACAGAGACGAACTTCTTTACATCCGAAACTCTGTGGAAAATAACCCACCGACAGACAATGGGGATTCGCTACCTGTTGTCCTACCTGAGAGACATAAGAACAGGACCAAATGAGGGTGCCGGGCCGGGCTGCTGGTCAGACTGAGGAAACGAGAAAACCGACCCCCTCTTCCGAGTATTCTTCTGGCTATGTTCAATCCATTGAAAATAAACTAGATGAACTCAGAAGTCGGATTGCTTTTGAACGGGACACTAAGCCCGAGGGTCCCCCCAGTGGACCCCTCCCACCGTTTTATTACGAGACTATGTCTCAGGGCTTCTTAACATTTATGAAACTATTAATGTTCCATACCCTTTTAACGGTAAGAAACTCAGCTAACTGACAATATGAACCATGTTTATCTAAAAGAAACACAAGAGTAATACCAAGCCTTTGAATTAGCATGGAGCGAAAAAATGCTAACTAATGCTAACGGACTTGTGCACAGCACTCACGGTAGAAATGCCCTTATTACTTATCGTAACTGCACAAACAAGATATCCGATTAAAGCTGAGACTCCACAGATTCCACACATGTAATGTCATCACTGTACGACCCCGAATTCCTGGAGCTATCAGCCAGAAAAGAGAAAGTAAACAATATCCGGATTCAAAAATATTACAATAATTACGTCTTACCTTTTTTGATTTGTGATCAAAAGTTGTGTTCAACGTAATAAAAACGCCGCTGATTTTCGGTGCAGTAATAGGTTAGCATTTTTTGCTCGGGGCTAATTCAGAGGCTCACTGTTAGCATTGTGTGTTTTTATTTGAAAAAAAAAATGAAAAAGATCAGTTAAATTAGTTTTTTCCCTTTATATGGATATAAAATATTCATAGTTTATTAAATATGAAGGTTCCTTAGACATCGTTTCCTGCAAATGACGCGATTTCGGCCCCGGAACCGGGTCCGTGGGGCCTAAGAGGATAACAGAGTATGTTTTTTATTATTATTATTTTTTTTCACAACAGTTGTATTTGGATGGAATGAATACCTATAGTGATAATTCAAAGTAATACAATGATTTTTACAGTGAAAAAAGTCAAATGGAACTGATGGTTCCCAAATTACCCAGAGGTGAGTCCGCCTGGACTTTATTTTTCTAAATCTCTCTAAAAAGGTCAAATTTCACTTGTTTTGCATAAATCTTGATACAGGGTACTTATTATATGTTATAGTTTGGATTCCTAAAGCTTTTAGTCTACTAACTCATCATTCAAGGGTGGTTTTCACTATAAGTAATTGTTTTTTTTTAGGCGGACATTAGAATTTACATGTTTTTACTATGTTCCATCTGAATTTACTTTAAAATAAAAACATCTATCTTGATTCTGACACTTCTACATCCAACTCACAGATGTAACCTTGCTTTGAGAGAAATGATTATTAATGTACCCCTTTTATAAGTGAAGATATAGTCTTTGTTGTGTTAGTGGCATTTTCGAGCCTGAAACCTGAAAAACAGGCTCAGGGTTTAAGAGGTTAAGAACTGTAACGTGTTCATTCTCACTGAGACCTGTCAACCCTGCGATCCCGGACTCCGCCATTGTTCCAGTCGGCTTCACTATCTTTCGGCAAGACCGGACTGTTAACTCGGGGAAAAGTAAGGGAGGCGGTGTGTGTGTCATGATTAACAACAACTGGTGCACAGATGTGAGGATTATTTCTTCGGACTGTTCCGTTCATTTGGAGCACATCATGATCTCATGCCGGGCTTTTCACCTGCCGAGAGAATTCTCATCTGTGGTGATAACAGCTGTGTATATTCCGCCACTCGCCCACAACAACACGGCACTAGGAGAGTTGTTTGGATTTATAGACAGCATGGAGATTTCACAGCCAGAAGCAGCATTCATTGTAGCAGGGGATTTTAACACCGCTAACATGAAGAAGGTCCTACCGAAGTACTACTACCAGCACATCAGCTGTCCGACACGCGGGGAAAATATACTGGACCATGTTTATTCCCCTTTCAAACATGGTTATAAGGCTCGCCCTCCCTTCGGCAAATCAGATTACATCTCACTACTATTGCTGCCTGCTTACAAGCAGAAATATAAACGGCATAGACCGGAAACAAGGATTGTACAGCGATGGAGTGAGGAGTCAGACTCAGCTCTGCAGCACTGCTTCAAATCTACGGAGTGGAGTGTGTTTGTGGGCAATAACATCAACACACACACGGACACGGTCATCTGCTACATTGGGAAATGCATCGATGACGTGGTACCGAAGGTTTCTGTACGAACATTCCCAAATCAAAAGCCCTGGATAAACGGCGAGGTTCGTACCAAGCTAAAAGCGCGCACTGTCGCGCACAGAGCTGGAGATTTGGAGGAGTACAGGAAATCTAAATATGATCTCCGGAGAGCAATCAGCAGTGTAAAGAGACACTACAAAGCAACACGTTCTCACTCCCAACCCATCACATGTTGACGGGCGGTCAGGGCCCCTCCCCGTCACCATATTACGCACAGGGTACCGCTTGAGAGTCAGTTTTCATCGGGCAGGGCGTCCCATTGACTTGCATAGAGCTCCCTGAACGTTGGTAATAGACGAGTTGGGATCGCGGCGAAATGCTCTCCGCAGATTCATTCTCACAGCGTTTATCAACCTTTTTCTTACTCAATATCAAGCCACACTTATTGTTTTTACTTTATTTTAATTGAATAATGTAGGACTTTTGTTGCCGTCAGTTATGGGGAGAGTAGGGGCTCAGAATACTGAAATCTGTATTGTTTCATCATTTTTTTCCTTCTAATTTTGTATTATTTTCTAAACCACACACTGTTATTTACTCAACAATAACACATAATTATCCTTGTGTTTATTTATTTGTTTGATTAATAAACACAAGTTGGAGTCCGTCAGGACCGAGGGTCGGAGCAGCTAGTTGCTTTTGAGAATTTTACACGCGGAAGTAAGTATTCTCTCCGCTTCGCTTGAACCCCGTGATAGTCCTCAAGCTCTGTGATTGGATGTTTGAGTGTGCGCCGAGGGTTACACCGAGCGTCAAACAGCACTTTGAAATGGGATGGAACCACGGAACCAAACTGGATTTGAATGGGTACACCCCGTCCCCCCCTCCCCCACCCCATCCCCAGAACTACACATGCTGGCTATTGTGTGTTTTGCACAAGCGGCAAACTGTGGGGTAGAGCCGGGACGCCAATACGGAAGTGCCACACACTGCAGTTCATATATTGGCCGATAGGCGATGGCTGCAGAAAGGAGCAATTTCCATAGACCCCCATGTTAAAATGCCCAATTTTACAGCAGAAAAAAACATGTTTCTACCCCTGGCTCCATACATTTTATTATCGATATAGTTAGATTCCACCTTCATGATTATGGATCTGTGAGTGAATTGTTTTCTAACGCGACCCTTTTATTTATATTAGGTCTTAAAGTTTGTGCATAAATTAGGGCGTGGTCACATTGAGTGACGGCTCTGTCAAGTGACTGCTGCTGCTAGCTTCTTGTCTCTCTGCTACCTGCTCCATGAAGCTAGCTACAGGGACTCTGCCTGGTCAGTTCATCCAGGAAACACAACTTGTAGCCGGCCGTGGCTGTTTGTTCTTCATGCTTATATATCGGACTATTGTGACTCGCTCTGCGGTTAAAACAGACGGTGCATGAATGCGGTAAGTGAAATTTGAGTGCTTTATTTATGTGTTAATGATTTTAATCAGCTACGTAATGAATGGTAAGGCTTGGGTTAGCATGTAAGCTAGTGGTAGCTACATCGGTGCTAACGATGCTAATCGTAGCCTCCAAGTTAAAATCATAGACTGTATATATAAAGGTTAAAACGAAATAGACAAGTGTTAAGCGTTAAGTGGGATAATACTGTAGAACAAACGGCTTCTGTTTGAGGTTATAAAATAAGGTTACATCCTTGTAACTTAGAGATATTTTATTATGTAGGTAGGAACTGTATGCATCGCTAAGGTTAATTTAAATTGGCTATGCTCAAGTATGTAGACAAGCTAATGTCGAAGTAGTGTATGTGAAATCAACCTCACAATAAGATGTGTGTATATTACAATTATTAATGTCATATTTCAAGATGATTACTTAGATATTACAATATGGTTGGTTGAGCTGGAGTTCATTATCGAGCTTACACGTTAACGTCACAGTCATCTGAAGAACGAACCCAAACCTTGTTGTTTTTATTAATTGCATTACCAAATTGGTATCAAATAAACAGTAAGCATTGGTAACACAACTTCCAAAGTTACAGTAAAATAAAAAGGACCCTGACTCGGACAATACACAATCCAACATGTTCAACAGAAGAGAATCAGTTATATTGTTTGTACACATGGTACTTTACATATATATCTGTTTGTTGAATTTCTCAAAGAGGCCGTTTAGTTGGAGATGGAAACTACATGTCTAACTGTCTACCAGCATGTCATGCACTCACTGGCTGTGGCACAACAAGTAGTTTGTACAGAATAGGAAAGACAATAGCATTCACCAAACTCAAGACCCATCTCAGCGAGCTCAAAGATCTGGCCCATTTTGGACTCTCTGCCAGCTTGGAAGAGTCTTGGCCAGTCGCAAGAGAATTGGCGCTTCTGCTATGTGGAGAAAAGGAAATTGGACTGATGTGCACAAACTTGGATGAACTGAGGTTCATAATTGCATCAACAACGGATGCAGCCTCGGAAAATCTGCCGTCAACAGAGGATGCATTTCAACAACATGTAAAGAGCAATGTTTCAGACAGCGATATGGTGTCACAGACCGAACCCAAACCCTTGTTATGGAGTCCTGTTGGCAGGGGGTGGATTGTCAGAGATGGGGCCATTCAACCAGTGCTATTTACAAAACCCCCAGCACCTACAGAAGTGACATTACTCACTTGTATTGCAAAGATGCAAAGTGTGGAGAGAGTGGAAAGTGCCAGTGCCTCTCTGTTGGCCTTCCCTGTATGGAGTTCTGCACCTGCTGTGCAGAATGTCAAAATGTGTCCCCTAACGTTTCTGAGGAACCTGACATTTAACATTATATTCTAGTATCTATATATTTGACCTCTCACAGAATTATTCGATGAATTGTATACTGTACTTTGAATTAAGGTTCCAGTTTCAATAAAACCTGTACTATTTACACCTATGTTTTAGAGGCTTGCAATTTAGAACTAATACACTTTATTGTATTGGGTTACTCTTATTCTGACTATTTGGTGATGTAGTTCAGCCACCTTGTATTTCTCTCTCCAAATATAATGACCATCAGTGAGCATTCTTAACTTATAGGCTATTATGCCACTTATCCCCCATTCGGAATTTGACTGTATCAGAGAAGAGGTAGGCCTATGTCTAAAGAAATCTCATTTGCAATAGAACTGTACCAGATATTTCCATACAACTACTGGTTAGTGTTCAATAGCACACTAGACAATTCAGTAATGGTATATTTTTTTAGGGATTTCTGTTTTTCTGATAAATGAGAGAAAAGTGATTGAGTCCTATGTTCCTATCACCAAAAAGTATAATTTCCGTCTAAACTAAAGCTAAGTTTACAGGACTATAATTCAGTATATTTTTAGTTAAATAATTGTCTGACTATTTAGTGATGTAGGACAGCCACCTGGTTCATACCTCAGCAAATCTGAAGAGGAAAAGAGTGGTCATTCTCAAGTTATGGGCTTTTTTGTCACCTTTCCCATATTCGGCCTGGTCTAATTTGGCTCTTTTTCAGGGATTGGGGTAGTTCTAAAGAACAACCAAAAAAACATTTTTTCCCCCAAAATAAAATTTTACAACAATCAATTTCATTAATGGGAGACCCTAAAGATAAGAAAAATCATTGTTGTCATTTGTTCTACCTCGGGTAGGGGTATCTCGAAAACTAAAGCCTTTTTTGAGGACTTGCTGCTGGACTATCTATCTGAACGGTCTCAGTTTGTGTGTCAACGATGAATCTTCCATGCAAACTAAAGTTAGCCATGGAGTGCCACAGGGCTCAGTGCTTAGACCTATTTTGTTCACATTATGCTTCCGTTAGGCAATATTATAAGGAATCACTCTGTACATTTTCATTGTTATGCGGATGATACTGAACTGTATTTATCAATCAAGCCTGATGAAACCAATCATCTAAATAAAATTCTAGACTGCCTCAAGGACTTAAAAACGTGGATGACCTTAAATGTTTTGATGTTAAGGCCAAAACTGAAGTTATTGTACTCGGCCCAAATCATCTACGAAACCAATTATCTAAAGATATATTAACTATGGATGGCAGTAATTTGGCCTCCAGTGAGACTGTAAGGAATCTTGGTGTTATATTTAAAGGATTTATCCTTTAACGCCCACATAAAATCAATCTCAAGGACCGCCTTCTTTCATCTACATAACATTGCAAAAATCAGGCATATCTTGCCTCAAAACGATGCAAAAAAACTAGTCCATGCATTTGTTACTTCAAGGCTGGATTGTTGTAACTCTATTATCAGGGTGTACTAAAAAGTCAGTTAAGTCGCTTCAGCTGATTCAAAATGCTGCATTACGTGTAGTAACCAGAGTTCGGAAAAGGGACCACATTACTCCTGTTTTGGCTGCCTTACACTGGCTCCCTATAGAACACAGGATAGAATTTAAAATTCTTCTTCTCGTCTACAAAGCCCTTAATGAGCAGGTGCCATCTTACCTTAAATAACTCATTATACCCTACTGTCCTAGGGCATTGCGTTCCAAGAATGCAGGGTTGTTGGTTGTTCCTAGAGTCTCTAAAAGTACAATGGGAGCCAGAGCCTTTTCTTATCAAGCTCCACTTTTGTGGAATCAGCTTCCAGTTTGTGTTCGGGGGGCAGACACCCTATCCGTTTTTAAGAGTGCGCTTAAGACCTTCCTTTTTGATAAAGCTTATAGTTAGGGCTGATTACATTCAGCCCCTAGTTTTGCTGCTATAGGCTTAGACTGTCGGGGGACACCATACTTATTCCTTCTCTCTGTCTGTATCTGTGTACTCTCATGTTCCGAATAACCCAGCTTCCCCCAAATTTATTTTTGGTGTCTATCTAAGCCGGAATCCTGAGTCGTGGCTGATCCTTTTGCTGTGGTCCTGGATCGCGAGCCCTGGATCCTGAGTCGTGGCTGTGCATGTTGCTGTTGTCCTGGATCCTGAGTCCTGGATCCTGAGTCCTGCATC
The DNA here is from genome assembly GCA_028583405.1 of Pogonophryne albipinna. Taxonomy (NCBI): domain Eukaryota; kingdom Metazoa; phylum Chordata; class Actinopteri; order Perciformes; family Artedidraconidae; genus Pogonophryne; species Pogonophryne albipinna. The sequence goes on along the minus strand of CM053247.1, from coordinate 37,129,544 downwards.
CTGAGTCCTGGATTTTGAGTCGTGGCTGAACCGGTCTCTGCGGTCCTGCCTGACTCTCATCATACTACTTCCCTGATGGCTCCCACAGGATTGTTGACATCCTTGTGGACTCATTTTCTTATTATAGACACATGCATTTCCAAACATTTGGACTACCTATGTTATGTATTATCTTTTCAATTTACACACGGCATCTATTGCACGTCTGTCCGTCCTGGGAGAGGGATCCCTCCTCTGTTGCTCTCCCTGAGGTTTCTCCCATTTCCCCCCATTAAACTGTAGGGTTTCTTTGGAATTGTTTCCTTGTACGATATGAGGGTCTAAGGAGGACAGAGGGTGTCATATTGTCATACTGATATTCTGTACAAACTGTGAAGTCCACTGAGACAAATGTAACATTTGTGATATTGGGCTATATAAATAAACATTGATTGATTGATTGATTGAGAAGATAGCCAGTACAAAGCCAAGAAAAACCAGTAGAAAGACAGGAAGGAGCCAAAAGAGTTAGATTTTTTAATATACAAGCTCTTCTCTTAAACCTCAGGTCAATAATCTTCTTAGAAAGCTAAGGGTGAAGCTAGGTTTTTTTTTCAGAAACAAGTCCTGTTTCTCGCTTGAGGCCAGGAAAAGGCTAGTCTCTGTGACGTTTTCACCTGTGCTGGACTATGGTGATTTGATATATATGAATGCACCTGCCCATTACCTGATCAAGTTAGATGCCGCCTATCACAGTGCGCTGAGATTTGTTACAAACTGTAAAGCACTTACTCATCACTGTACCCTGTATGCCAGGGCAAGTCTGCCATCACTTACTGTTCGGAGACTCAGTCATTGGTACATGTTCATATATAAAGCCATGCTGGGTAAACTACCACCTTACATCTGCTCACTGATATCACAGAGAGTCGCAAGTGAGCTATTGCTTAAGACCCCAGGATGTGTTTTTATTACATGTACCAAGTGCTAGGACTGTTTTAGGCATAGGCACTACAACTTTTATGGAACACTCTGCAAAAAAACAAACAAATTAGCATTTTGGTTCCCCTGCATCATTTTAAAGCACAGCTTGAGGAATTGATATTTGATACTCCTGGTACCTGTCTTTGTGAATAAGTTTGTAAATTGTACCCCTGTCATTATGTTGTATGTGTCACGATCTGTCTGTGTTGTGTTTTGTCTTGTCTAGATCTGTCTTTGGTTTTCTGTCTGCATTGTGTTTTGTCTTGTTTAGATCTGTCTTTGGTTTCCTGTCTGTGTGTTCCCTCCTACCTGTTTTCCTGATTGTGTTCACCTGGTGCCCCTGTGTTTTCTCCTCCCTCCTCACCTGTCTCTTGTTTCCTTGATTAGTCCTGTGTGTATTTTAGTTCTGTTTTTTCTGTCTGTCTTTGTTAGATCCTTGTGTGTCTGTGACTGTGTTCACGGGGTAGTGTTCTGTTTTGTCACCTAACCTTGAAATAAAGATATGTTTCTGTTCAATCTGCATTTGGGTCCTGCCTGCTTCACTCACCCTAACAGTATGTGTCCTTTTTTGTTTTGTGTTACATGTGTAACCAATGTGCAGCAGGTCTCCCTTGTAAAAGAGATCGTTGATCTCAATGGGATTTGTATCTGGATTAATAAAGGCTATACAAACAAACAATACTCCTGCAGTTGTATTGTTCTGGATTCATAGTGACGTTTATTAGATGTTCTGCACTGTTATTGTTATGTATTTAATATAAAGTGAAATACCCATGACAAAAAGTCAGAAAAGAAAAGGGACTCACTTAAGGAAAAAGGTTCTAAACCAGTGAGTGTTCTTCATTTGCACATAAACATGATAACATATTTAAAGTTTTGACCAGATGGTGTCGCCCTCTGCACACTTAAGGCTCTGCATTTTATTTATTTATTTCACCTTTTATACCACACTGCAAGTCTGACATTTATTAATGAGACGACTGGAAGTTACACTGCAGATTTAAACACTCAAGTCTTTCACAGCCAGAAATATTTTTCTGTGTCACCTTGTTTATTATTTTGCCTTTTTTTAACAACATTTTCAAACTTTTCTCTTATAATGTCCAGCTTTTTCTAATGAAAAACAACTTTTTTCTCAAATTCACTTTCTTCACGAAATATTCAAAACGTTTTTAAATATTGCAATTGTATGTTAAAAATAATTTTACATGTAACCTTGTTTATTTATTTTGTCTTTTCTCCAAAAATAATCAAACTTTCATTTATTTATTTTTCCAATTGTATGCCTACACTGTGGTATTTCTACTTTTACGTCTTAGATTTTAAGATCTAAGTACTTCTTCCATCTCTTATTTCACCTTAAAATACACCTGACATTATGATTCTGCTGCAGCCTTAAAGGCAACACTGAGGGAGGCACAGCAAGAGGAAAAAACCATTTCCTTTCTGAGACACTCGTGGTTTCTTTTGTGTTTCTTCGAACATTAGTCATTTATTAAAAAAAAGTCCCCACTACTGTTACATGAACCCTGGGGCCCTGCAGCTTTTACTGAATCAGCCTGGGAGGCATTTATACAGACACTATGAGAACAAGTATGAACATGGAAGTAAAGGCAGCATGAGGGGACGCGTTTAGCTTAAAAAAAGAAGAAGAAGAAGACAGATTAACACACAGGAAGTAGGAAGTGTGATCTGTTAGATACAGTATCCACATTGTGTGTGTGTATGTGTGTGTGTGTGTGTGTGTGCTCCGTCTGGGTTTATGTGTGAAATGAAATGCTGACCTCTGGTTTAAGTTAAGGACAATGTCTCTGAAACTCCGACGCAACTGGGACTTCAGCACCTTCAAGGCTGAGACAGCTCGCATAGGTAAGCCTGGTGATGCGAACACTGACTCCACTATGGGTGCAGCACTGTCACACTTCACTTTTTTGGCTCTTCACATATGTTTCTTTATTATTCCTAATTTTGCATCACATAGATATAGTACAGAGGATTTTTTTAACATGCTTAACAGTTTATTTGTAATGTTTTACAGCAGTGGATAGTAACTAAGAAAGTTTGCTCAATTACTGCACTTTAAGAACAAGTTTGAGGTACATTACTTGAGTATTTCCATTTCCTGCCACTATATACTTGTTACCTACAATTTAGAGGCACATATTACACTTTTTGCATGTGAGTTCACGGTTTATGCAGCATTAATGAGTTACCATGATATTGGTGAATGTTTCATTTTCTTTATTATTCATAATTTTCTATCAAACAGATTTATTACTGACGTTTTTTGTGGTTTCAATATATACTAAACAGTTGATGTTGTTGTTTTCTTACAGTGGTGGACAGTTTTATGTAACTTGAGTATTTCCATTTCCTGCTACGTTATACTTCTTCTTCTTCTTCACTGCAATTCAGAGCCATATATTACACTTTGTACTTCAATGTCTTTAGTTGCTTTGAAGATTTAGATTAATACAAAATATATTCAAACAATAATGTTTTACTAAATAAATTAAAACGTTATTGATCCCTCTGTGAAATGTTAGCTAACCGGCAGCATTATATAAGTGAAAACCCGCAACATCAATGTGATGAACACATTATAATGTAAAAATACAATGTACATTTTTCGGAAATGTGAAAAATAAGTAGTTTATTTTTGTACTTTAATTATGCTGTTATTGAGTAACCATAATGTGGATGAATGTAAAATAGGTGTTTTGTTTAAAGAAAATCGTATTATAAGGAACTAAATCTCTGGTTTTTTGAGCATGTTGGTGGTTGCTTACCATGAGGCTTTCACTTTACGTAAATCTCTGTCATCCAAAATAGAATGAACAGTTTCTATATTAAAACATATCTTGACGTTCAAAAGGTTAAAGCAATGCATCACTTTAAAAATAATATGTATATGTCGATTCCTCACCGTGTGTTACCTTGAAATGTTGAAGAAATCTCCTTGGTGTTTTTAAGAATGAAAAAACTGAGACAATTATTGTGAATTTAAGTAAATAGGAGCAGTTTTTTAAACCAATGCCAACACATCTATTTACAAACTCTCACTCAACCCATGCAGTAAAATCCAAGTCTCATTTATTCAATCTTGCGTTAACAAGCATGACTTTTCAATAAAACTGCACTATTTGAAACACCTCAAAGTATAGTGCATGCACAAGGGTGAAACTGTTAAGGTGTCAGCGAAAGTGCATCTGTTTGAAAGTGAGTGATAGGACTGGATAAATAAGACTTTGAATTAGATTAAACAGATGTTTTGATAGTTTAGCCGTTGTTCAACGAGGCCCCCGTTAAGTTCCATTCATCAAGATTTTTCTTTAAGAATTCAATTACACACACAGGGTTAGTAATGGATACATAAATAATCTTTTTTGAGCTGACGTGTCCCTTTTAGAGTGCTTTCCTAAATCACCTTTATATAACAATTTAGCAGTGCAGTGGTTGATATTCATAAAATGTGCAGTCAATACTATATATACAGTAAGTGTCTCTACAGATGTCTAGACTTCCTAAAGTCTAGACATTGTTTGCGTAGGGCGGCATCAGTGCAACACGCCTGGTTTCCTCTCTCAGGCTCAGAGCACACAGCAGTTGCATCATTTAATAAAAGATGGTTGCCCATAAGTAGTGGCTGGATAAAGATTCTTTCGTGCAGTCCTGTCTTTGTACACTACCTGAATCATTTTCTCTAATCATTTTCACAATCAGTGGTATTTCAGCACTGTGGAAGGAAGTTGCTGCATGTACTATGTATTTTGATCTGCTCCATGTTGACTGACTATCAGGTGCTATTATGACCATGCTCTTAATTTAGTATGAAAGCATGACTTCCTGAAAAGCGGGCGACCCCCCTCCTGTTTTTTTGTTTGCCTTGACATGATTTGTTGACCCTAACTGTGACTGATTTTATTCTTTGAAGCTGCAGTGATGCAGGTTTTCAACAGGAAACTGATGCAAGAGCTCAGTTTCTGCAGAACTTTGTCTGTATGTAACTGTGCCTACATACAGTGGGGCAAAAAAGTATTTAGTCAGCCACCAATTGTGCAAGTTCTCCCACTTAAAAAGATGAGGGAGGCCTGTAATTTTCATCCTAGGTATACCTCAACTATGAGAGACAGAATGGGGGGAAATAATCCAGGAAATCACATTGTAGGATTTTTAAAGAATTTATTTGCAAATAAATGGTGGAAAATAAGTATTTGGTCAATAACAAGAGTTAATCTCAATACTTTGTTATATACCACCTTTATTGGCAATGACAGAGGTCAAACGTTTTCTGTAAGTCTTCACAAGGTTTTCACACACTGTTGCTGGTAGTTTGGCCCATTCCTCCATGCAGATCTCCTCTAGAGCAGTGATGTTTTGGGGCTGTCGCTGGGCAACACGGACTTTCAACTCCCTCCAAAGATTTTCTATGGGGTTGAGATCTGGAGACTGGCTAGGCCACTCCAGGACCTTGAAATGCTTCTTACGAAGCCACTCCTTCGTTGCCCGGGCGGTGTGTTTGGGATCATTGTCATGCTGAAAGACCCAGCCACGTTTCATCTTCAATGCCCTTGCTGATGGAAGGAGGTTGTCACTCAAAATCTCACGATACATGGCCCCATTCATTCTTTCCTTTACACGGATCAGTCGTCCTGGTCCCTTTGCAGAAAAACAGCCCCAAAGCATGATGTTTCCACCCCCATGTTTCACAGTAGGTATGGTGTTCTTTGGATGTAACTCAGCATTCTTTCTCCTCCAAACACGTCTAGTTGAGTTTTTACCAAAAAGTTCTATTTTGGTTTCATCTGACCATATGACATTCTCCCAATCCTCTTCTGGATCATCTAAATGCTCTCTAGCAAACTTCAGACGGGCCTGGACATGTACTGGCTTAAGCAGGGGGACACGTCTGGCACTGCAGGATTTGAGTCCCTAGCGGCGTAGTGTGTTACTGATGGTAGCTTTTGTTAGTTTGGTCCCAGCTCTCTGCAGGTCATTGACTAGGTTCCCCCGTGTGGTTCTGGGATCTTTGCTCACCGTTCTTGTGATCATTTTGACCCCACGGGGTGAGATCTTGCGTGGAGCCCCAGATCGAGGGAGATTATCAGTGGTCTTGTATGTCTTCCATTTTCTAATAATTGCTCCCACAGTTGATTTCTTCACACCAAGCTGCTTACCTATTGCAGATTCAGTCTTCCCAGCCTGGTGCAGGTCTACAATTTTGTTTCTGGTGTCCTTTCAGCTCTTTGGTCTTGGCCATAGTGGAGTTTGGAGTGTGACTGTTTGAGGTTGAGGACAGGTGTCTTTTATACTGATAACGAGTTCAAACAGGTGCCATTAATACAGTTAACAAGTGGAGGACAGAGGAGGCTCTTAAAGAAGAAGTTACAGGTCTGTGAGAGCCAGAAATCTTGTTTGTTTGTAGATGACCAAATACTTATTTTACAGAGGAATTTACCAATTAATTCATTAAAAATCCTACAATGTGATTTCCTGGATTCTTTCCCCCCATTCTGTCTCTCATAGTTGAAGTGTACCTAGGATGAAAATTACAGGCCTCTCTCATCTTTTTAAGTGGGAGAACTTGCACAATTGGTGGCTGACTAAATACTTTTTTGCCCCACTGTATATGTGATTATGTGTGTATGATGTGTTTACAGTCATCCTTGTTAGGATTTCGAAAGCACAAGCACACGTCTGTCAGTGTACAGGAATACTTGTTTAGTTTTTATGTATTTTAGCTTTTTTAACTTTTATAAACTCAAACACACATATAAAGATTTGAGAAATATCAATAACAAGTAATTACATTTAAAATAGTAACGTAATAAAGGACATCTATTTGAAGGTGTATGCTGCACTATACTTTACTACAACAACTACTACTACTATTACTACTGCTGCTGTTGCTGCTGGAATAATATTACATTTACCCTCTTGAATTTAATATCTGTCATTGAATGTAGACACTGATAAGGAAAAGAAAAAGCAGATTAAATGTGTTTATTATACATCCCCAAAAAATAGGAAATAAAAAAGGCAGTCCATGTGTTTACCAAACTGATGTTCACAAAAAATAAAATAAAAGTCACATAAATCAATTAAAGTAAATAAAGAAAAATAAAGAACATTTTATTTAATAAAAAAAAAATGCAATTACAAGTAAAAGAAAATACAAGATTAATACAAAAATAACAATAATAATATAAAATAAGAAAAAATGTAATTAAAAAAATAGATCATAATAATAAACTTTATTTATATAGCACCTTTAATGCAAGATGCAGCCTAAATGTATGTAAAGGAACACAATAAAGATGGAGGAACATCATTAAAAACAAGTTATAAACAAGCAGAAAGAGTTATATCACAGAAGCATGTGATGATATATATTTTTTTATCCATTTGTTTTGTAAATCAGACGTTTCAAATAGGGCTATAAGGGCCTCGGTGCCTCAGTATTACACACTAACAATATTGTGCATGATTTATGAAATTCCGCCCTGTACTCCCAACTTTACAGGTGAATTTATAACCATGAAATCTAATGAAATTTCACATTTCTTAAGTTTTATGAAAAGCCTCCACTCTATGAATATGTAGCCTAACTCTTCTGTCCTGAGTCTTGCATTTTAATTCCTGTTAATAGCAGTCCCTGAACACATCTTTGTGGTGCTGTTGAGGCCAGTTTAAAGGAGTTGTGGGTGTGGTGTGACATCTCTCTCTGTGTGTGGGCTTCAGGGTTCCTCAACAGCCTTTTAACTTTCCACTAATCAGGGGAGGTGACGCTATTAAAATGAGACCAAAGGACCCTCAGAGCTCTAGGTGGAGGCCTTCAAAGTGCGGCCGGCCATCCGGCGTTGATGTGGGAGCTTCCTGTTTACCCCGGAGCGGCCCTTCTTCTTCTCTTCTCCTCTGTCATCTTGCGTAACAAGACACGGTGAATTTAAGAACAACTGAGCGAGTGGGCTTAATCATGATCAAGATATCTGTGCGGTCCTCAGTCCTGCGTGTGACTCTGTCTCTCTGAGCCACGTAGACCTCCATTAAAGCATCAGGGTCACTCTCAAAGAAACTCAAGGGGGACAAGTGTCCACGAAGAGTGACCTTAAAAAACTCTAATCCTAAACATTTATAATTATTCTATTTATAATAATTCCATGTATAATTATTCTCATTATGTAGACTCCTGCACTGCTTTTTTGCACTTCTGGTCAGATGCCTAAACTTACATTTCGTCACTAGTACTGTACTAGTGAGTATTACGTAGTACATGTACTAGTAGTACATGTACTACGTAATGACAATAAAGTTGAATCTGAATCTGAATTTAGATTTCTGGGCCTGTGTTTAGAGGGAACTCTGGGCATAACTGAGTATAATATCCATATATTTTAGTGTATGGTCACCAGAGACTAAGGGGTTGTTGTTGTTGCTTTCGTTTGCGTAGACATAGAGAGCAGGTCCTCTTCCATGTTGCACCATGTTGAAAGTATTATTTCCCCCCAGATAACAACAAAGTGTTAGCTCTAACCTTTTGCAACTTTGTTTTCTTTCAATGCACAACAATAATCATGCATTTGAAACAGTGGCCATAACATGTTTTTAAGAGACAGTGGCTGCACTGCCACTAAATCCCACACTGTGCAGTATGAACCTTTAATCTCTGACCTTTCAGCATTTTATTGTTTGATGCTCAGTCTCTTGCAGACCACAGTGTTATTTCTGTTGAACAATCACAGCTGTATTCATGAACCTAGCACAGGAAACTGGTCCACTCCTTTCAGCATGAAACCGTAAAGGTGGGGGACAAAAATAATCTACAGCGCGCAGGTCTCTGAAACCTGATAGGCTGAAGCAGCCTCACTTCAGAAAAGAGGAAGTGTTTAGCTCCAGTTGAGCTGAGCGCTGATGTTTTGGTGTCGTTTCACAGCACGCTGGCGATTGTTGTTCATGACACTTTTACCAACAGCTCTCTTGTGGTGTTTGGCAGCGCGATCCAGGAGTGTGACACCCGGAGAGGGAGGCCCCATACCGGGCTCCCCTAACTCCCCCAGGTCCATGGAGAGGCCCCTGAAGGCCGGCTGGCTGAAGAAGCAGCAGAGGTCTCTGGTGAAGAACTGGCAGCAGCGGTACTTTGTGCTGAGAGGAAGCACGCTGACCTACCACAAAGATGACAAGGAGACCACTGTGCAGGTGAGAATGTAGTCTATCTACAAAAACTGATATTCCAAAGTTTGAAAAGCTGAATTGCTTTTTTTATTTGGCACATAACATGATTTATTTGTAGGGTTAGGACTTTGTTAAAGACATTTTTATTACAATTGCTTTACATTCAGTGATGTGAAGATATAGAAAGTGCTAACCAGCATAATCTAAAGACACATATTTAGTCCTCTAATGTTAGCACTTTTTGTCTTAAACATCAATATTATTTATAGACTATACATTTATAAAAAATGTGTCCTCAATAATTTCCATTCAACACCACAACCACTCTGCTGCCATTTGCACACTTCCTGTACACAAAACAAACCCTCACAAGAGGCCAAGGCCTGCTTTTTTAAACTCTTTTATCTTATCATGTCATTCAACCAAAATCTCTCAACACAAAATGTTAATTTTTTCTTTACAAGTTGTGCAAAATGTTGACAAACTTCTAAGAAGGTGAAGCAAAGACAAACACTTGTTTCAGATGATTTCCCCTCTTTAATGGCCGTTGTCAGCGTCTTAGATATTTGTCAGATATCTGCTTCACTTACTTTTGGTTTAGAAAGCCATCATCATTTATTTACATGGTTACTGCAGTCATAGTAAATATGACCTATGCAAAGGATGAAGTCTGCTGAAGTATGTCACATCTGAAACCAAATTCCTACGTAAGCAAATTGCCGTCACACATGTAATTTACGCCACGTTATTTGACGTTCAACAACAAAAATAGGCATCCTTATTTTTAACCAAACACATATCCTTTTCCTAGAACTAACCACACACTCTGACCACCTGAAGCTAAAGATTAGGAAACTGAAAACCTTTCACATATGCAACTTCTATCCTACTGGTGGGTGCAGTTTGCCCCTCTTGCAGCAATAGTAGTAGCTAAAACAACTGATAAGAGCCATTTAATGGCATTAAAAAAAGGTACAAATATTACATGTTTAAACCTCGAATGGTCTCATGACTAGTTCAACTTTCAAAGATTGCAAAACAAAACCCCTAAATTTGTAGACATACAGTAATACGATTTTGGTATCGGACGCACTTTGATTTCCCTACACTAGATGTTGTATTACACGTCCATTCTTGCATCTCAAGTTGCTAATTACACTGTGAACAATGAGCAGTGCATGGAAAAGAAAGTGGTAGTTCATATTGGCAACACCAAAAAACCCAAAATATGTCTTGTTGACTCAAGATTGCAAAACCCCTACAAAAGGTAGCATGGTCAAATTATAAACCATATACATTTAAGAAGGCCTACCAAAATCCTCAGATGTAGTTCCTATCTAGACATGAGTGATAGTGAAACAGGAAGCCAGAAAAGCATCCTGGAACATTTTTTGAATTAAAAAATCGTAAACCCATGCAGGGACAATACTTAGTCATGTCCACTTTGGTCTTGTTTCTAAACAGAAATAAGGGTGTGGGCAGTAGGGGGATAAAGAGGAAATAGGCTGCATAATGTGAAAAGGGAAATATACAGTATACAATGAATGTGCTGTAATTTAAACTGGGTATAGAGCACAAAAGTCATTATGAATTAGACTTGAGTCACTGTTTTGATGACCTGCAACATTACGTGATATCAAATAAATGACTACACACTTGGTAGTATTCCAATGTTTAAGAGTGATGGGGAGCGGATTTGTTGTTATTTTTTTATATTTATTCCACTGAATATCAAACAATTACATGAGATGCCATTCTTTGTGAACAGGTTAGATATTTTGGCTATTGATAAAACTATATAAAGGTATACCATGTGCTTTTTCTTTAAAAAGACCAGAATCTGCAAGTAAGCCTGCAAAGACGAGCAATATGAGTTGCCCCTGGATAATCTAGAAAATAAAATATGATATGGACCCTAATGGTAATGGATAAGCAGTGAGGATGGTCATGCATTTTTAAGTTTTGTAAACCAGCAAAAGCACAATGGTGTCACAATGAAAGAAACTGTGCTACACATGCAGGGAAAATACCTGCTGACATGGACTCTGATAACTCTGACAAATGAAAACTAACTCATATTAGTGGTTGGTTGTTAACTTCTCTTTGAACATGTCACTAACGTAGTGTGTGTTTTTGTTCTCCAGGGAGTCATCCAGCTGCGGTTCAGTAAAGTTAATGAACTCCCTTCGAACCCTGATGACCCCGGGAAGTACATCTTCGAAATCATCCCACGTAAGCATGAAATCAACCTTTGAAAAAGATCATAACAGACTTTAAGATGCATTGTCTAGAGAGGGACCTCCATGCCTTGTGCCGTTGTCTTATTGTGACATTACAGCAGAGACACATCCACGTGTATTATGTCATTAAGCATTAAGGATGTGTTTCTGTAATTAATTAAAAAGGTCTTATTGATGCTCACAACTACTTATATACTAGAGAATCAGAATACTAATTCCTTTATCCGTCCGGCCCGAAGGACGTTTACATTGTTACGGCAAAATATAGATAGAGACTAAGAAAATAGGTTGAAAAATGTGTGTTTATTGTGTCCAGCCTAAGGCACACCTGTGCAATAATCATGCTGTCTAATCAGCATCTTGATATGCCACACCTGTGAGGTGGGATGGATTATCTCGGCAAAGGAGAAGTGCTCACTATCACAGATTTTTTCAGATTTGTGAACAATATTTGAGAGAAATGGTTATTCTGTGTATATAGAAAATCTTTGAGTTCATCTCATGAAAAATGGGAGCAAAAACAAAAGTGTTGTGCTTATATTTTTGTTCAGTGTATGTTACATTTATAGTTTACTGTAAGACTGCAGCTTGATGTTGATAATATATTGTGAGCCTCTGCTTTATGGATTAAATGTATGGCTTTTTAGGATTAAAAGACTAATGTCACAGCAGGATTTAGAAAAACTTGTCCACGCTTTTATCTTCAGTAGACTCGACTACTGCAATGGTGTCTTCACAGGTCTCACTAAAAAATCTATCAGAAAGCTGCAGCTGATCCAGAACGCCGCTGCTCGAGTACTCACTGACACTAGAAAAGTGGATCACATCACTCCTGTTCTGAGATCATTACACTGGCTTCCAGTCTGCCAAAGAATTGATTTTAAAATACTACTGCTAGTTTTTAAATCGCCAAATGGCTTAGGACCGAAGTATATAGACGACATCACTATGAAGCATCCAGGAGTCTCAGGTCTTCTGGGTCGGGTCTGCTCTCTGTTCCGAGAATAACCACTAAACATGGAAAAGCAGCTTTTAGTTATTATGCCCCAACAATTTGGAACAAACTGCCTAAATCATGCACGTTCGCCGAAACACTTCCTATTTTTAAATCCCGACTAAAAACGCACCTATTTGCGGCTGCTTTTAATTGAGCTGCCAGAGAGACTCACACTACAGTAGGCCTTTGCCTTTTTAGTCATGTATTCTGTACCTGCTGTGTTTATTTATTTATTTTATTTCATTACCTTTGCTTATTATGCCTGTTTTTAAATGCCTTTTTAATCATGTATTTATGCTGTATTTGTTCTTAAATGTCTTTTGATTTGAATCTGTAAAGCACTTTGAATCGCCACGTGCTGAAAAGTGCTATATAAATAAAATTGCCTTGCCTTGCCTTACTTTATAACTATTTAAAAGAATCCATAAGACACTTCTAAGTCACATATAAAATGTCTTATAGCTATTGGTATCAGAACACATGATGTGTGTTTATGAGCATTATAAATACATACAAATTCACTTTGAATGCCCTCGTAATACACGTATAGTCTTCATAGAAATGTCCACTAAAGCTTGATTTGTATACCATACTGTTTCTTGTGTCTGACAGCATGACTCTGCACTTTACCTGCGTAATGGAAAGTCAGAAACGACCACAAACTGATAGCAATCTAGATATTCTCCGGAAATCTTTATGTAGATTACTGACAGGCGTGTGTGTGCCCACTTTTTTGCTGTACTAAGATGCCATTTTCTAAAAACAACCATGATTTCCCAGGTACATCAGGAGACAGAGAGCGATGTCCCTATGTGTTCATGGCTAACTCTCAGAGTGATCTGGAGGAGTGGGTCCGCACCCTGCGCCGGGTCATTGGAGTACCAACAAGTGGAGGTTCAGTAAAAATGTATATCGTTATGCAAAACGTGTGACACTGGAACTTTCTTTAGTGACAAGACTTTACCGTAAATGTAAGGATTATTTGGATATTTTCCTAAATTAGTAATGGATTTATTTGTTTTTGTTGCCTGGAGGTAAATGAGGAGATTGTTACCACTGCACAACAATGTGTAGCTGGAACTAACAGCTGGAAACAGGGAATTACCCTGCTTCATAGCACCTCTTGAAAGCCAGGAAGTCACTATCTCTGGCAAGAAATGGTTCAGCTCACGACCCCCCACAAAACCATGACGTTTGAAACGTGTTGTGTAGAGATTAAACAAACATCATTTGAATGAATACGCTTTAACGATGCTTCTGTCTAAATCTATTGTTACCTTGGTACACAGCCATGCTAGACATATCCGGTCTTTATGCTAAACTACCGTAAACTTAGGAGTTAGGCATGATGGCTGTATCTTTAAGTAAATAAATACAAAATGTCTTCACTCTGGAAAATAAAGTGCACTTTTAGCCATTTAAAGGCACTGTTCTGTAGCAAACTCCTTCCTAATAATTAAGTATATCGTCTTCAAATGTTGTCAGTACTTTTTGAGTTGTTAAGTTGTACACTTTTGGAATTTTCTTGACTGAACGTCTGCATTTTTGCCATGAAACAAGAAGTACATGTGAAATCTAGAATATCCTAAGAATATCTACATTTTTCAGATCAATCTCAAATTTGAAGGTGTAAAACGTTTTCTAATCTCATAATTTAAGTAGTCTAAAATGTAACTTAATACCCCTTTGCAGTGTTTGGAAAGAGCCTCATGGACATTGTCACATATGAGCAGCGATTTGGGCCTCACATGGTGCCGATCCTGGTCCAGAAGTGTGTGGAGTACATCAAGGAACACGGGCTGAATGAGGAGGGCATCTTCCGCCTGCCGGGTCAAGACAACGCAGTCAAACAGTTCAGAGACGCCTTCGACGCCGGAGAGAGGCCCTCCTTCCCCAGGTAAGAACAGACTGAATACAAAGATGGTGGACCATTTTGCTTCCATAATGTGTCTTCTTTGAGGCTAGTGGGAAGAACATCCACGTGTAGGTGTTTATTTCACTAATTTAGTCTATTTGTGTCTTAGATACTACTTTAATTCACCAACAGTTGAAATAATAATAAGTTAAATAATGCCTAATTTGCATTTTTAAACATAAAGTAAAACTTAAAATACAAAAAGATTCTGTTTTTATGTCAGTAATGACCTGGGGAAGTTTCATGGTGGTATCTATACAGTAAGTCACATTGACCCTAGTAGTGTGTACAACATTAATTAATTTAACAATACCTATCGTCAAAGGCCGTTTTCTCAAACTGAGGTTGTTCTCATCCTTTTTCAGCAGAAATCTCCACTTCAGTAGAATAGACTACACCATACACCTTTGAAGTTTAATTTTCATCTATCTTCTGAAGGTTTTTACAAAGTGCTTTGTTCACATTTCACTCAGAGCCTGACTTATATAAAATGTTTTCCTTAATACATGTCGTAAATAGTGTTTTCAGACTCATGACCGTAATTTATGATTCATGGAGTGGTAAAAACGGATGGTTCACATTCGTGTTATAGAAATGAATGCATATTACCAGATATTTAATAAGATAATGCACATTTGCATATGTAAACATATCATTTCAGTATATTGTATTACAAAAAAGAATGCCTTAATGTTAGTAGTTAACTGACAAAGTAACATGGTGTTGTATTAGTTAATCATTTAAAACATTTTAAGATTTCCACCTCAATATAACATTATTTGTATTATTGGAAGCCCCTAACCTTTACTGATATACACAAGTATATTTCAGTAGTGAATATAATTGTGTAGCATTTACTATATTTGCAATAGGGTTATTTGGGTTATGAAACAAACGTGAAATACTCAGCATAAAGTGGTTACCTTAAAACACTTGAAAGGGCACAATTTAAAGCAATCTTTAAAGCAGGTTGGTACATTTATGAGTTAAAAAGGTCATTACTATATAAGGAGAAAAAGTTCTAACCTCAATCGATCAGCATCAGCTTTTTTTTTTCTTTCTGAGAACACAAGGAGAGATGAGAGATGCAGAGCGTCTGATCTGAAGGCGACACCACATCCTGTTCAGTCACGCAGGAGGAAGCCTGTGTTACTCAACTTCTCAGAGAAAAGTTCATTAAAACATTCAAGCTTACATGTTTGTCTGTAATCTAGTATGAGCGCAGTCAAAAAGGCTGATGAAAGATTGTCAAACTGCAGGCCATAAATCTAACAATGAACACAAGGTTAAGCGGTTTCCCCTCAAACTTTACTCTTGGAGCCCAGACAATGAAATTGAATCCATGCCTGTTGCTTAAGCCAAATATACAAAACCAAGACAAGAGACCAGAAATGTCAAGGACCTCACAATCCTGGAGGACTTTGTAAAGACCGTTGATTGTACAACAACCCCATGTAAATGTTTACAAATCTGGTCAAGAAGGGAAAATAACTCTTAAACATGTTATATTTAAAGGTTTAACGTAACATTTCCACATCAAAATGTAGAAATGTTAATGTTATATTTGTTTAGTTGTGTACTACTTACATTATCCCAATTGTTTCCCAAAATGTACAAACTCAGAGACATGTGTAATTTTAACCAAAGTAAATGTGCTTTTCATTTGGTCTCCTTTAGGGGCATCATTTCCCCATTTGAGTCTTGTTGTCTGCGAGAAGCTTTCATCAACTGACTTTTGACTAGGGTTGGGTATCGTTTGAATTTCCACGATTCTGATTCCGATTCCACTTTTCGATTCCGGTTCTTAATGGTTCTCAATTCCGATTATTTGAGGGGCAGGGTAAAAAAAACGATTACGTTCTTGTTGAGAAAAACAAGCATATCTGCCTTCTCAGGCATACCAGGAAGAAAGCAAAATGCTTCAATCTGGTGCACTTTAAGCAGAATTACTAGAGACTAGATCTAGGGGGTACAACTCTAAACACCCATATGAAAAAGATCGGTTTACATTTGAATAATTAAATAAGTATGTGAGCATAACCAATAACCCATAGCCAATAACAAATACATGTAACGTATTTTATTTTTGTTGTTCATTCATATCTTATTTTACTATTTTATTTATGCATATTTTTTTACCTCTCCAGTTTAAAACGATATGTCTGGTTTACTGTCCTATAGTATACATTGGAATAATTTCAAACCTGTTTTATCCCAATAATTATAAAGGAGTGCCTTGGAAATATGTGTTTACATAAATTGTGATCAAAACGTTTGAGACCCACTGAGATAACTTAGACTAAAGTGAACTATCTAAACACTGAGAGTCCTTTACCTCACTGAGCTGTAGTTATCAGCCTCAGTCTGACTGGAGAGGACTCTCCCTCCACATCATTGTAGAAACATCTTCTTCTTCCGTTAGAGCAGCTTGCACCAGATGCTAATAACAACAGCGCGTACCGGTGCACCCTCCCTTTCTCCCTCGCTCACTCGCACTTTGGCTGTGAGCTGCGGGCGCCAGATAAGCCAACATCCCCCATTTTCATCACTTGCAGCGCCCATCGTACAGGGCGAATGAAACGTGTAACCGGGGTAAAAAGGGTGTTACATTTACTTAATTATGAATGTTGTTACATCAAGGCCGAAAATTAGGATGAGCACCAACGGTCAAAACATTTGTTTTCCCTCCCAGAGCTGTCAGCGCAGCGCCTCCCAGATCTGGCGCCCTAGGCGAACATCTATAACGCCAGTGCAACGCGCCGGCCCTGGTCTCAGGTTACACTGTAGGAAGTGTAGGTACAACGCTACATTTCCCGCCCCGCCGCAGTCATACAGTAGGCTACGGAGAGCGGCGAGAAACTTTTCCTCAGGCATCGAAAAGCTGAACCGAAATTCACATTTCTAAATGATGCCGTTGGAATCGAAATTTTGGACCGGTTCGGAACCGGTTCTCGGTACCCAACCCTACTTTTGACCCAGTTTTAAGACACATTTTTAACAAACACTTTTTAGATCTTAGCGTTTTTTGCCTCTACTTTTAACAGCATGAAATATTCTAGTCTTCTGACATCTGGACCATGAGGTTTTAGAGAAGCTGAGCTAATGTTAGCAGCACCCAAATGGCATTGGAGAAACCTTTATTTTTACAGTAACATTTGATTCAGTGGGCTCATAGGTTTTGGACAGACCTCTGTGGATAATTAGACTCTAGGTTAGGTCTTGTGAAGCTGAGAGAACGTTAGCGGTAGCTGGCAGCCCTTCCTCCCCACAGTGTGTCTGCCAAACTGCCCTGGAGAAACAGATTTTCACACAAAACTACTATTCATTTGAATTTGTATTGGTTTTACCCCGTGGGGCTGTTTATTTTTAAGAGTAGAGTAGACTTCAGGTAATAATTTGGCTCACATTCTGAATGATATATAATAAAGGACCCTTTACAGGAGAGCCTATCTGCAGTGACGACAAAGACCACAACTTCCAATGGCTTTACATTCACAGCATTTAATCAAGCAGACTGCAAGTCAATTAGTGATGTTACGTTCACGAACGATCCGATTCTTTTGAACAGTTCTTTGCTACGAACGAAGGGAACGGAGTCTTAATTGGTGAGAGCCTGTTCTTTTCCACTCGCCTTTACATTAACAGTGAAAAAGCTTGATTTTGTTCCCCAAGCGTATTCTGTGAAGACCCGCCCCTACTCTGATCAGTTAGGTTTAGGCCGGAGTGCCTCTGATTGGTTAGGTTTAGGCACGAGACATTATGTCTGGCAATACAGTCAATCATTATCCTGGTGATTATTTCGCAGATAAACCTATTAACCCCGCCCCCTTAAAAATGGGTCTTTTGAACGGCTCTCGGAAAGGAATGGAGCCATAAGATCCGGCTCCCTTCATAGAGTCGTGATTCCCATTACTAAAGTCAATGATGCATCAGGAAAAATGCATGCAAGCGTATTGTTTTTGATTTAGGTTACACAGTATTTGCATGTTAATTGTAGAATATGTGTCCTTACCCACAGTGACACAGATGTCCACACGGTGGCGTCTCTGCTCAAATTGTACCTGCGCGAGCTCCCGGAGCCCGTGGTGCCCTGGACTCAGTACCAAGACTTCCTGGACTGCACCAACCAGCTGGACTCGAGCAGCTCAGAGGTACGTTTGGCTGCAATATTATATAATATATATACTATATAATGTTTGAGTGTACATGTAGGAGAGGTCATGTGCTATTTTGTGAGGCCTTGTTCTTTAATCTTTTCCTCATGTGTCCTCTCAGGGTTGGAAAAAGTTGGAAAAACAAATTGCTCTTCTTCCCAGAACCAACTACAACCTTCTCAGTTATGTCTGTCGGTGAGTACAAACTGGATTGCAAAGCATTATGGGACATTCCTGGTTAGTCAATGAGGCCAATTAGGGCTATAACAAAAAGGTTTACAAATGAAGCTTCATATGTATGTCATTGAATGTTCAATATATTCACCATAGATATGTATATTTTGTATCCGCATTTTAAATAAATGGATATATATTGGATTAAATACATTCGATTATCTAGTTAAACCATTAATGAATATATCACATTTTACTTAAAATGTGTTGGTTTAGTCAACATAATTAAATGCAGATTGAGGACTGAGCTCATGTTGAGGCGAGGGTGTGTTTGTGTGTTTGAGAGACGGGTTGAGAAAGTAAAAGGGGAACTAATGTATTTTATTAACGTACTCGTAACAATGCTTTGTCCCCTCCAAACATATGATATTTTTGTCCTATGACATTACACATCCACCACTTGAATCTAATCCTACAGATAATATGAAAGTAGATTTATAAACATAAACAACTAAATTCTGGTCAGCTTTTGAATTCTGAATTACAATTTGGAGGTCCATGTTATGAGCTAAGCTTTGAACTATTTGGTAGAGCCCGTTAATTTCTGTTTAGAGAGAACATCGTTGTTCAATGACACGTCCCTGAGGAAGACACTTTCCTGTACATTTACCAGATCCTAGGTCCCCTCCAATCCAAATGTTCTTCTGAGATCAGTTTCCGTCCCAACTAATATTAAGACCATCTGTTTTCGATGCTTTCTCTTTTTGCAGGTTTTTGTTCGAGGTGCAGCAGCACTCCAGTGTGAACAAGATGAATGTGGAGAACTTGGCCACAGTGATGGGCATCAACCTGCTCAAACCTCAGATAGAAGACCCCATCTCTGTGATGAAGGGTATGATAACACACTGCTGACCAACCAACATGTGTGCAGATGTGTGTTGAAATCATGTGCCTGATATTCTGGTCCCAATTAGGCTTATAATATTATATACTTCTCTCTAATGACTGTGAAGTCATTATTACTCAACATCTGGAAAATCCCTGAAACCAGACTTTATGTGACTACTAATTTTATGAGTCAATTATCTGATGTGTTAATATTGCAGAATGACTATCCTTCTCTTTTTTCAACTATATAGTAAGTTGAATAACACTGATTTTTACCAAAAACCTACCTTACAAGGTTAAGAAGGCCTGTCTCATTTAGATACCCGTGTATTGTGTAAATCTTCACCCATTTACATTTTCCTACTATCTTAAATTACTACTGACATACAGTTTATATGTCTTCTTATCTACTGTATGTACAGTTAAATAAAAACATTAGGTTTCCCTCAATTATTTTTTTTATCACATTTTCCCCCACATAAACCTTTTCAAAATATGATACTATCAAGTTTTACTTTTTTTTTAAAACTGTTTTCTGACATTTTCAATGCTAAATTGTAATAATGACTTTTTTACCACTTTATACTACAACGTTTTAATTACTTCTTATGACATAGTATACTATGATTTTTAATGACTTTGTATGCAAAGCATTATTTTTACAAAATAATATGGCTTTCAAATATAGTTCTTTTTTATGGCAAACTTTGACTGTTGAATTAATTTTGTTATGACATACTGTACTATGACTCTTATTCTTATACTCTCTTTTTTATGAAGATGTTAGGTAGCAATCAGGCATTGTACACAAATACAACATAAGAAAAAAAAGGAACTGAATCTTGCTTTGACATTTAAAAGATAAAAAGAAAAACCTGAAGAGAAGACGTTTTGATGATAATCTTTCCAGGTTTGTTTTCTTCACAGCGACTCCTCAGATCCAGAAGCTGATGACGGTGATGATCCGACAGCACGAGGCTCTGTTTCCTCTCTCCAAAGACGTTCTTCCCTCCCCGCCTTCAAAGAAGGCTGAGAGCCAGAAGAACACGCCCCGAAGCTTCGTGGGCTGGGAGTCTGCAGAGGTACGAGCACATGGCCACACATTAAGCTCTTTTAGTATAAAGGCATGTATTTCGGCAATGGAACGAATTATTGGCGATTTGTGTTTGTAGAAAGACGTGTCCATGCATCTTTGTCGGACTAATGACTCAAGTGATTACGTTATTTTTTGTTTGCCAATGACATTTTAAAATCATAAATGTAGTCACCCCGAAAAACGAGTAATAGTGGGAAAAAAAATTATATATTTACTTTATTTTTGTCCAAGTCTCAAGAAAGTCCCAAATCAATTTTCCTTTGTTAAAGAAAGACAAGTGCCAAAACACATATTAATGGGCAATTTATTAAACCTGTTCAAAAAGTATGACAATTAATCTGCATAAATGTTGATAATCATTGAAATAAATGTACTTTCTGGGCAAAAAAACAATGCTGTCAAAGCATCAAAGTACATATTGTATTGTAACACTAGCATGAATATTAACTCAATATATATAATACATAACATGATAATAGATTCATCATAAAGTTCCTTGAAGTCTGGGATCTGTTAAAAACGCTCCATATCATATTGAACGTTTCACATTGTGCGAGGAAGTAGATATAAATCTGTTATTAATCTTCATGTGCTTTTGTCTCAGATGGGAGATGCTTCTCTGTCTGAGTCTCCAGAAGAGGAGGAGGATATCGACAGTCCGGGTCCCAGCAGAGACTCTTTCAGCCCCCTGATTCCTCAGCAGGACCCACGAACCCCCACACCAGACGGCTGGTCAGGAAGCCCCCGAAAACGCACCCAGACCCTGCCAGCCTTCAACTGCCCGCTCACTGGGATGGCTGCCAAGGCGGACGCCCTGAACCGCTGGAGCCAAATCCAGGAGAGCGTGGAGGAGAAGAGCGGGACGCTGTCAGAGGACATTTTTAAGATCCTGGACCTCCGGAGTTCAGGGTCTTTGTTTGGAGGGGGAGAGGAGAAGTTAGTGGCCCGAAAAGGAAGTGACAACACAAGTTCTTCTTCTGCGGGCCCCCAAAAACCAGACAGTGACCCGCAGTCTGGGGTGTCCCAACAGAAGAGAGTAGGGAACCTCACAGCCACCAACAAGCCGGAGCAGAAGACAGACAGCCAGCTCGTAGAAAGGTGAGGAATTACACACCAGAGAGACCCTTGCCATTAAAGAAACATGTTGTAGGCTACACACTTTTCAAGTTTTAAGTTACTATCACTGATAAAGCAGTTCTTTACCACAAGATTACTATTATAACAATGTTGTCTAATGGAATATTGAGGTGATCAATATCTTTTGAGGAACTATTTTAGCTTAACAACCTTGAAAACAACCAAATCAATTTTGGTTTGGAGTAATTTGTCTGTCGCTTAGTTTTAGCTGGAAGAGTTTAACAACTGACATCAAATAAAATATCTCTATTGGCTGGACAAGGGTCAATCACTATCATGTGACCTGAGCTTCTGCTTTACCTTGAACAAATTATAACATTGGTTATATTAAGTAAATAGTATCTTGCTGAACAACATTTGGCATTATCTTAACCTTTGCTTTCCATAGAGCTTATTTCTTTACAATAAATGAACAATGGGTTAACAATAAAGTACTATCTCACCTTATCTGATCTTATGGGCAAAGAAAATCCATTTGCTTTATGTCATGGGAACCAGTACAATGCTAACTTTCGGTTTGGCCAACACATCATGTAATTCCTGCTGCACTTTATTAAAAACTTGGATCTCAAAGGAGCAGCATGCAGTCCTTCAATTCTAACACCAAGATTAAAGTGAAACACAAGATTGAAATCAAATTATATTCAGAAAACATTTCCTGTGTGGCACCTGCCAGAAATTGTGTCTTGAACTGTTGACAACTAATAAATAGTGTTTTATGTCCAGCCCCATTTTGTTACAAAAATAGCATTTCTTGTTTTGGGAATATTGCAAAAATGAAAGTTACATGTGGACAGATGACTGGACTAGAATCAAGAAAATGACACTGACTTCCAGGAAACTCTTGTTACAAGTTGATTTAGATTGAAAACAGGGGAATTCAATCAGGGACTTTTACTCAATATTCTTGGATTTGTTTGTTTTTGCTATCACAGAGACTGGGCTGTTTCCAGAATAGATGTATGTGTGAGCCTCATGTGTCTCTCACCATCTCTTGCAGTCTGCAGCAGGAGAACAAGGAGCTGAAGGCCACGGTGGCAGAGCTCCAGTCCGGCCTGGAGGCCGATCGCAGCAAAGTGGCCGCCCTGGAGACCTGCCTGAGAAATGCTGAGCGAAGCCGAGACGAGGCCCAGAGACGCAACAAGGAGCTCCAAAGAGACATTCAGCAGTTCCTCCCTAAAAAGCCACAAGATCCCACCTAACGGTTACTTTAAGACTCACTAAAATATAGAGCTAATTTTGCATGAAATGGTTATGGGAAATGCTATTTTCCTCCACTGGATTGTTTCCATTTGAGCTCGGTTTAATAGAGGATAAATGATTGGCTCATTTGTTTGTGTCTGTGAGGAAAGTTTATCTGAATATTACTATTTACAAAGAAAGACTACTGCTACTGCTGTCCTCGAAAATGAAAGGCTGGCATAGACTGAACACTTTGATTAAAGATCAAGTGGGCGGATATATATATATATTTTAATGGTGAACAGCGTGTATCCTATAAGTGAAAAGTCCATTTCGTTTCAGTGGCAAATTAATAAAACACACATTTACATGTTTTTCTTGATGCATGAAAACAAAACCTTTAGTATTTGTACATTATTGCTAAGATACAAATACAACTGAATAGCATTCATATGAAGCAAAAAGCAGAAATAATGGAAGAAAAATAAATAAAAAACAATATCCTGTCATACCCTCCTGGGACCCGAGGAAAAAAGGTGTCTTCCAATTTCCTTTTTTTTGTGATTTCCTACCTATTTAGGGTTAAAAAAAACATCTTGCAATTTAGACTTTTTTTATATTTAAATGTTACAGATGACCATATTAGTTTGAAAAGACAGCCACAATTAACAGATAGACTATGTAACGTATTGTGGTTATAGAGTGATATTAATACAATAATACATTCACCTTTATTTAAAACATAAATAAGTAATTGATCTGAACATTGCTGTTTATTTGGACAAAAAAACAACTAGTTTGGTTTTTGGTGAATCTTTCCAGATCTTCAAAGACTTTGTAGTCGATGTAGTGGGAAAGTACCTCATTGACTCCAGTTGGCACGGGCTGTAGGGTCATCTTGACTAGTTTCATGGATGTTGTCTCCATTTGACCTGCTCATAGAAACAAAGCTTGCATTCCTGAGGCAACTCTCATTTTTCATGGCTCCACTTAAAATAAAAACAACAATAATACATACGTGCTACTCTTGGCCCACAGAGGGCCATGTCTTTCCAGCTCGTCCCTATCTGTCTCTCTGTCTGTATCTGTGCGCTCATGGAGCCTCCTGCATCTTTCCCCCCCTTCTTCTTGACCCTCTTCTACCCCAGGTGTGAAATCTTCATCTCTCATCATCTGAGAGCTCAAAATCTTAATCTCCCTGAACTATCTGGTACAGAAAATATCTGCTTCAGTTCCGTCTCCTGCAACAATATTGAGTCATTAAGTCCATGAAGATGGTCCTGACGTCCACTAGAATGGACATTTATAAAAGAGCTGTTATTTGAAAACTTGAATTATTTAATTGCTTTCAGAACTAATTATATAGTTCCTCACATGTTAATAAACAAGAACATACATGTATATGATTTTCATGGTAAAAATTACAATTATTCAACAATCTTTGACTTATCCTCCCGCTTCTATAAAATGTTGTTTTTGGTATGCCAGCCATTTTGGATGAAAAGAAAGAGGAACTTCCCAGCATGCAATTTTAACCAATGACATATCACTGGAAATACCAGGATGTCCTCTGTACAGTACATCAGGGATTTATAGAGTAGCTCAAAAGAGTAAAAGGAGATGCATGTTAACAAAATGTCCACTACAGTGGACATTTTCAATGGGCTGGGTCCCAGGAGGATACTGATGAAGACACCTGAAAGCTGAGGATATTGTGCGTGATTGTAGAAACCGCTAGCAGGTGATACATCATAACTGACGTATATCCATGCGGATTGAAGCTAAATGTTAGCATCAGCCTGCTAACAAGCCAGGGTTGCCAACTTTGGGTACCTGGCTGGAGTGAGATTTTGATATCATGGGTTTAATTACACATGCTCACTAAATGACTGCTATCGTGTCAGTAGCGGGACCTTAGCATATATATAGGATATATATACAAAACACATGTTTGTTTCCACTGTTTTATTGTGTGCCTGTCGCGATAAGCAATTAATTGACTTATCGTACGATAAATAAAAATGAACTCGATAAATTGCCATTTACATGAGGATGTGACTAGGAGTTTGAAGGGATGTACTTGAATTATTATTATATATTATCATTATGTCAGTGGTCTAAAATGGTCATACAACGGTGCCGACAATATTATCGTTTATCGCAATCATTTCCGGGAAAATGTATCCAACAAAATTAATTATCGTGAGAGGCCTATACATGAAACACACAGACACAAACAAATCTACAGACTTACTCCAAACTGCCAAATATATTAATTAACACACTCTCACTCTCATATACTCGTTGACTCTATTTTGGCCTAGTAGAACAATAAGCAGCAGACTTTTACTTGTTATCATTTCTACTGGATCTTAGATATGCGCATGCGCAATACGGGTCGGGGATTGACCAACCGGCTCCCACTGCTCTGCTGTCTGTTAACGTTGTTAAGAGTGGTAGGGGCGGGGAAGGAGCGGATCGACAGCTCGAGCAGCTGTCAACTCAACATCGTAAATAACCAACCAAAAACGATCACCGGCTCATCTTGTTTTTGGCGTGAGAATAGTTTGGGCAGCGTGAGAGCGTGAGATTGAGAGTGAAAGCGTGTGTCACACGCCAGATGCGTGAGAGTTGGCCACCCTGAACAAGCTAACACCTATTACTCACACTTATCATGCTGATATTTAACATCAGGTATTTTTAGGTGTTATCCATTTTAGTTTAGTGTGTTGGCATGCTAACATTTGCTAAAGGCCCGTCTACACTACAGGCATCAAAAAATCTTGATGCTGGGCGTGTCTGAAGCTTGGCGATTTTTTGCGAGCAATGCGACCAACAACCAATCACATGAATCTCCCGCCCCCGACATACAAAGCATTAGCAATGTTAAAACGAAGTAAACTGGATATAAAATCCCCAAACAGGCGAAAACCTACCACTTTCACCCACTGTCTCTGCCACCTCCCTCCATGCCTGGTTCCTCCGGTTTGTATCCCGGTAAATAGTTCTGGTCGTACAGAACTGGGTGATTTGCTACCGTAATTTCTCGTTTGGAATATGAGGAAATGAACTGCGGTCTAGCTCTCCCAGCTTGCACGCGGTTTGATTGGCTAGCGCTTGTACTGGCGGGAATTGCATAAACGGGATTTGATTGGCTGATGCCAAGCATCGAGCCTCAAAAGTTGAACATTGTTCAACTTTTGATGCCGATGGATGCTCGTGATGCTTGCAAAGCCATGCCATGCTCCCCACAATACAGTTCGGCGAAGATTAAAAATCTTCTACGTCACCCCATTCAAATGAATGGGCGAAGCGTTGAAAGCATTTTTCGATGCCTGTAGTGTAGACGGGCCGTAACATAGCAACAAAGATACTCTGAAACGAAATATATATTATATTGTAGTGCCGAGAGACGGGAGTCGGAGGCGGGGTATCAAAGTTACAAGCTATACTTTTATTTAGCATCTGAACACACATGTAAACAACTTCATGCCCAGGAAGCGAAGACCGGCGGAAACAGGAGGTCCGGCTCACTCAAATGTCCGTGCGGAACAATACCCCAACACATAGATCCGTGGGTGAATAATGTCAATCACCACACAAGCCCCCCCAGTATTCACCCATAATCAAAATCCTCGTGCCTGGGAGGAAGTACCACCCGACCCCGGCGCGTACGGACCACAGGGGCCGAGGAGGGCGGGGCCGCAGGCGAGGGCAGGGGCGCCAACGAGGGCATCCCCACAGGGGGCGGGCCATGGGAGGGCGGCCCCGACGTGGGGGCACAGCCAACTCCAACGGCCTGGAAATGTCCACGTGAGCAGGCTTAATCCGATCAACGGACACAGTCTCAGGCCTGCCACCAACGTCCACCACCAGGCTCTTGTCCCCGTGACGTATGACCCTGAACGGACCGTCGTAAGGGGGCCGCAGGGGACCGCGGTGGCATTGTGGGTTTTTATTTTATTTAATCGTTTATTTGATGAGGGACGCACATTAATGAACACTTTAGACAGGTTATGTTTCCAGTGTAAATATGCCGGATTATAGCTTTGAGCTAATTTCCATCCGTAGTCCCTGAGCAATGGGAGTGAGGGGGGGAAGGGGGATGTCCGGTGCCTTGCTCAAGGGCACCACGGCAGGGCAGGAGGTGAACTGGGACCTCTCCAAGTAGAAGTCCACACTCCATATTTTTAGGTCTGGTCGGGGACTTGAACCGGCGACCCTACAGTTCCCAGTCCAAGCCCCTACTGACTGAGCCACTGCCGGACTGCCGGTTGCTGTGCTGCGACGTGGGGACGGGCGTGAATGTCCCGGCGGTCTCCAGTAGGGAGGAGCGCTGCCCGGCTGCAGACCAGGGCACAGTGGCGGTGGGAATGAATTCCCCGGGGATCCGTAGCGTCTGGCCATAGACGAGCTCCGCAGACGAGGACTGCAGGTCTTCTTTGGGGGCACACCTGAGGCCGAGCATAACCCACGGGAGCTTATCCACCCAGTTGCCGTCTGTCAAGCCGGCACGCAGTGACGCCTTCATGGACCGGTGAAACCGCTCACACAATCCGTTAGCCTGGGGGTGATATGCGGTGGTGCGGTGCAGCTTGACCCCCAAACCCACAGCAATAGCGTTCCACAGCTCCGAGGTGAACTGAGAACCGCGGTCAGAGGAGAGGTCAGACGGGGTCTCGTAGCGCGCCACCCACGTGCCGATGAAAGCACGGGCGACGTCGGAAGCTGATGTCGAGGCGAGGGGAACGGCCTCGGGCCAGCGGGTCGTCCTGTCCACCATCGTAAACAGGTAGGTGAAACCGTGAGAGGGGGGAAGCGGACCTACGAGGACGACATTGACATGGTCAAACCTCCTCTCAGGAACCGCAAAAAGTTCAAAAGGGGCCCTAGTATGGCGGTGGACTTTGGCCCGTTGACAGGCCATGCATGAGTCGACCCAGGACCTCACGTCCTTCTTAAGCCCCTGCCACACAAACTTCTGCGACAACAACTTCACGGACGGCTTCCTACCGGGGTGGGAAAGATTGTGAACCGCCTCAAAAATGGGTCGACGCCAGTCCGCAGGAACCAGCGGTCGAGGCTGGCCCGTGGAGACGTCACACCACAGCTTTGCGCCAGAGTCACCGACCGTGACCTCCTCCAGGCGTAATCCCGTGACCGAGGCCTTGAGGGTCTGGACCCCGTGGTCAGAGGCCTGGTCAGCGCCCATGCGGAGGTAATCGAGGCCCAGCTGCACAGCTCCGATGACCGTTCTGGAGAGGCAGTCCGCGACCACGTTAGCCTTGCCAGCGATGTGTCGTATGTCCGTGGTGTACTCGGAGATGTACGAAAGCTGGCGTTGCTGTCGGGCGGACCACGGCTCGGCCACCTTGGACATGCAGAAGGTCAGTGGCTTGTGATCCACGAACGCCGCAAACTCCCGGCCTTCCAGCAGGAAACGGAAGTGGCGAACCGCCAAATAGAGACCAAGGAGTTCTCTGTCGAAAGCGCTGTACTTGCGTTCCCTGGGAGTCAACTGGCGACTGAAAAAGGCGAGCGGTTGCCAGGCGCCGTCGACCCATTGTTCATGCACCGCACCCACTGCGTAGTCAGACGCGTCGGTGGTGATAGCGATGGGGGCCCTGTGTGACGGGTGAGCCAACATGGCGCCTTCGCTCAGGGCGGCTTTGGTGGCGTTGAAAGCGACCTCCCTTTCAGCCATCCAGTCTGTGACCTTGCCGGGGGACTTGTCCCTGAGGGCCTCGTACAGCGGGCGCATGGTGTGGGCCGCCCGGCGGATGAACCGGTGATAAAACGTCACCATCCCGAGGAACTCTCGGAGCGCCCGAGCTGTAGGCGGTCGTGGAAAGGCAGACACGGCCTCCACTTTCGACGGGAGGGGGGCGGCCCCATCCTTGCTGATGAGGTGCCCGAGGAAATGGATGGAGGACAACCCAAACTGACACTTCGCCGGGTTGATAATCAGGCCGTGTTGGTTGAGCCTCGCGAAAAGGACCCGGAGATGTGCCTGGTGCTCTTCGGAGGAGGAGCAGGCGTCCAGGATGTCGTCTAAATAGACGAAGATGAATGGCATGTCTCTGAGCGCTGAATCCATCAGCCGCTGAAAGGACTGAGCTGCGTTCTTAAGTCCAAACGGCGTAATTACCTTAGTTTTGGGGACGTCCGAGGGGTGCACCGGAACCTGGTGGTAGCCCCGCACCAGATCCACCTTGGAGAAAACCAGCTTGCCCACCAGGTGTGCAGAGAAGTCCTGGATGTGAGGGACCGGGTAGCGGTCTGGCGTAGTGGCGTCGTTAAGGCGGCGGTAGTCACCACACGGTCGCCAGCCACCGGCTGATTTAGGGACCATGTGAAGCGGCGAAGCCCAAGGGCTGTCTGAGCGGCGGATGATGCCCAGACACTCCATGTTGACGAACTCCGACTTGGCGACTGCCAGCATGTCAGGGTTGAGCCGCCGGGCCCTAGCGTAGACAGGGGGGCCTTCAGTGTCAATGTGGTGCTCTACCCCGTGTTTGGTAGTGGCAGCGGAAAAGGTGGGCTGCGTCAAGTCGGGAAACTCACTGAGAAGGTGCTGGAACTTGTCGCCCTGTGAGAGTGAGCTGGAGAGCCCGCTGAATGACGCCTCGCCGCGGGTACACGTGAACGAGGCAAACGTCAGTGCGTCCACCAGGCGGCTGTTCTTGACGTCCACCAGCAGTCCGTGAGCGCACAGGAAGTCTGCGCCGAGGAGAGCGAAGGAGATGTCAGCCGTGACGAAATCCCACTTAAACCGCTGACCCTCGAAGCACAGGTTCACTGTCTTTGTGCCATAGGTGCGAATAGGGGTGTCGTTAGTGGACGTTAAAGGTGGCCGTGGCCTCCACCGGCAGCGTCCTCCACGGTAGCCGGCAGGACACTCCGCTGGGCTCCTGTGTCACAAAGGAGTCTGCGACCAGAGAGGGTGTCCCTGATGAACAGGAGCCGGTTGGATGTGCCCACGCTCGCGGCCACTACCGAGCGCAGGCCTTGGCGTTTCCCGTTACCTTGTAGGTGCAGGGAGGACGGCACATCTTCGCTTTCGCCC
Organism: Pogonophryne albipinna; assembly: GCA_028583405.1. Lineage (NCBI taxonomy): Eukaryota > Metazoa > Chordata > Actinopteri > Perciformes > Artedidraconidae > Pogonophryne > Pogonophryne albipinna. The sequence continues at coordinate 37,099,560 of CM053247.1, read as the reverse complement.
CGTAGCGTGCATGGTAATAACACAGGCCAGGGCTGGAGTTGCTGACGTCGGCCCCGGAGCTTCTGCTAGGTGGCATGCCTGTACCAGGGAAGGTGCCGCTGCGTGTCGGGGCCAGCACCTCCGGGGGAAAACGCTGGGTTGCCAGGAATAACCGGTCGGCTTCTTCGGCCAAAGCGCGGGGCTCAGTAATAGCCGTGTTAGCGAGCGCTGTCTGTACATGCGGACGGCATGTGCCGAAGAAACAGTTCTATGAACAAAAAATTAGGTTCTTCCATACCCAGCAGGCTGAGCATCATCTCCATGTGGTCAGAAGGCTTGTTGTCCCCCAGGCTATGAATAGCGAGCAGACGTCGGGCCCGTTCCGACCGTGACAGCTCGAAAGTCTTTAG